>JAKSZU010000009.1:108949185-109284185 GCA_026018925.1 Tupaia tana | reverse complement strand
CCAGCAGAGGGCATAGTGGTTATGCCACTGGATTCCCACATGGCTGACTGCAGTTTGAGTCCCAGACCTGGTGACTTGAAAATCATGCTAAGCACATGTGTGTACATGCCAAAGATCCTGGGAGGAGATTAGAAGAGAAGGGATTGTCTATGCCCATCCCCCCTGGGAGGTGATTTCTCACTTTACCTGTCACAGTCTCTGTCTTTCTCTCTGTCCCGTGAGCACACATGACCTATGGCAAAACCTCTTTTTTAAAAAAAGATAGGATATCTAGGAATAAGCTTAGCCAAGGAAGTCAAAGTCTTCCACAAGGAAAATTATAAAAAATAAAAAGATATGGAAAATGACACAAAAAAGTGAAAAGACATCTGATTTTTTTTTTAATTTGGAGAATTAATATAATCAAAATGTCAATCCTATCCAGATTAATCTACAAATTTAAGGCAATCCCAGTCAAGTTACCAGAAATATTCTTCACAAATTTAGAAAAAAATATTATAGAATTGATCTTGAAATATAAAAGGCCCATATTACCAAAGCAATACTGAACAAGAAGAGTGGAGGATTGAGCATATCACTCCCTGACCCCTGTCTGTGCCTGCCCTGTACTTAGCTCAATCTAAGAGGATGCAGGAAGAAAGAGACAAAGAGACAGAGTAGCAGTGGACCCCTGTCTGTGTCTGCCCTGTACTTAGCTCAATCTAAGAGGATGCAGAAAGAAAGAGACAAAGACAGAGTAGCAGTAGACACAGGCAGCCTGAGCCTAAGCAACCCAAGCAACTTGTGCCACCTAGACAAACTGGGCACCTTTATTTATAGGGCAAAACAACATTACATATGTGTATTTTATGACATTCCATAGATAAGTTGATTAGTTACAGACAATAAGAAGCAGGTAATAAAGCTATAAGGGTTTAGACATACTGGGCCAGGTGTATCTCTTGGCTACCTCCATATCAAAAAGAAATCCCAATAAACTTCCTATCTAGTGTAAAGAAGCCTAGCTGCAGGTGTGGGGAGGATACTTTCTTGCAAACATCAGAGGGGTATTGATAAGGCTAAGGAATCTTACAGAGGCAGAGAAAGGGTTGGACTTTGCTAATTGGGGTCAAGATGTTTCCTTAATTCCATCAGATGTATCTGTTGGAAGGTCCCTAGAGAATTCCACACTTTGCTCTCCTTGTAGTAAGGGTCAAGAAAAGGACAAGCAGCAAGGTTCTGCCATAGCTAAAAAGGACAGGTAATGTTTGCTTAGAACATGTCCCCACATCCTCAGGGCTTCTCTCTGAAAATGTCCCTACAAACCCCAGAATATATAACACAGTTGTGATAATCAAAATGGCATGGTATTGGCACAAAAACAAGCATGTGGACCAATGGAACAGAATATACCCCAAAACATACAGCCAACTGAATTTTGACAAAGAGCACCAGTAAATCCAGTAGAAAAAAAATATCCTTTTATCAAATGGTGCTGAAAAAACTAAGTATCCAACTGCAGAAAGAATAAACTGGACCCCTATCTCACACTATTAACAAAAATAAATTCAGAATGCGTCAAAGATCTAAACTAAGGGCCTCAAACTAAAAATCTACTGGTGGATAATGCAGGGGAAACTCTTGGAGACAGCAGAGCAGGCAGTTTTCTTTCACAGGGTCCCCAAAGCACAAGCAATAATTCCCAAAATAGAGAAGTGGGATGACATCAGGTTAAAAAGCCTCTGCACATCAAAAGATACAATAGTTAGAATGAACCAGCAACCCTTATGATTGGTGAATATATTTTCAAATTATGCCTCAGATAAAATACTGGTAATGAGATTATATAGGGAACTCAGTTTAACTCCCCCCCCCAAAATGATCATCCTGATTAAAAGATGGGCAAATGGACTGAACAGACAACTCTCTAAGGAAGACATATGAACAGCCATAAAACATATAAAAAATGTTCAAGATCTCTTTTCATAAGGGAAATGCAAATAAAAACCACAGTGAGATACCACAAAATCCCAGTCAGTATGGCTAAGATTAAAAAATAATAAGTGCTGAGAAGACTGTGGTGAAAGGGAACTCACTTATACTGTTGGTGAGAATATAAATTAGTACAGTCACCGTAGAGAACAATGTTTCTCAAAGACCTACATATAGAAATACCACATGAACTGCAATTTCACTCCTGGGCTATCTACTAAAAAGGATAGAAATACACTCAGTCAGAAAAGTACTTGCACATCCATGTTTATTATGGCATTATTTACAATTGCTGAAACCTGGAAACAATCCAAATATGCATGAACAGATAAATGGACTGAAAAAAGTGTGACACATAAACACTATGGAACATGACTTCAGCCATATAAACAAGACCCTGGCATCTGACAGAAAGTGAATGAACATGCAAGATTCACTGTTAAATGAAACAAGTCAGACGATAAAAGAGAGACATTGTATATCCTCACTTAATATGTACCAAACGTCCACGCTCTATGGCAGAAACTAAGAGATTGGAAGATGTAAAAGCATGAAGAACAATTGTGGATTCTAGACAGAGGGTGAGAGGAGGGTGGGAAATGAGAGTGCATGAGAGAAAAGGAATCAAGAAGGAAAAAAAGAAGCAAAACATTTAAAGGACACAAAAATGGAAAATTATCTAGTGATGATAACATATATAATAATATCTTTAACTGGACTAATATACAGTGCATTTATGCTGGGAAATTTTCTTTCACAAGCTATAATAATATACAATGATTGAATGTATAAAAATAAATTAATTAACGAATTATAATAAAAAATCATAAAACAATTAACCTACTCTCAGGGAAGAGTGGGATCCACTCCTCCATACTGAGCTGCTGTAAGCAGTGCCAGGAAGGCTCGGCCTCATTTGCCCTGTGACTCCAGTGACTCCAGTGACTCCAGAGACAGTTTAAAGCCTTTCACAAGAAAGAGGCTCAATAAATCCTTATTCAATAAAAAAGTAATAAAAGAAGATGGCAAGATATTTATGTGACACAGAAATGGATTGTTGTCTGTTGATGATAATGTGTATAGCATCCTCAACTGGACTGGTGTGAGGTATATTCATGTTGGGTAAATTCACTTTACAAGCTAAGTGATATATTGTGATTAAATATATAAGCTAAAATAAAAGAAAAGAAATCTTTGTTATATTCCTTATCTTAGAGAACAAATTTTTACTATGGAATGTGCTGTCTGTGGGCTTTTAATGTTCCTTTACTATATAGAGTTATTTTACTTCTATTCCTAGCTCACTGTTTTTTGTTTTATCATAAAAGGGTGTTGTATCACTTAAGATAAACATTTGTTTTTATTTTTCCTTCATTTTGTAAATGTGATGTAGTCACATTGGTTGATTTTATTATGTTTAAATATCTTTATATTCCAGGAATAAATCCCACTTGGGCCTGGTATGAAATCCTTTTACTATGCTTTTTAGCTGTGTTTACTAGTGTTTTCTTGATAATTTCTACATCAATATTTATCAGATCTATTGTCTCTAATTTTTTTCTTCTTTCTTTCTTTCTTCCTTTCTTCTTTCTTTCTTTCTTTCTTTCTTTCTTTCTTTCTTTCTTTCTTTCTTCTTTCTTTCTGCCTTTACTGACTTCAGAATCAAGGTAATGCTCATAGACTGCGTTTGGAAGGGTTTATTCTTCAGATTTTTTGAAAATGTTTTAGAAGGATTATTAATTTTTCCATATTTTTTTTCCTAGACTCCACCAGTGAAGTCATATGATACTGAGCTTTTCTTTGTTGAGAAGTTTTGATTACCAGTTAAATATTTTTATTACTTATGTGTCTGTTAAGATTTTCTATTTCTTCATAATTCAGTCTCATAGGTTGGATTTCTACAAATCTGTTCATGCTATTTATTTATAGCCCATGCAATTTGTGATGTACACTTGTTCATAGTACTCTAATAATTTTGTCTGATTGTGTAAAATCAATGGTAATGTCCCCTCTTTCATTTATGATTTCATTGGAATCGTTATATTTTTTGTGTGTAGAATATAGATAAAAGTCAATTTTGTTGGTCCTTTTGAAGAATCAGATCTTAGCTTTGTTGATTTTCTCTAATGTTTTCCTATTTTATAATTTGTTCATCTGTGTTCTACCCTTTATTATATTTTACTTTCTGCCATTAGGTGTGGGTTAGTTTGTTGTTCTTTTTTTTGTTCTTTTTTTTTTCCTGCAGATAATTATTTATTTAGGGACCAGCAGATAATGTAATGATTAGGTGATTAGGTCACTAGACTCCCACATGGTCAACTGTGGTTTTGAGTACCAGTCTTGGCAGCTTTAAACTTATTTGTGTGTGTGTGTGTGTGTGTGTGTGTGTGTGTGTGTGTGTATGCCCAAAATCCTGAGAGGAGAATGGAGGACAAAGGACAGTGGTGTGATCATGCCCTCTAGGGGTTGATTTCTTGGTGTTTGTCTCTCTGCTTCTCTAGTGAGTGCACATGGCTTAAAGCAAAAAATCTCTCCAAAAAAAAAAAAAAAAAGATGAATTATTTATTTAATTTTATTTATCATTATTATTATTTTAAAATTTGCTACAGGGCACATACAACCACCAGAGAGAGAGAGACAGTGGAAGAAAGAGACAGAGAAAGCCTCCAGGTCTGGGACATGAACTAATCAGCCATGTGAGAGTTCAGCACCTTAATCACCAACTCACCCGCTAATCCAGTTTGTTCTTTTAATTGATGCAACAGGTTAAAGTTAGTATGTAATCACAGGCCTCTACATCTCAGGCATGTGCTGCCCTTTTCTGGGACTAGCATCACTTTTGAGAGGTGCTCAGACATTCTTTTGAGAGGTGCTCAGACATTGTCCCTCTCCTACCATATCCCAGAAACTAGAAAAGGACAGGATAATCATGGGTATCTACATCTCAGGCATGTGCTGCCCATTTAAGGGCCCAGCATCACTGTTGAGAAGTACCCAGCTGGTGTCCCTATCCTCCTTAGAAGCTAGAAAATACAGGTCTAGGTGTATAGTAGCCAAACATCTGAATACTGTTTGGCTCAGGGAAATATGCACCCCCTACCCCACTGAATCTGCTGAAAAAAGGGAGAAACTTCTCTTTATAAGTCTGATCTAAACATTCTTCCTGTGGTTACCACATTGTAAAGCATCATAGAAGGAATAAAAATTATTTCACAATAATGAAAACATAAGAGTTCACAGTTACAGAAACCTTTCTCCAACAAATTAGCCAAAAATGAATACATTATAAAATGACTAAAAATAGAAGAGATTCAAGGAAGAGAGAACCAAGTAATATGTCACCAATAAGGAAACACAGTAACTTGTCTACAAGTATGAAAAAATTAGAGGATATTACCAAAATTTCAGGGAAAAAAATTCAGAATATTTATGGCGACAAAACTTTATGAAATGTAAGAGAAAATGGACATTGAACTCCAGGAAATGAGAAAGTCTTTCCACAATATAAAAGAAGAATCAGACACCACAAAAAAGAGTTGGACAGAAATACTAGAAATGAAGACGGCAATACAGAAAATTAAAACTTCCTTCAAGAGTATTAAAAACAGATTAGATCATCCAGAAGATCAAATGTTGAAGGTAGAAGACAAAACCTCTGACGTAGAAAAAAGATCAACAAAAAGACTGAAAAAAATAGCCAAAAAAAAATGAGGCCAATATACAAGAAATACTAGATACCATGAAATGCTCAAACATCTGAATAACTGGTATTATGGAAGGTGAAGAAACTAAGAAGGGCATTAATAATCTATTCCAGTAAATCCTGGGAGAAATCTTTCTAACTCTAGAGAAGCACTCAAGCACTTATACCCAAGACATACAAAGAACCCCAAAATAGAATCAACCCAAGATCTTCTCCAAGGTACATCATAGCCAGATTGACCAAAACCACAAAGACAAAATACAAAAATTGGCAAGCAAGAACATCAAGTTACTTACAAAGGATATCCCATCAGGCTAATACTGAATCTCTCATTGGAAACAACGCAAACAAGAAAAGAAAATGTAGAATTATATTCAAAGTATTAAATGTAAAACAATTTTGACCACAATTACTATACCTGACAAGATTATTCTTCATATGGAAATAAAAGATAAAACATGTTCTTGGATTAAAAAGTCCTGAAAGAATTTATCAACTCCAAACAAGCTCTTTAAGAAGTTCTGAAGGGAGTGCTATACCAAGAAAACTAAAGGCAGACAGACATAAATAAGAGAACAACAACAAAAAGAATATGGCTAACTTAATGGTAAAGACAATTTCAGAAATTTTTATAGTAATGTTGAATGTTAATGGTTAAAATTCTCCAATCAAGAAACACGGATTGGCTAAATGGATACATAAACAGAATCCCTCCATCTGCTGCCTACAAGAAACCCATTTCATAGATAAAGGCATACATAGACTAAAAGTGAAGGGCTGGAAAACAATATTCCATGCAAACAGAAACCAGAAAAAAGTGGGAGTCGAGATACTGATTTCATACAAAATAGGCTTTAAGACAAAAAATCATAAGAAAAAACAAAGAAGGGCATTATATAATAGTAAAGGGGCTAATTTATCAAGAAGATGTAATGCTTATAAATATCTATGCACCCTGTTCAGGAGCACCCAAATGTAGGAAGGAAAGACTGCTAAATCTAAAAGAAGAATTAGCCTGCAACAAACTAATTGTTGGGCATCTGAACACCCCATTGTCTCCTTTAGACAGATCAATGAGGCAAAAATAAGCAAAGAGATTCAGGACCTAAACAATACAATAAATCCGATGGAATTACAGACATCTATAGAACTTTCCACCCCAAAACTACAAAATACACACTTTTTTATCTCTATTATTTACCACATGATAGGGCACAAAACAAGCCTTTACAGATTCAAAGGCATAGAAACTATATCCAATATTTTATCCAAAGATGATGGAATTAAACTTTATATCAGTTTCAAGAAAAATTCTCAAAAATACACAAACTCAAAGAAATTAAATAACCTCATCCTGAATGACTTTATGACTACCAAAGAGATTAAGACTGAAATGAAATGATTAATGGAAACAAATAATAAAGAATGCATGGAATTTCCATAATCTATGGAAAACAGCAAAAGCAGTCATAAGAGGGTAGTTCATAGCAATTAGTGCACACAAGAAAAAGATGGAGCTCACCACCCCTTGCTCGCACGCACGCATGTTCATTCTCCGTTCTCGCGCCCCTTTTCCTACACTTTCCTCTCCTCTCGACCGGAGGAGCCGGTCTCTCCGCGCGGTGCATTGTGGGAAGCCAGGTCGAGCCCGCCGCTGCCGCCATCGCCTGAGGGGAGCAAGTAGAGGCCGCGACCGGGCACAAAACGACGGAGTCGCCACCGGAGAGGAGTTGACTGCCCAGCAGCCGCCACCAGAGAGGCCCGCCCACCCACTCGCCCATCCCCCTGCCCCGTTCACAATGCAGCCTGCTTCTGCAAAGTGGTATGATCAAAGGGACTATGTCTTCATTGAATTTTGTGTTGAAGACAGTAAAGATGTTAATGTAAATTTTGAAAAATCCAAACTTACATTCAGTTGTCTTAGAGGAAGTGATAATTTTAAACATTTAAATGAAATTGATCTTTTCCACTGTATTGATCCAAATGATTCCAAGCATAAAAGAACGGATAGATCAATTTTATGTTGTTTACGGAAAGGAGAATCTGGACAGTCATGGCCAAGGTTAACAAAAGAAAGGGCGAAACTTAACTGGCTTAGTGTGGACTTTAATAATTGGAAAGACTGGGAAGACGATTCAGATGAAGACATGTCTAATTTTGATTGTTTCTCTGAGATGATGAACAACATGGGTGGTGATGAGGATGTAGATTTACCAGAAGTAGATGGAGCAGATGATGATTCACAAGACAGTGATGATGAAAAAATGCCGGATCTGGAGTAAAGAATGTTGTCATCACCTGGATTTTGAGAAAGAAAAATAACTTCTCTGCAAGATTTCATAATTGAAAGAATTCCTGAGTTGATAGCTCTAAAGGCAGATGCTGTATTTGCCTCCTTTAACCCATTTTCAACCTGTTTGTTTTTTAAAAGACTTCACTAAGGGTTGATAAGTAAGTACCATTGTATGGGGCAGTTTTAAGTCAGCTAAGGCAATAACCTTATGCATGAACATTTCCCAGACTTCCTGAAGCTGTTGAGGTCCTAGGCAATTGATAAAGCAGTTGTGATAAAACATTTCACCTAAGTCTCCATTACTTCATAATATAGATACTGACATGATAGGAAGCTCTCAGCTTAGGGAAAGAGAACTAAATTTTAGATTTTAGAACATGGATTCAAAGAGGCTGAAACAAAAATTGGCTGATACCTGAAACTGGTAACCACCTCTTCCTGTGGTGTATCTTTAAGGATTGTTCCACTAAAGTTTATTTTTCAAAAAATTTACTTCACATTATTGTATGTAAGTGATCACTTGTCAGTGTTTCCAGATGTATCTTAGCTAAAACTAGCGAATGCCCTACTTAGATGGTTTTTGAAGCCTATACATTTGGTATTGTTTGGCCCTTAAGCTTTCACATCTCTTAGCATGGAGGACAAAGAAAGCTGTACATTGTTGCTTGAGAGTCTGTACATTTAGACCAGATTTGTATTTGCACTGTCAGTATGGCAAATGAGTGAAAAAAAAATGTTAATACACTATTGGATTTTTTATTTCTTTTTTTGATTCAGCTTATACTAGGGCTGAAAAACCTCAATTTATGTTCATGACAGTGGGGATTTTTTTAAATGTCTACATTCTTTCTAATAAACTGTTGGAAGACTTCTTGTCCTTTTAAGTGTCTGGTTTACTGTAATTCATGTATTCAACATTTATTAAAATGGAGTTTTTATTTGAGCAAGAATTTGGGACTAAACCTCTGAAGAAAGAGGCTTGCTGTAATGTCACAGGAAACCTTTTAAAGTGGATCTGTAATGGAAAATTGTAGATGCACTTTGCAGCAGTTGGAACAGAAAATGTTATGATTTGATTGAAATAAAACTAAATGTGTTGTCCTCCTCTTAAAAAAAAAAAGATGGAAAGGTGGAAAATGGGCAACCTAACCTTATGCATAAAAGAATTAAAAAAACAACAAAAAGAAAACCCAGAAAATGCCAGGAAAAAAATAATAAAGATTTGAGCAGAAATAAATGAAATAGAAAAATAAACTATACAGAAAATAAATGAAACAAAAAGCTGGTTTTTGAAAAGATAAACAAGATTGACACACCATAAGCTTGACTAATTAAGAAGAAGAAAGAAAGAAACCAGATAAATCAAATTTACAGTGAATCAGGCAACATTATAATAGACATAATAGAAATAATATATATATATATATATATATATATATATATATATATATATATATATAATTAGAGGATACTATGAGTGACTATAAGCCAACAAACAAGAAAACCTGGATGAAATGAACAAATTCTTGGACACATCTAATCTAACAAGATTGATTCAGGGGATATAGAAAGCCGGAATAGAACCATAACAATCAATGAGATTGAATCCAAAATAAACCACCCAACAAAGAGAGGTCCAAGTCTTGATATATTCACATCTGAATTCTACAAAACTTTTAAAGAAGAGGTAACCCCAACTCTACTCAAATTATTTCTAAAGAAAAGAGAACTACAGACCAATATCTCTGATTAACACAGATGCAAAAATTCTCAGTAAGATACTAGCAAATTGTATCCAACAGCATATAAGCCTACCATGATGAGGTAGACTTTACTCAAGGTATGTAAGGGTGGTTTAACATACACAAAACCATAAATATAATACTTCATATTAACAGAAAAAAGGTAAAAACATATAATCATTTCAGTTGATGCAGAAAACACATTTGACAAAATACAACATCCCTTCATGATTAAGACTCTAAGCAAAATCAGCATAGAAGAATCATTACTCAACATAATAAAAACCATCTGTGAAAACCTATAGCAAACATTATACTAAATGGGGAACAGCTGAAAGATTTACCACTAAAAACTGGTAAAAGACAAGGCTGGGACCAGCATTTAGCATAATGGCTATGTCCATGTAGTCGACTGCAGTTTGAGTTCCAGACCCGGTGGTTTAAATTCACACGGGGTGCGTGTACATGTGTGACCAAGATCCCAAGAGGAGATCTATGAAGGAAAAGGGATTGTGGCATGGTCATCCCACTGGGGGGGGGGGGGGATGTGATGTCTTGCTTTCTGTCTGTCTTTCTGGAGAGTGCATGCACCTTATAGCAAAAACCTTTCCAAAACAAAAACAAACAAACAAAAAAACAAACAAAAGAACCCCAAACAAAACAAAAGACAAGGCTTCCCACTCTCCACAACTTTTCAATATAGTGCTGGAAGTCCTAGCCAATGCAACCAGAAACCAGACAAGCAAATGAAATAAACACATTCTAATAGGTAAAGAAGAGTCAAAATTATATCTGTTTACAGATGTCATGATTATATACATAGAAGACCCAAAGATATCCATGAAAAAAGCTTTTGGAAATAATAAATGAATACCATAAAATGGTAGAATACAAAATCAACTTACAAATTCTATAGTATTTCTATATACAAACAACAAACAGACAGAGGTAGAACTGAAGAAAATAATCTCATTTACTATAGCCAGCAAAAGTATAGGATACCTGGGAATAAAAAAACTAAGACAGTCAAAGTTTATACCAAGTATCTGCACTCTATGACTAAAACTAATTGACTAAAGGATATAGAAACACAGTATATAGATGTAAATACCAGATATAGTGTGTGTGCAAGAGGAGGGTCTGAGGAAGAACATTTGGGGGAAGGACAGGGAGGCAAAGCATTAATGGCACATAGAGGTGTGGTATAATCTGTTGAAGATATTTTGTAGTTTTATCAATAGTACTAGGGAGAAATATTCACCTGTTGAAATATCCATTTTGTAAGACAAATGCTAACGTGACTGAATGTATGGAAGAAAATGAAATGAAAAAAAATTTAAATTAAAAAAATAATCTATGAGAAAAATTATGAAAATCTAAAAAAAGAAATTTAAAATGACACAAAATTGGAAGGATATCTAATGTTCCTGGATTGACAGAATTAATATAATCAAATGGCAATTTATCTAAATTAATATACATATTTAATGAAATCCCTGTAAAATTACAGGAGACACTCTTCACAGATCTAGAAAAGACAATCATAGAATTTGTCTGGAATCATAAAGACCCCATATTGCCAAAGCAATCCTATGCAAGAAGAGTAAAGTGGGTGACGTCTCACTCCCTAACCGCAAAATTTACTATAAAGCTTTGATAATCAAAACAGCATGGTATTCACACAAAAACATATATGTGGATCTGTGATACAGAATAGAGACCCCAGAAATAAACCTCAAAACATACAGTCAAATGATCTTTGACAAAGGGTATCACTCAACCTAGTGGGAAAAGGACAACCTCATTTGTAAATGGTGCTGGAAAAACTGGGTACTCACCTACAGAAAAATAAATACGAACCTCTATCTCTCACCAGTAACAAAAAACAACTCAAATTGGATGTAAGCTCTAAACCCAAGAACTCAAACTATAAAACTACTGGTGGAAAACACTGGCAAAACTCTGGGAGACATAGGTGTAGCCAAAGACTTCTTAAATAAAATACCCCAAACACAGGCAATAATCCCTAAAATAAAAAAATGGAATTACATCAGATTAAGAAGTTTTTGCACAGCAAAAGACACAGTAATTAGTGTGAATCAACAACCCTCAGAATGGGAGATTTTTGTAATCTATACTCCATTTAAGAGACTGATAACCAGAATACACAGGAAACTTAAGAAGTTTAGCTGAAAAACGATTAACCCAATTAAAAGATGGGAAAGTGAGCTGAATAAATACCTTTCTAAGGAAGACATATGAACAGTCAAAAAAAAAAAAAAACCTGAAAAAATGCTCAACATCCATCATCATAAAGGAGATGCAGATCAAAACAACAATGAGATTTCACCTAACCCCAGGCAGAATGGCAATGATTAAAAAAAAACATAAAATGATAAGTGCTGGCAGGGATGTGGTGAAAAGAGAACTCTCCTATATTGGTGGTGGGAATGTAAATTGTTCCAGGCACTGTGCAAAACAATATGGAGGTTCCTCAATGACCTACAAATAGAACTACCATATGATTGAGCAATTCCACTCCTGGATGTCTACCCAAAAGACAGAAAAAGGCTCAGTTGGAAAAGCCCTTGCATATCTGTTTATTCTGGCATTATTCATGATTGCTAAGACAGGGAACCAACCCAAATGTCCACAAACGAAGGAATGAATTGAAAAAACGTGGCACATATACTTCATGCAATACTATTCAGTCATAAAAAAACAACAAGACTCTGTCACTTGATAGAAAGTGTACCAGTATGGAAGATTCGTTGCTGTGGGAAGCAATTCAGGCTATGAAAATCAAATATTGTATGTCTCCACTTAACATATACAGACTGTCCACACTCTCTGGTAGAGACGGAAAGATTGGAGGACATAAAAGCTTTCAAAATAGTTATGGACACTGGAGACAGTGTGGAAGGAGGATGGGAGAGTGGAAGAAAGTAGGGAAGGAAATTATGAAGAAAAATCAGAGAGGTAAGACATTTGTGGGACACAGAAATGATTTATTACCTATTGATGATAATATGTATTGTATTCTCAACTGCACTGGTCTGAGGTATATTTCACGTTAGGTTAATTCTCTTTACAAGCTTAAGGATGTATGGCAATTGAATATGTAAAAAAAGGATGAATAAAAAGATAAAGTTAGGTTGTCGATTTGATGTATTTCTTCTTTTTTATTTATTTATTTACATTTAATCACTGTACATCTTTACAGTGTAAAACATGTTTTCCCCCAGCATGAATTCAGTGCCTATTAATAAAGACATTAACATACACATTACTATCAACAGAGAACTTTTCATTTTTGTGGCTAAATATTAAATGTTTGGTTTGGGGTCCAGCAAGTAGCATAGTGGTTAAGATGCTGGATCACACATGGTCAATGGCAATTCCAGGTTCAGAACTGGCTGCTTGAAAATCAAAATAAATAAATCGATAAATAAATAAAAGTGCTTGAAACTCATGCTGGGCATGTATACTTGCATGTCCAAGATCCTGGGAGGGTAATGGAGAAGGGATTGTGGCATGGCAATCCGCCCTGGGAGGTGATTCCTCATTTTTCTTCTCACTGTTTCTGTCTCTGTCTCTCTCTCTCTCTCTCTGGTGAGCATAGGTGTCCTAAAGCAAAAATAAATAAGTACATGTTTCTAAAAAGTTTAGTTTGGGGACCAGCAGTTGGTGTAATGGTTGTGTTGCTGGACTCCCATGTAGTCTACCACAGTTCACGTCCTGGACCTGGTGACTTAAAATTCATGCCTGTCATGTGCGCATGTGTGGCCAAAATCCCAAGAGGAGAATGGAGCAGAAAGTATTGTGGCATAGCCACCCCCCATAGGGGGGATTTCTTACTTTCTTTCTCTCTCATACACTCTATAGCAAAAATCTCTTTCAAAATAAAAAATGTAAGGTTTGTCAAAATATACAAGGCAAATGATGTTTTGTATAAAACCACTTTATATGTTAACTTGCTCCCAAATAAGTAGAGTACCAGCTTTGATTTGTAACAGTTTGTGGCATTGGAATAAATGAGTCTGTGATTGTTGAAGTGAATTATGTTATAAATGCAAAGAGAAGATAGATATTAAAAAACATTTTCTAAAAAAAGCTAGGTTTGTTTGTTTGTTTGTTTTCCCTGATCTCTCCATCCCATGCCCTATTACTCACTCCCTCCTACACTGTCTCTAGTATCTACAGTTGCCCTTCATGCTATTATCCCTTCAATTTTTTATTTTATGATATAGAGTTCAGATATTTCATTTATATTATGAAGAAACATACACTGCCTGTCTCTCATAGTCTGGCTTGCTTTGCTTATCATTAAATCTTTTATATTCATTCACTTTATAGCAAATATCAGGGTATTATTGTTTTTTTATGACTGAATAGTATTCCATAGTGTAAATATGCCACTCATCTATATTTGGACATTTGGGTTGATTCCATGTTCTAGCAATTACAAATAATGCTTTTATAAACATGGAAGTAAAAGTGTTTTTCTGACAAATTGTATTTCTATTTTTTGAATAGATACTTAAGGGTGGAATTATTGGCACATATTGTAGTTCTATTTGAAGATTTCTAAGGAACTTTCATGTTGTTCTTCCCAGTGGTTGAACTAATTTACATTCTCACCACAGTGTAGGAGTGTTACCTTTTCACCACAGCCTTATCAATTTTACTTTTTTAATCTAAGCCATTCATACTGGGGTGAAGTGGTCTCATTGTGGTTTTTTTTTTGTGTTAACTTTTTTTTTTTTTTTGAGAGGTTTTTGCTATAAGGCGTGTGCGCTTGCCAGACAGACAGAGAGAGACAGAAAGCGAGAAATCACCCCCCAGGGGGGATGGCCATGCCGCAATCCCTTCTCCTCCGTTCTCCTCTTGGGATCTTGGGCACACACACACACACACACACATGCCCTGCGTGAGTTTTAAACCACCGGGTCCAGGACGCGAACCACGGTCGACTACATGGGAGTCCAGCGATGTAGCCATTACGCTACTGCTGGTCCCTCATTGTGGTTTTGATTTGCAATTTCTCTTATGAAAAGAGATGGAGGGCAATATTTCATATGCTTTTTTTAATCATTCATATGTCTTTGGAGAGTTGTCTGTTCAGCTCATTTTCCGCACCTTTTAATTGAGTTATTCTTTTTGTTGTTGTTCTAGTTTTACTTCTGCTTCTCCTTCTTTTTTTTTTTTTTTTTTTTTTTTTTTTTTTTTTTTTTTTTTTTTTTTTTTTTTTTTTTTTTTGTGGCTAAACTGCTCGAGTTTACATTCTGTGGTTATCAGTCCCTTAACTGAGACATAGGTTGCAAATTTATTCTGCTGTCCTGAGTGCTCTCTTTTCACCCTAATTATAGTTTCTTTTGCTGTGCAGAAGCTTTTTAGCCTGATGTAGTCCCACTTCTGTGCTTTCATGAATATTGCTTGTTCTTTGTGGATCTTATTTATGAAGTCTTTGCCTATTCTGATATCTACAGTTGTTCCTCTTTGTTTTTCATCAGTAGCTTTAGAGTTTGAAGTTTTATGTTTAGATACTTGATCTATTTTGAGATGATTCTTGTTAAAGTTAAGAGATTCATTTATCTACATGTAGATATCCAATTTTCCAGCACCATTTGATGAAGAGATTTTATTTGCCCCACTCTTGTTTTGAACACTTCGTAGAAAATAAGTTGGTTGTGAGACCAGCATATGCTGTAATGGTTACATTGCTGGACTCCCACATAGTCGATCATGGCTTGAGTCCCAAACCCAACATTGTATGCTTTGGCATTTATTTGTAGGTTCCCAGTTCTGTTCAGTAGGACTATTTGACTGTTTTTGTGTCACTACTATGGAGTTTTGATTATCATAGCTTTGAAATATATTCTGTGGCTTTCCCCACAGACTGTCCTTTCCTCTGCAGTAGACTCCAGTTCCATCTCCAGGCCTCTGGGCAGTAAGGGACATTGAGGCAGGGGCACCACCCCCACCGCCTCACTTCCAGGCTCCCCAGCCCAAGATCCACTCAGACTACTAGGCAGATAGGCCGTTTTTTCTTTCTTTTTTTCTTTGCTCTTCTCCATTCCTTTGTTAATACCCCACAGACTATCCTTTCCCCACAGACTATCCTTTTCTCTGCAGCAGCCTCCAGTTTTATCTCCAGACCTCTGACAAAATTGCATGCCATGCTAATGTATGTTGCATGACTTTTTCTGTACTCTTTCCTTTTCTCTTATATTATCTTCTCTTCCTCATCTTCCACCTTGTCAGATGAACTAGGCAGGTCTAGAATCAGAGATCTGAAATTTTCTAGTAATCTAAGGTTCTCTGGGAAACTCCCTTGTACTAAACTAGTTGTGAAAAAGGAGATACTGCTCTTCAGACACCTGAATAGAATATTTTTCTTGAGACCACATTACTAAAAACAACAGAAGGGAGACTTCATCACAGGTCAATTTGCAGCAAAAAGGAAACACACTCCTAGTCAGAGAAACATTCTCCTAAGAGGTACTCAAAAGTGAGTACATCATCCAAAGGCTAGCAGTAGAAGAGCCCCAGGTCGGAATAAACAAGGAAATAAGTCTCCGTCAAAGGAACAGAGTAACTCCCCTCCATATTTTGTGAAAATGGAGGATGTTACCAAAATGTCAGAGAAATAATTTCGAACACTCATGGTGATCAAATCCTATGAGGTGGAACAGAAAAGAGACAACGAACTACAGGAGATTAGAAAGTCCTTCAATAATATGAAAGGAGAAATGGACACTCTGAGAAAGAATCAGATAGAACTACTAGAGATAGAGTCTGTAATAGAGGAAATCAAAAACTCTCTTGAAAGTATTAAAAGTCAATTAGACCATGCTGAAGATCAAATGTCTGATGTAGAAGATAAAACTTCTGACCTAGGGAAAAAAAACACCAAATAGATAGAGAAAATAACAAACAAACAAAAATAAACATGAGGATAATATACGAGAAATACTAGACTCCATAAGATGACCAAACATCAAAATAATTGGCATCCCAGAAGGTGAAGAAACTAATAACAGCATGGAAAATCTATTCCATGAAATCCTGGAAGAAAATGTCCCAAGTTTAGAGAGGCACTAAAACATCCACACCCAAGAAATAAAAAAGACCCCAAATAGAATCAACCTCAGAAGATATTCCCCAAAGCTTGTCTTAGCCAGACTGTCCAAGACCACAGAAAAACACATGATACTAAAAATGACAAGAGAGAAAAGAGAAGTGACTTACAAATGTAATCCCATCAGGCTAACACCAGACCTCTCAATGGAAAAAATGCAAGCAAGGAAAGAATGGGAAGATGTAATAAAATTGTTAAGAGAGAAACAGTTTCAACCAAGATTATTATATCTTGCAAGATTATCCTTTATATGAGGAAAAAAAAATTAAAATCTTCTCAGACAAACAAAACCTGGAAGAATTTGACAATACCAGATGAGCTCTTCAAAGAAATCCTGAAGAAAGTACATTTCCAAGAAAACTACAGAATTAACAAACAGAAACAAAGGAATAAAAGGCAACTAAGACAATGACCAACTTAAACATCCAGACAGATCCTGTAACATCGATAATATCATTGAATGTGAATGCATTAAATTCTCCAATCAAGAGACACAGATTGGCTAAGTGGATAAAAAAAGAGAAACCCTCTATCTGTTGCCTACAGGCAACCCACCTCATGGATAAAGACATACATATACTCAAAGTGAAAAGTTGGAAAAAGGTTTTCCATGCAAATGGGAACCAAAAAAGAGCTGGAGTTGCGATACTAATTTCTGACAAAATAGTCTTTAAAACAAAAACTGTTAGAAGAGAGAAAGAAGGGCACTATATTGTAGTAAAAGGATCAATAGATCAAGAAGATATAACACATATAAATATCTGTGCGCCTAACACGGGAGCACCCAAATATGTGAAAGAAAGAGTGTTAGATCTAAAAGGGGAGATAGACTACCACACACTAAATGTTGCAGACCTCAACACTGCACTGGACAGATCACCCTCTGGACAGATCATCTAGACAAAAAAAGAGATAAAGAGATAAAGGACCTAAATGATACCATAAATCAAATGGACTTAACAGACATCTATAGAACTTTCCATCAAAAAACCATGAGATACACTTTGTTCTCAATGCCACATGGAACCTTTTCGAAGATTGACCACATCATAGGGAACAAAGCAAACCTCTAAGATTCAAAGGCATAAATACTATATCCGGCATCTCCTCTAACCATGAAGGAATTAAACATGAGTTTAATTTCAAGAGAAACCCTCAAAAAAAACCAAATACATAGAAACTAAAAAACTTACTTCTGAATGACTCCACAACTAATGAAGAAATAAAGACTGAAATAAGACCCCACTCCTATCTTTTGACCCCTGGGCCAGGAACTGCGAAGGAGGACTGCCCCCTGAAGCTACAGCCCCAGACCCCCAAGCCAGAAACCCCTGTCAGCCAGCACATAGGAAGGCCCTTAGACCTACAGACACCTCACTCCCATCTTTTGACCCCTGGGCCAGGAACTGCGAGGAAGGACTGCCCCATGAAGCTCCAGCCCCAGACACCCAAGCCAGAAACGCCTGTCACCCAGGTACACTTATTTTTTTTCTCTCCTTCTCCTCTTCTTTCATTTGTAAATTTCTCTCTTTCTAACTAGCACATAGGAAGGCCCTTAGACTTACAGACACCCCACTCCCATATTTCGACCCCTGGGCCAGGAACTGCAAGTGAGGACTGCCCCCTGAAGCTCCAGCCCCAGACCCCCAGGCAAGAAACCCCTGTCAGCCAGGTATCCTTTTTTTTTTCTCTCCTTCTCCTCTTCTTTCATTTGTAAATTTCTCTCTTTCTAACTAGCACATAGGAAGGCCCTTAGACCTACAGACACCCCACTCCTATCTTTTGACCCCTGGCCCAGGAACTCCTAGGGAGGACTGTCCCCTGAAGCTCCAGACCCAGACCCCCAGGCCAGAAACCCCTGTCAGCCAGGTACACTTTTTTTTCTCTCCTTCTCCTCTTCCTTCATTTGTAAATTTCTCTCTTTCTCACTAGCACATAGGAAGGCCCTTAGACCTACAGACACCCCACTCCCATTTTTGGACCCCTGGGCCAGTAACTGTGAGGGAGGACTGCCCCCTGAAGTGCCAGCCCCAGATCCCCAGGCCAGAAACCCCTGTCAGCCAGGTACACTTTTTTTTCTCTCCTTCTCCTCTTCCTTCATTTGTAAATTTCTCTCTTTCTCACTAGCACATAGGAAGGCCCCTAGGCCTACCGACACCCCACTGCCATCTTTTGACCCCTGGCGAAACCGTGCGCCATGCTAGTGCGCGGCGCGTGTCTTTTTCTTTATATTTTTTCTTATTTTATTATTTTCCTCCCACTTATTTGATCCTTACTCCCTTTATCTACACCTCTCTGGAAGTTTAGATAGGTCTAGAATTACAATTCTGAAATATTCTAGTATTTTAAGCCTCTCTGGGATCATCCCTTTCACTGAAACACCTGCGAAGAAGGAGATGCTTTTCTTTGTGCAGCCAAAGGGAATACTATTCCTTTGATCATATTGCTAAAAACAATAGAAGAGAGACTTTGGCAGTCTGCATTCCACAGCAAAAAGCAAACACTCTTGCTCCTATTCGAGAAAACTTTCTCTTAAAAGGTATTTCAAAGGGAACACATCTCCCAATGGTTAGAAGTAGAAGAAGAACCAAAGGTCTGAATAAAGCAGGAAATATGTCTCCATCAAAAGAACACAGTAACTCCCTTCCTTTTCTTGAAAAAATGGAGGACGTTACCAAAATGTCCGAGATAGAATTTAGAACATTGATGTTGAACAAATACTATGAGCTGGAACAGAAAAGAGATAATGAACTACAGAAGACGAGAACGTCCTTCCATGATATGAAGGAACAAATGGACATGATAAGAAAGAATAAGATGGAACTATTAGAGGTGAAGTCTGTAATACAAGAAATCTAAAACTCTCTCAAAAGTATTAAAAGTCGACTAGACCATGCTGAAGATTGAATCTCTGATGTAGAAGATAAAACTTCTGACCTAGAGGAAACCACTAAAAAGATAGAGAAAATAACAAAAAAAACATGAAGATAACATACGAGAAATACTAGATTCCATCAGAGGTCCTAACATCCGAATAACTGGTATCCCAGAAGATGAAGAAATTAATAAGGGCATGGAAAACCTATTCCATGGAATCTTGGAAGAAAATTTCCCAAGTCTAGAGAGGCACTCAAGCATCCAGACCCAAGAAAAACAAAGGACCCCAAATAGAATCAACCCAAGAAAATCTTCCCCAAGGCATATTGTAGCCCGACTGGCTAAGACCACAGATAAAGATAAGATACTAAAACTGGCAAGAGAGAAACGACAAGTGACATACAAAGGTCACCCCATCAGGCTAACACCGGACTTCTCAACGGAAACAATGCAAGCAAGGAAAGAATGGGAAGATGTATTGAAAGTGATAAGAGAGAAACAATTTCAACCAAGATTATTGTATCTGCTAGATTATCCTTCATGTGGAAAAAAAAAAGATTAAAATCTTCTCAGACAAACAAAACCTGAAAGAATCTGCCAGCACCAGGCCACCTCTCCAAGAAACCCTGAAGAAAGTACTGTTACAGGAAAACTCAAGAAGTAACAGCCAGAAACAAAGGAGTAAAAGGCAACTAAGACAATGGCCAACTTAAACGTCGGGACAGATCCATTAACATTGATAATAACATTGAATGTTAATGGATTAAATTTGCCAATTAAGAGACACAGACTGGCTGAGTGGATTAAAAAACAAAAACCCTCTATCTGTTGCCTACAGGAAACTCACTTCATGGATAAAAATATACATAGACTGAAAGTGAAGGGTTGGAAAAAGGTTTCCCATGCAAATGGGAACCAAAAAAGAGCTGGAGTCGCAATACTAATCTCTGACAAAATAGGCTTTAAAACAAAAGCTATTCGAAGAGGCAAAGAAGGGCACTATATTGTAGTAAAAGGGTCAATCGATCAAGAAGATATAACGCTTATTAATATCTATGCGCCTAACACAGGAGCACCCAAATATGTGAAGGAAAGACTGCTAGATCTAAAAAGGGAGATAGACTGCAACACATTAATTGTTGAAGACCTCAACACTGCACTATACCCTCTGGAAAGATAACATAAACAAAAAATAGGTAAAGAGATAAAGGATCTAAATGATATCGTAAATCAAATGGACTTAACAGATATCTATAGATATCTATAGAACCTTGAGATACACTTTTTTCTCACTGCCACATGGAACATTCTCAAAGATTGACCACATCATAGGGCACAAAGCAAGCCTCTACACATTCAAAGGCATAGAAACTATACCCAGAATCTTCTCTGACCATGATGGAATTAAACTTGAGTTTAATTTCAAGAGAAATCCTCAAAAATACTCAAATACATGGAAACTTAATAACCTAATCATGAATGACTACACAACTACTGAAGAAATAAAGACTGAAGTCAAAAGGTTCATGGAGTGGCCAGCAAGGGATACTGAGGGAGGGTCACCTCTAACCCCCACCCCACTTCCAGACCCCCAGGCCCCAGACTCCACCTTCTAGACTTTCCTGGACTGCCAGTAGGCAATAGCGTCTCCTGCAAGCCTCTGGCCAGCAAGGGATACTGACGGAGGGTCACCTCTGACCCCCACCCCACTTCCAGACCCCCAGGCCCCAAACTCCACCTTCTAGACTTTCCTGGACTGCCAGCAGGCAATAGCGTGTCCTGCAAGCCTCTGGCCAGCAAGGGATACTGAGGGAGGGTCACCTCTGACCCCCACCCCACTTTCAGACCCCCAGGCCCCAGACTCCACCTTCTAGGTAGGTAGCCAGGATCTCCTTGAGGCGGGTTTTTTTTTTTTCTTTTCTCTTGACCCCCCTGCATTCCCTTGTTAACACCTAGCCCTCCTTCTCCCCCCAGACTTTCCTGGACTGCCAGCAGGCAATAGCGTCTCCTGCAAGCCTCTGGCGAAATCGCGCGCCGCGCATTAGCGCGGCGCATGACTTTTTCTTTATTTTTCTGTATTGTCTTTCCTTTCGTTGCATATTGTCCTCTCCTCCTTATTTTTTACCGTGCCAGACAGCCTAGACAGGCCTAGAATCATATATCTGAAATTTCCTAGGAAGGTAAGTGTCTTTGGGATCCTCCCTAGTACTGATCCCCTTTGAAAAAGGAGATTCTGCTTGTTAGACATTTCTGTAGAGTTCTCCGCCTGAAAACACATTGGTAAAAACAACAGAAGAGAGACTTCAACAAACAGCTATTCCCATCAAAAAGGAAAGACTCTTCCTTCTCGTGCGACAAAAGTTCTCCCAAGAAGTCTTTAAAAGGGAAGTAATCCTCCAATGGCTAAAGGTAGAAAAAGAGCCTCAGGTCTGAATAAACAAGAAAATATGTCTCCAACAAAGGAAAATGCCCCTCCATGTCTCGTAAATATGGAGGATGTTACCAAAATGACAGAAACAGAATTCCGAACATTCATGGTGACCAAATTCTGTGAATTGGAAAAAAAAAGAGACAACGAACTACAGGAAATTAGGAAGTCCTTCCAGGATATGAAAGAAGAAATGGATACTCTGAGAAAGAATCAGGTGGAACTATTAGAGATAAAGTCTATAATACAAGAAATCAAAAACTCTCTGGAAAGTATTAAGAGCCGATTAGACCATGCTGAAGATCGAATCTCTGATGTAGAAGATAAAACCTCTGATCTAGAAAAAA
Source organism: Tupaia tana (assembly GCA_026018925.1). Lineage (NCBI taxonomy): Eukaryota > Metazoa > Chordata > Mammalia > Scandentia > Tupaiidae > Tupaia > Tupaia tana. Next base: position 109,261,683 of record JAKSZU010000009.1, on the reverse strand, counting down.
ACTACAAAAAGATTGAGAAAATAACTAAAAAACATGAGGATAATATACGAGAAATACGAGACTCTATTAGACGCCCAAACATCAGAATAATCGGCATCCCAGAAGGTGAAGAAACTGATAGCGGAATGGAAAATCTATTCCATGACATCTTGGAAGAAAATTTCCCAAGCCTAGAGAGGCACCGAACCATCCGGACCCAAGAAATACAAAGGACCCCAAATAGAATCAACCCCAGAAGATCTTCCCCAAGGCACATCTTAGCCAGGCTGTCTAACGTCACAGAAAAAGACATGATACTAAAACTGGCAAGAGAGAAACGAGAAATAACTTACAAAGGCCATCCCATAAGACTAACACCAGACCTCTCATCAGAAACAATGCAAGCAAGAAAAGAATGGGAAGACATACTGAAAGTGTTAAGAGAGAAACAATTTCAGCCAAGACTATTATACCCTGCAAGATTATCCTTCATTTGGGAAAAAAAGATTAAAATCTTCTCAGACAAACAAAACCTGAAAGAATTTGCCAACACCAGACCAGCTCTTCAAGAAATCCTGAAGAAAGTACTGTTCCAGGAAAACTAAAGACGCAACAGCCAGAAACAAAGAAATAACAGGCAACTAAGACAATGGCTAACTTAAATGTCGGTACAGACCCTATAACATCGATAATAACATTGAATGTTAATGGGTTAAATTCTCCAATCAAGAGACACAGACTGGCTGAATGGATAAAAAAACAGAAACCCTCTATCTGTTGCCTACAAGAAACCCACCTCATGGAAAAAGACATACATAGACTGAAAGTGAAGGGTTGGAAAAAGGTTTTCCATGCAGTTGGGAACCAAAAAAGAGCTGGAGTTGCGATACTAATTTCTGACAAAATAGGCTTTAAAACAAAAAGTGTCCGAAGAGACAAAGAAGGGCACTATATCATAGTAAAAGGCTCTATAGATCGAGAAGATATAACGCTAATTAATATCTATGCTCCTAACACAGGAGCACCCAAATATGTGAAGGAAAGATTGTTAGATCTGAAAGGGGAGATAGACTGCAACACACTAATTGTTGGAGATCTCAACACCGCATTATCCCCTCTGGACAGATCATCTAAGCAAAAAATAGGTAGAGAGATCAAGGACCTAAATGATACCATAAATCAATTGGACTTAACAGACATCTATAGAACTTTCCACCCAAAAACCACAAGATATAGTTTTTTCTCACCCCGACATGGAACTTTCTCGAAGATTGACCACATCATAGGACACAAAGCAAGCCTCTGCAGATTCAGAGGCATAGAAACTATTTCCAGCATCTTCTCTGACCATGATGGAATTAAACTTGAGTTTAATTTCAAGAGAATTCCTCAAAAATACCTAAAAACATGGAAACTAAATAACCTACTCCTGAATGACTCCACTATTACCGAAGAAATAAAGTCCGAAATCAAAAGATTCATGGAAGCCAATGACAATGAAGATACAAGTTTCCATAATCTTTGGGACACTGCCAAAGCAGTCATAAGAGGGAAGTTCATAGCAATTAGTGCACATAAGAGGAAGACAGAGAAAAGGCTAATGGATCACCTAACATCAAGCCTTAGAGAATTGGAAAAGCAACAGCAAAAAAATCCAAAAAATTACAGGAGGAAGGAAATAATAAAGATCCGAGCAGAAATAAATGAAATAGAAAATAAACGTACTATACAGAAAGTAAGTGAAAGCAAAAGCTGGTTCTTTGAAAGGATAAACAAAATTGATACCCCACTAGCGAGACTTATTAAGAAGAACAGAGAAAGGAACCAGGTGAATCAAATCTGCAATGAGGCTGGTAACATAACAACAGACATAGTAGAAATTCAAAACATCATTAGAGGATACTTTGAACATCTATACGCTAAGAAACAAGATAATCTGGATGAGATGGACAAATTCCTGGACAAATATAATCTACCAAGAATGAGCCAGGAAGAAATAGAAAGTCTGAATAGGCCCATAACAAGCCAGGAGATTGAATAAGTAATAAGTAACCTCCCAACAAAGAAAAGCCCTGGCCCCGATGGATTCACCTCTGAATTCTACAAAACTTTCAAAGAAGAGTTAACTCCCATTCTGCTCAAATTATTTCTAAAGATCCAAAAGGGTGAATCTCTCCCTAATTCATTCTATGAAGTCTCTGTCACCCTCATCCTCAAAACAGATAAAGACAGGACAAGGAAGGAAAACTATAGACCAATATCTCTGATGAACATAGACTCAAAGATTCTCAACAAGATACTAGCAAATCGTATTCAACAACTTATACAGAAGATCATACACCATGATCAGGTAGGCTTTATTCCAGGAATGCAAGGTTGGTTCAACATACGCAAAACCATAAATGTAATACACCATATTAATAGGAAGAAAGACAAAAACCATATGGTCATATCGATTGACGCAGAAAAAGCATTTGATAAGATACAACATCCCTTCATGATCAAGACTCTTAGCAAAATCGGCATAGAAGGACCATTTCTCAATACAATAAAAGCCATCTATGAAAAACCCATAGCGAACATCATGCTGAACGGAGAAAAGCTGAAAGCTTTCCCACTAAACACAGGAACAAGACAAGGATGCCCACTTTCTCCTCTCCTTTTCAATATAGTACTGGAAGTCCTCGCCAACGCAATCAGAAAAGAGGAAAAAATAAAGGGCATTCGAATAGGAAAAGAAGAGGTGAAACTCTCTCTATTTGCAGATGACATGATTGTATACATAGAAGACCCAATGGTCTCCATGGAAAAACTACTGGAAGTAATACATGAATTCAGTAAAGTTGCAGGATATAAAACCAATATACAGAAATCGATAGCATTTCTATATACGAATAACAGGCAGACTGAGATAGAACTGAAAAAACTTATTCCGTTTACCATAGCCACTAAAAGTATAAGATATTTAGGAATAAATCTAACCAAAGAAGTTAAAGACCTCCACAAGGAAAACTACGAGAAGGTAAAAAAAGAAATTGAAAATGACACAAAAAAATGGAAGGACATCCCATGTTCATGGATTGGAAGAGTTAATATAATCAAAATGGCAATTCTACCCAAATTAATCTACCTATTTAATGCAATGCCAATCAAAGTACCAGACACATTCTTCACAGATCTAGAAAAGACAATCTTAAAATTTGTCTGGAATCATAAAAGACCCCGTATTGCCAAAGCACTTCTACACAAGAAGAATGGAGTGCGTGGCATCTCAATCCCCGATCCAAAAATATATTACAAAGCTGTGGTAATAAAGACAGCATGGTATTGGCACAGAAACAGACATGTGGACCAATGGAACAGAATAGAGTCCCCAGAAATAAGTGCCCAAACATACAGTCAACTGATCTTTGACAAGGGGTACCAGTCAATCCAGTGGGAAAATGAAAGCCTCTTCAGCAAGTGGTGCTGGAGAAACTGGACTTCCACTTGCAGAAAGATGAATCTGAACCCCTACCTCTCTCCTTTGACAAGAATCAAGTCAAGGTGGATCAAGGATCTAAATCTAAGACCTCAAACTATAAAGCTGCTCCTGGAGAATGCTGGGGAAACTCTGGGAGACATTGGTGTAGGGAAAGACTTCCTAAAGAAGACCCTCAAAGCAGAGTCCATCGTCCACAAAATAGACAAGTGGGATTACATCAGACTAAGAAGTTTCTGCATGGCCAAAGACACAGTAGTTAGTGTGAATCGACAGCCCTCAGAATGGGAAAATATTTTTGTAAATGTTGCATCAGATAAGGGACTGATAACCAGAATACACAACGAACTAAAAAAGGTGTTTGGAAAAAAGATGAGCAACCCTATTAAAAGATGGGAGAAGGAGATGAAGAAAACACTCTCTAAAGATGACATACGAATGGCCAAAAGGCCTATGAATAAATGTTCAACCTCCCTCATCGTAAGGGAAATGCAGATAAAAACAACAATGAGGTACCACCTAACCCCAGTCAGATTGTCTAATATTAAAAAAACAAAAAATGATAAGTGTTGGCGGGGGTGTGGTGAAAGGGGAACTCTTTTACACTGCTGGTGGGAATGTAGATTGGTCCAACCACTGTGGAGAATAATTTGGAGATTCCTTAAAAATCTACAGATAGATCTGCCATATGATCCAGAGATCCCACTCCTCAGTATCTACCCAAAGGACAGAAGAATCCTTCATTGGAAAAGTGCTTGCACATCGATGTTTATTGCGGCACTATTCACAATTGCTAAGTCATGGAACCAACCCAGATGCCCCCGTATGGAGGAATGGATTGAAAAACTGTGGCACATATACTCTATGGAATACTACTCAGCCATAAAAACCAACAGAGCCCTGGCTTTTGACAGAAAGTGGAAGAATATGGAAGATGTACTGCTGAGTGAGGCAAGCCAGGCTATGAAGGAGAGACATTGTATGTCCCCACTTAACATATACCGTTTGTCTGCATTCTATGTCTGAAACTGATTGACTAACAGTTGAACAAACACAAGAGATGGGTGTGAGTGTCAGATGGGGTGTGTGTGGAGGAGTGGGGCCCAACCAAAGACATTTGGAGAAGGGATACAGAGGTAGAGCATTGACGGGATGGGGAGGTGTGGTGTTATCTGTTGAAGATATTTCGATCAACGGGTCTGGGGAGAAAGGTTCACATATCGAAATGGTCTCATTGTAAGCCAAACAATATGATTGAAAGTATATACAAAAATAAATAAAGTAATTAATAAAAAAAAAAAGGTTCATGGAAACCAATGACAATGAGGACACGAGTTTCCATAATCTTTGGGACACTGCTAAAGCAGTCATATGAGGGAAGTTCATAGCAATTAGTGCACATAAGAGGAAGATGGAAAGAAGGCAAAAGGATCATTTAACATCATGCCTCACAGAATTGGAAAAGCAACAGCAAAAAGATCCAAAAAACAACCGGAGAAAGGAAATAATAAAGATCTGAGCAGAAATAAATGAAATAGAAAATAAAGGAACTATACAGAAGATAAATGAAAGTAAAAGCTGGTTCTTTGAAAAGATAAACAAAATTGTATGCCACTAGCAAGACTTATTAAGAAGAAGAGAGAAAAGAACCAGGTGAATCAAATCTGCAATGAAACAGGAAATATAACAACAGAAAAAGTAGAAATACAGAACATCATTAGAGGATACTATGAACAACTATATGCCAAGAAACAAGAAAATCTGGATGAGATGAACAATTTTCTGGACACGTATAATCTACCTAGATTGAGCCAGGAGGATATAGAAAGTCTGAATAGGTCCATAACAAGCCAGGAGATCAAATCAGTTATAAAGAACCCCCCAACAAAGAAAAGCCCTGGCCCTGATGGATTCACCTCGGAATTCTACAAAACTTTCAAAGAAGAGTTAACCCCCATTCTGCTCAAGTTATTTCTAAAGATCCAAAAGGGTGAATCTCTCCCTAATTCATTCTATGAACCCTCTATCACCCTTATCCTTAAAACAGATAAGGACAGGACAAGCAAGGAAAACTATAGACCAATATCCCTGATGAATATAGACGCAAAGATTCTCAACAAGATATTAGCAAATCATATACAACAGCTTATAAAAGAGATTATATATCATGATCAGGTAGGCTTTATCCCAGGAATGCAAGGTTGGTTCAACATACGCAAAACCATAAATGTAATACACCATATTAATAGAAAGAAAGATAAAAACAAATGGTCATATCGATTGATGCAGAAAAAGTATTTGATAAGATACAACATTCCTTCATGATCAAGACTCTCAGCAAAATCGGCATAGAAGGGTCCTTTCTCAACACAATAAAAGCTATCTATGAAAAACCCATAGCGTTCACAGAGTGTCCTTCCAGGCCGCAGGCACCAGCTCCAACTAGAAGCCTCTGGCCAGCAAGGGACTCTGAGGGGGGTCATCCCTGACCCCCAACCCATTTCAAGTCTCACCAGCCGCAGACTCCACCTCCTTGCTCTACCTGTCTTCACAGACTGTCTGTCCAGGCCACAGGCACCAGCTCCAACTTGAAGCCTCTGGCTAGCAAGGGACTCTGATGGAGGGTCATCTCTGTCCCTCACCCCACTTCCAGTCTCTCCAGCCCCAGGCTCCACCTCCTTGATTGTCCTTCCAAGCCGCAGGAACCAGATCCAACTAGAAGCCTCTGGCCAGCAAGGGACTCTGAGGGAGGGTCATCTCTGACCCCTACCCCACTTCCAGTCTCTCCAGCCCATGACTCCACCTCATTGTCTGTCCATCCAGGCCGCAAGCAACAGCTCCAACTAGAAGACTCTTGCAAGCAAGGGACTCTGAGAGAGTCATCTCTGACCCCAAACCCACTTCCAGTCTCTCCAGCACCAGACTACACCTCCTTGACTGTCATTCCAGGCTGCAGGCACCAGCTCCAACTAGAAGCCTCTGGTCAGAAAGGGACTCTGAGGAAGGGTCATCTCTGACACCCACTCCGCATCCAGTCTCTCCAGCCCCAGACTCCAGCTCCTTAACTGTCCTTCCAGGCCACAGGCATAAGCTCCAACAAGAAACCTCTGGCCAGCAAGGGACTCAGAGGGAGGGTCATCACTGACCCCCACCCCACTTCCTGTCTCTCCAGCCCCACACTCCACCTCCTTGACTATCCTTAAAGGCCACAGGAACCACCGACAACTAGAAGCATCTGGCCAGCAAGGCACTCTGAGAGAGGGTAATCTCTGACCCCTACCCCACTTCCAATCTCTCCAGCCCCAGACTCCACCTTCTTGGTAGATATATAGAAATTCTCTGTTGCTTTTTTTTCTTCTTTACCCTTGGAGCCCACCCATTTTATTACTAATTCTTAGCTCTGCCTCTCTTCACAGACTGTCCTTCCAGGCCTCAGGCACCAGCTCCCAATAGAAACCTCTGGCCAGCAAGGGACTCTGAGGGAGGGTCATCTCTGACCACACCCCACTTCCAGTCTCTCCAACCCCAGACTCCACCTCCTTGGTAGGTAGATAGGAATTCTCTGTGGCATTTTTTTTTCTTTTTTCCCTTGGAGCCCACCCATTCTATTGCTAATTCCTATCTCTGTGGCTCTTCACAGACTGTCCTTCCAGGCCACAGGCATGAGCTCTCACTAGAAGCCTCTGTTTAGTAAGGGACTCTGAGGGAGAGTCATCTCTGACCCCCACCCCACTTCCAATCTCTCCAGCCCCAGATTCCACTTCCTTGGTAGGTAGATACAAAATCTCTGTGGCTTTTTTTCTTTTTTTCATTTGGAGCCCAACCATTCTATTCCTAATTCCTAGCTCTGCCTCTCTTCACAGACTGTCCTTCCAGGCCGCAGGCATCACCTCCCACCAGAAGCCTCTGTCCAGCTAGGGACTCTGAGGGAGGGTCATCTCTGAACCCCCCTCCCCACTTCTAGTCTCTCCATCCCCAGACTCCTCCTCTTTGTTAGGTAGATAGAAATTCTCTGTGGCTTCTTTTTCTTTTTTTCCTTTGGAGCCAAACCATTCTATTGCTAATTCCTAGCTCTGCCTCTCTTCACAGACTGTCTTTCCAGGCCACAGGCACCAGCTCTCACTAAGAGTCTCTGGACAGCAAAGGACTCTGAGTGAGGGTCATCTCTGACCCCACTACACTTCCAGTCTCTCCAGCCCCAGACTCCAACTCCTTTGTAGGTAGATAGAAATTCCCTGTGGCTTTTTTTTTCTTTTTTACCCTTGGAGCCCACCCATTCTATTGCTAATTCCTAGCTCTGCCTCTCTTCACAGACTGTCTTTCCAGGCTGCAGGCACCAGCTCCCACTAGAAGCCTCTGGCCAGCAAGGGACTCTGAGGGAGGGTCATCTCTTACCCCACCCCACTACCAGTCTCTCCAGCCACAGACTCCACCTCCTTGGTAGGTAGAAATTCTCTGTGGCTTTTTCTTCTTTTTTCCTTTGGAGCCCATCCCATTCTATTGCTAATTCCTAGCTCTGACTCTCTTCACAGACTGTCTTTCCAGGCCACAGGCACCAGCTTCCACTAGGAGCCTCTGGCCAGCAAGGGACTCAGAGGGAGGGTCATCTCTGACCCCACTACACTTCCAGTCTCTCCACCCCCAGACTCCACCTCCTTGGTAGGTAGATAGAAATTCTCTGTGGCTTTTCATTTTTCTTTTTTTCCTCAGAGCCCACGCATTCTATTGCTAATTCCTAGCTCTGCGTCTCTTCACAGATTGTCCTTCCAGGCCGCAGGCAGCAGCTCCAACTAGAAGCCTCTGGCAAAATCGCACACCACCCGTTACCACGGCGCATGACTTTTTCTTTATCTCTCCCTGTTGTCTCTCATTTCATTCATTTCATATTATCCTCTCCCCTGCACTTTTTACCTTGACAGAGGATCTAGACAGGTTATAATAACACATCTGAAATTCCCTTGTAACGCAAGTGTCTCTTCGATCCTCATTTGTTCTGATCAATCTGTGAGAACAGAGTTACTGCTTTTTAGACACCTCAGTAGACGTCCTCTCTTGAGATCTCATTGATAAAAACAACAGAAGATAGACTTTGGCAAACGTCTATTCCCGACTATAATAAACACTCCTACTCCTAGTGGGAGAAACATTCCACTAAGAGGTTTTCAAATGGAATAAATTTTCCTATGGCTAGAAATAGAAAAAGAGCTTCAGGTCTGAATAGACAAGGAAATATGTCTCCAACAAAGGGAAACGCTCCTCCATGTCTCGTAAATATGGAGGATGTTACCAAAATGACTGACAAAGTGTTTCGAACATTCATGGTGACCAAATTCTGTGAACTGGAACAGAAAAGAGACAACGAACTGCAGGAAATGAGGAAGTCCTTCCAGGATATGAAGGAAGAAATGGATACTCTGAGAAAGAATCAGGTGGACCTATTAGAGATAAAGTCTATAATACAAGAAATCAAAAACTCTCTGGAAAGTATTAAGAGCCAATTAGACCATGCTGAAGATCGAATCTCTGATGTAGAAGATAAAACCTCTGACTTAGGAAAAAACACCAAAAAGATCAAGAAAATAACAAAAAAACATGAGGATAATATATGAGAAATACTAGACTCAATTAGACGCCCAAACATCAGAATAATTGGCATCCCAGAGGGTGAAGAAACTAGCAGTGGAATGGAAAATCTATTTCATGAAATCCTGGAAGAAAATTTCCCAAGTCTAGAGAGGCACTCAACCATCCACACCCGAGAAATACAAAGGACCCCAAATAGAATCAATCCCAGAAGATCTTCCCCAAGGCACACCTTAGCCAGGCTGTCTAACACCACAGATAAAGACATGATACTAAAACTGGCAAGAGAGAAACCAGAAGTAACTTACAAAGGTCATCTCATCAGACTAACACTGGACCTCTCATCGGAAACAATACAAGCAAGGAAAGAATGGGAAGATGTATTGAAAGTGTTAAGAGAGAAACAATTTCTGCTGAGACTATTATATCCTGCAAGATTATCCTTCATATGGGAAAAAATGATTAAAATCTTCTCAGACAATGAAAGCCTGAAAGAATTCGCCAACACCAGACCAGCTCTTCAAGAAACCCTGAAGAAAGTACTGTTCCAGCAAAACTAAAGAATCAACAGACAGGAACAAAGAAGTAACAGTCAACTAAGATAATGGCCAACTTAAATATTGGTACAGATCCTGTAACATTGATAATAACCTTAAATGTTAATGGTTTCAATTCTCCAATCAAGAGACACAGACTGGCTGAATGGATAAAACAACAGAAACCCTCTATCTGTTGCCTACAAGAAACCCACCTCATGGAGAAAGACATACATAGACTGAAAGTGAAGGGTTGGAAAAGGTTTTCCATGCAATTGAGAACCAGAAAAGAGCTGGAGTTGCGATAGTAATATCTGACAAAATAGCCTTTAAAACAAAAGTCATTCGAAGAGACAAAGAAGGGCACTATATCGTAGTAAAAGGCTCTATAGATCAAGAAGATATAACGCTTATAATATCTATGCACCTAACACAGGAACACCTAAATATGTGAAGGAAAGACTGTTAGATCTAAAAGGGGAGATAGACTGCAACACACTAATTGTTGGAGATCTCAACACCACTTTATCCCCTCTGGACAGATCATCTAGGCAAAAAATAGGTAAAGAGATAAAGGATCTAAGCAATACCATAAATCAATTGGACTTAACATTTATAGAACTTCCCACCCAAAAGCCAAAATATATAGTTTTTTCTCGCCCCGACATGGAACCTTCTCGAAGATTGACCACATCATAGGACACAAAGCAAGCCTCTACAGATTCAAAGGCATAGAAACTATATCCAGTATCTTCTCTGACCATGACGGAATTAAACTTGAATTTAATTTCAAGAGAAGTCCTCAAAAATACCTAAAAACATGGAAACTAAATAACCTACACCTGAATGATTCCACTATTACCGAAGATATAAAGACTGAAATAAAAAGATTCATGGAAGCCAATGACAATGAGGACACAAGTTTCCATAATCTTTGGGATACTGCTAAAGCAGTCATAAGAGGGAAGTTCATAGCAATTAGTGCACATAAGAGGAAGATGGAAAGAAGGCTTATGGACCACCTAACATCAAGCCTCAGAGAATTGGAAAAGCAAAAGCAAAATAATCCAAAAATTCCAGGAGAAAAGAAATAATAAAGACCTGAGCGGAAATAAATGAAATAGAAAACAATCATACTATACAGAAAATAAGTGAAAGTAAAAGCTGGTTCTTTGAAAGGATAAACAAAATTGATACACCACTAGCGAGACTTATTAAGAAGAAGAGAGAAAGGAGCCAGGTGAACCAAATCTGCAATGAGGCTGGTAAGATAACAACAGACATGGTAGAAATTCATAACATCGTTAGAGGATACTTTGAACATCTATATGCTAAGAAACAAGACAATCTGGATGAGATGGACAAATTCCTGAACAAATATAATCTACCAAGAATGAGCCAGGAGGATATAGAAAGTCTGAATAGGCCCATAACAAGCCAAGAGATTGAATCAGTAATAAATAACCTTCCAAAAAGAAAAGCCCTGGCCCTGATGGATTCACCTCTGAATTCTACAAAATTTCAAAGAAGAGTTAACTCCCATTCTGCTCAAGTTATTTCTAAAGATCCAAAAGGGTGAATCTCTCCCGAATTCATTCTATGAAGCCTCTATCACCCTCATCCATAAAACAGATAAGGACAGGACAAGGAAGGAAAACTATAGACCAATATCTCTGATGAACATAGATGCAAAGATTCTCAACAAGATACTAGCAAATCACATTCAGCAACTTATGAAAAAGATCATATACCATGATCAGGTAGGCTTTATTCCAGGAATGCAAGGTTGGTTCAACATACACAAAATCATAAATGTAATATATCATCTCAACAGGAATAAAGATAAAAACCATATAGTCATATCAATTGATGCAGAAAAAGTATTTGATAAGATACAACATCCCTTCATGATCAAGACTCTTAGCAAAATCGGCATAGAAGGGCCATTTCTCAATACAATAAAAGCCATCTATGAAAAACCCATAGCGAACATCATTCTGAATGGAGAAAAGCTGAAAGCTTTCCCACTAAACACAGGAACAAGGCAAGGATGCTCACTTTCTCCACTCCTTTTCAATTAAGTACTAGAAGTCCTCACCAATGCAATCAGAAAAGAGGAAAAAATAAAGGGCATTCGAATAGGAAAAGAAGAGGTGAAACTCTCTCTATTTGCAGATGACATGATTGTATACATAGAAGACCCAATGGTCTCCATGGAAAAATTACTGGAAGTAATACATTATTACAGTAAAGTTTCAGAATATAAAATCAATATACAGAAATCAATAGCATTTCTATATACGAATAACAGGCAGACTGAGATAAAACTGAAAAAAGTTATTCCGTTTACCATAGCCACTAGAAGTATAAGATATTTAGGAATAAATCTAACCAAAAATGTTAAAGACCTCCACAAGGAAAACTATGTGAAGCTTAAAAAAGAATTTGAAAATGACACAAAAAAATGGAAGGACATCCCATGTTCATGGATTTGAAGAGTTAATATAATCAAAATGGCAATTCTACACAAATTAATCTACCTATTTAATGCAATGCCAATCAAAGTACCAGACACATTCTTCACAGACCTAGAAAAGACAATCTTAAAATTTGTAAGGAATCATAAAAGACCTCATATTGCCAAAGCAATTCTACATAAGAGTGGAGTGGGTGGCATCTCACTCCCCGATCCAAAAATATATTACAAAGCTGTGGTAGTAAAGAGTAAAGCATGGTACTGGCACAGAAACAGACACGTGGACAAATGGAACAAAACAGAATCCCCAGAAAAAAGTGCCCAAACATACAGTCAACTTATCTTTGAGAAGGGATACCAGTCAATCCAGTGGGAAAATGAAAGCCTCTTCAGCAAGTGGTGCTGGAAAAATTGGACTTCCACTTGCAGAAAGATGAATCTGAACCCCTACCTCTCTCCTTTGACAAAAATCAAGTCAAGGTGGATCAAGGATCTAAATCTAAGACCTCAAACTATAAAGCTGCTCCTGGAAAACACTGGGGAAACTCTGGGAGACATTGGTGTAGGGAAACACTTCCTAAAGAAGACCCTCAAAGCAGAGTTGATCATTCCCAAAATAGACAGATGGGGTTACATCAGACTAAGAAGTTTCTGAATGGCCAAAGACACAGTAGTTAATGTGAATCGACAGCCCTCAGAATGGGAAAATATTTTTGTAAATTTTGCATCAGAGAAGGGACTGATAACCAGAATACACAAGGAACAAAAAAAGCTGTTTGGAAAAAAGATGATCAACCCTATTAAAAGATGGGAGAAGGAGATGAAAAAAACACTCTCTAAAGATGACATATGAATGACCAAAAGGCATATGAAAAAATGTTCAACATCCCTCATCGTAACGGAAATGCAGATAAAAACAACAATGAGGTACCACCTAACCCCCGTCAGAATGTCTAATATTAAAAAAAAAAAAAGATAAGTGTTGGCGGGGGTGTGGTGAAAGGGGATCTCCTTTACACTGCTGCTGGGAATGTAGATTGGTCCAACCACTGTGAAGAATAATTTGGAGATTCCTCAAAAATCTACAGATAGATCTGCCATATGATCCAGGGATCCCACTCCTTGGTATCTACCCAAAGGACAGAAGAATTCTTCATTGGAACAGTGCTTGCACATTGATGTTTATTGCGGCACTATTCGCAATTGCTAAGTCATGGAACCAACCCAAATGCCCCCGTATGGAGGAATGGATTGAAAAACTGTGGCACATATACTCTATGGAATACTACTCAGTCATAAAAACCAACAGAACCCTGGCTTTTGACAGAAAGTGGAAGAATATGGAAGATGTACTGCTGAGTGAGGCAAGCCAGGCTATGAAGGAGAGACATTGTATGTCCCCACTTAACATATACTGTTTGTCTGCATTCTTTGACTGAAACTGATTGATTAACAGTTGAAAAACCGCAAGAGATGGGTGTGAATGTCAGATGAGGTGTATGTGGAGGAGTGGGGCCTAACGAAGGACATTTGGGGAAGGGATACAGAGGTAGAGCATTGACAGGATGGGGAGGTGTGGTGTTATCTGTTGAAGATATTTTGATCAATGTGTCTGGTGAAAAATGTTCACATATCGAAATGGTCTCATTGTAAGCCAAACAACATGATTGAAAGTATATACAAAAATAATAATAATAAATAATGTGAATAAAAATAAAATAAAATAAAATTCAGAATTAAAAAAAAAAAAAAAAAACCCATAGCAAACATCATCCTCAATGGAGAAAAGCTGAAAGCTTTTCCACTAAAAACGGGTACAAGACAAGGATGTCCACTTTCTCCACTCCTCTTCAATATAGTACTGGAAGTCCTGGCCATTGCAATCAGAAAAGAGGAAAAAATAAAAGGAATTCAAATAGGAAAAGAAGAGGTGAAACTATCTCTATTTGCAGATGACATGATTGTATACATGGAAGACTCAATGGTTTCCATAAAAAAAATTTCTGGAAGTAATACATGAATACAATAAAGTTTCAGGATACAAAATTAATATACAGAAATCTATAGCATTTCTATATATGAACAACAGGCAGACTGAGATAGAACTGAAAAAAGTTGTTCCATTTACCATAGCCACTAAAAGTTTAAGATACTTAGGGATAAATCTAACCAAACAAGTTAAAGACCTTCACAAGGAAAACTATGAGAAGATAAAAAAAGAAATTGAAAATGACACAAAAAAGTGGAAGGACATCCCATGTTCCTGGATTGGAAGAATTAATATAATCAAAATGACAATTCTATCCAAATTAATCTACCTATTTAATGCAATGCCAATCAAAGTACCAGACACATTCTTTACAGATCTAGGAAAGACAACCAAAGTTTGTCTGGAATCATAAGAGACCCCATATTGCCAAAGCAGTTCTGAACAAGAAGAGTGGAGTGGGCGGCATCTCACTCCCTGACCCAAAAATATACTACAAAGCTGTTGTAATCAAAACAGCATGGTACTGGCACAGAAACAGACAGGTGGACCAATGGAACAGAATAGAGTCCCCAGAAATGAATGCTCAAACTTACAGCCAACTGATTTTTGACAAGGGGTACCAGTCATTCCAGTGGGAAAAAGAAAATCTCTTCAGCAAATTGTGCTGGCAAAACTGGATCTCCACTTGCAGAGAGATGAATCTGAACCCCTACCTTTCACCTCTGACAAAAATAAAGTCAAGGTGGATCAAAGATCTAAATCTAAGACCTCAAACTATAAAACTGCTCCTGGGAAACACCAGGGAAACTATGGGAGACATTGGGGTAGGGAAAGACTTCTTAAATAAGACTCCCTTAGCAGAGTCAATAATCCCCAAAATTGACAAGTGGGATTACATCAGTCTAAGAAATTTCTGCATGGCAAAAGACACAGTGATTAGTGTGAATAGACAGCCCTCAGAATGGGAAAATATTTTTGTGAACTATGCATCAGATAAGGGACTGATCACCAAAATTCACAAGGAACTCAAATAGCTGTTCTGGAAAAAGACAATCAATCCTATCAAAAGATGTGAGAATGAGTTGAAAAAACCACTCTCTAAAGATGACATACAAATAGCTAAATGACATATGAAAAAATGCTCAACATCCCTCATTGTAAGAGAAATGCAGATCAAAACAACAATGAGATATGACCTAACCCCAGTCAGAATGTCTAATATTAAAAAAGCAAAAAATGCTAAGTGCTGGTGAGAGTGTGGTGAAAAGGGAACTCTTAGACTGCTGGTGGGAATGTAAATTGGTTCAACCACTGTGGAGAACAATTTGGAGATTCCTCAAAAATCTACAAATACAACTACCATATGATCCAGCAATCCCACTCCTTGGTATCTACCCAAAGGACAGAAGAATAGTTTATCGGAAAAGTGCTTGCACATCGATGTTTATTGCGGCACTTTTCACGATTGCTAAGTCATGGAAGCAACCCAAATGCCCACAAACTGATGAACGGTTAGAAAAACTGTGGCACATATATTCAATGGAATACTATTCATCCATAAAAAGACAACAAAATCCTGGCTTTTGACAGGAAATGGATGAATGTGGAAGACTTACTGCTGAGTGAAGCAAGCCATGCTATGAAGGAGAGGCATTGTATGTCCCCACTTAATATATACCGAGTGTCTGCACTCTATAACTGAAACTAATTGTCTAAAGGATATCGAAATGCAGTATATAGATGTAAATACCAGATACAGTGTGTGTGAAAGAGGAGGGTCTGAGGAAGGACATTTGGGGGAGGGACAGGGAGGAAAAGTATTAATGGCACAAAGAGGTGTGGTATTATCTGTTGAAGATATTTTGTAGTTTTATCAACAGTAGTAGGGAGAAATGTTCACCTGTTGAAATATCCATTTTGTAAGACAAATAATAATGTGATTAAATGTATGGAAGAAAATGAAATGAAAAAAATAAAAACAAAAAAAATTAAAAAAAATAAAAAGGTGGTTCTCTTCCCAAAGTGGAAGCCAAGTTTATCAATTATGTCAAGAATTGCTTCTGGATGACTGATCAGGAGGCTATTCAAGATCTCTGGCAGTGGAGGAAGTCTCTTTAAGAAAATAGTTTAAACAGTTTGTTAAAATTTTCCGTCTTATTTCATTTCTGTAACAGTTGATATCTGGCTGTCCTTTTTATAATGCAGAGTGAGAATTTTCCCTACCGTGTTTGATAAATGTTGTCCCGGTTCTATTGCCAAGAGTGTGTTATCCAAAATGCCTCTGTAGTTTTTAAAGATGGAACTCCACCCTTTGCTTGGTTTTAAGTATGTATAGAATGTTATGATAGGACACAGTAGTACTGGTGGTCAGACATGGAAATGGTGGGGAGACAAAAATATACACGTGAAATAAACTCAGTATTTTAATAAAGTAAAAAGAAAAAAAAAAGCAGATTAGTCCATGCAGAAAATCGAATCTCAGATGTTGAAGACAAAACCTCTGATCTAGAAAAAACAACCTAAAAATACTAGACAGGACTAAGCAACCAAACACCTGGAAAATCAGTATCCCAGAAGGTTAAATAAATAGCTAATAAGGTAATTAGTAACTTATTTCATAAAATCTTGGAAGAAAAACTTCCAAATCTAGAGAGTCATTCAAATATCCAGATCCAAGAAATACAAAGAACTCCTAATAGAATCGACCCAAGAAGATCTACTTCAAGGCACAGCTAGACTGAAAATTTTTACAAGTACAAGATACTAACATTGGCAAGAGAGAAACTTTAGGTTACTTATAAAGTTTATCCTATCAAGCTAACCTCAGACCTCTCATCAGAAACGTGAGCAAGGAAAAAAATCAGAAAATATATTCAAAGTGTTAAGTGAAAAACAGTTTCAACCAAGAATACTATATCCACCAAGATTATCTTTCATATGGAAAGAAAGGATAAAAACATTCTCAGATAAACAAGACCTGAAAGAATTTGCCAATAGCAGACCCACTCTTCAAGAAGTTCTGAAAAGAGTGCTCTACCAGGAAAACTAAAGACACATACAGAAATAAGAGAACAAAAGGAAACCAAGAAAATGACCAATCTAATGCTAGGGACAAGAAATATCAATAATAATGTTGAATGTTAACTTCCAGGATTTTAACGGAAGGATTGAACCAAAGTAAAACTGCATATTCAACAGAAGAGAGTTTGAACATAAGACTGAACTGGTGAAATAGAATTTTATGACTTTTGTATGAAACATTACTGTTTTTTTTTTTCTATGCGTTGTGTTTACAATTTAGGCACTTTACTTTCTTTTGAGTTGTTGATAGGTTCAGCAATTTATTAAAATATTTTTCTTGTTTGTTTCTTTAAATGGAAACAAAGTTTTATTTCTTCCTGACCCCTTTGGAAGTGGAAAATATTTAGGAGTATTCTTATTTTGTGGCAGAAGGGTTATTTGTATAAGTTCAATAATGCATGTTGCATTGAATCAGAAATTGGAAATACTCATTATTGGACAGGCCCTTGAATGAAATGTCATATCTGAAGATTAGTTTGAAAACTATGGTACTAAGATCAATCTCAAGTAAGCCAACAGAAGCTCTCAGAAAGATTGTCTGGCATCATAAATAGTTCTACCTGGCAGAGAGGATTAGAGAAGATATATGAAAGAATTAATAACATAAAATAACCTGGACTTTTCCAGCCTAGCATTGTAATCAGTATAGATTGCAAAATAGCAACCACACCAGAGGATTGGTTGCTATTCCAGCCACTGTGGAAAACAATTTGGAGATTCCTCAGAGAGCAACAAATAGAACTGTCTTATGATCTAGTAATCCCACTCCTGTGTATCTACCCAAAGGACAGAAGAATTTTTCATCAGAAAAGTGCTTGCACATCGATGTTTATCATGGCATGGATTCAACCCAAATGCCCATGAATGGATGAATGGATTGAAAAAGTATGACACATATACTCTATGGAATACTACTCAGCCATAAAAAAAATAAAAATAAATAAACAAGACCCTGGCTTTTGACAAAAAGTGGATGAATATTGAAGATTTATTGCTGAGTGAAGCAAGCCAGGCTATGAAGGAGAGACATTATATGTCTCCACTTATTATATACCGAGTGTCCACACTCTATGGCCAAAACTGTATGAATAAAGGATATAGAAACATAGTAAATGTTTGTGAACACCAGATACAGTGTGCAAAGTGGGTGGATAAAGGAGTAGAGTATGAGAGAGGACGTTAAGGAGAAAAATAGAGAGGCAAGTCACTTATGGGACAAAGAAATGGGTTATTATCTACTGAAGATAACTTTATAGTATTGTTAACTGGATTGGTGAAAAATGTACACATGTTGGAAGATTCACTTTTGATGCTATTTTGTATGGGAGGGGCAAACAAACAAACAAAAACAAGGCCTGACCCCTTTCCTTAACTTGGTAAGACCCTGAATTGAAAGCTTCTTCTTTCTGCTTTGAGCTGGTAAAGTGCATACACTGGAATTACCACATGATAGTTAATTTTACCTACTTTCTACAAAGACAGAGGTGTTGCTGTTTTTAATAAGCTAAAAAATGGTTCTGATTCCATCCCCTTACTGGGCTGTGATCCTAGCATGATAGCTTCCTGCTCCTCTTTTCTCATAGTTTGTAAGGTAGGTACACTGGAATTAGCACAAGATAGTTGACTCTATCAACCTTCTCCAGGGATGGTGGAGTTGCTGTTCTCAACGTTTGAACAAAAAAGTTCCTGATCCCACCCCCTAACTTGTCTGTGATTCTTGGTGAAAGCCACCTGTTCCTCTCTGCTCCAAGTTGGGAAAGAGGGTACACTGGAATTAACATCAGATAGTTAACTCTATCCACATTCTGCAGGGATGTGGGGTTGTTCGCGGTTAATGAAATGTACATGTCTTTACCCCACTCCCTAATGGGCTGGAATCCTGGGGCAAAGGTTGCCTGTTCCTATCTGGTTCTTTTGCAAAAATGAGGCAGAAGTGGGGGGGGGGGTTCTGTTCTCAATTGGAGGAAAAAAAAAAAACAGCACCTGACTGAAACCCTTAACTGGGCTTGGATCCTGGGGTGAAAGCTCCCTCTCCTCGCTACTTCTAATTGAGAAAGTAGGTACATGAGAATTACCACAGACACCTAAATATATCCATCTTCTGCAGGAAAAAAGGGATGTTGTACTCAATGGGTTAACAAGAAAACAAGTTCAGAACTCATCTAACTGAACAGAGATCCTGGGGATAAAGCTATCTGCTTCTCTCTGCTCCTTCTGCAGGGATGGGGGTTTCTCTTCTCAATGGGTAAAAAAAATAAGATCCTTAACATATCTCTAAACTGGGCTAAAATTCTGGAGTGAAAGCTGCCTGCTTCTCTCCTCTCCTAGTTGGGAAAGAGAGTACACTGGAATTAGCACAAGATGCAATAGTTAAGTCTCCCCTCCTGTATGAATGGGAGTTGTTCTCAATGGGTAAACAAGACAAAACAGGGACCAGCAGTTAGCGTAAATGCTATGTCACTGGATTCCCACGTAGTCGACCATGGTTTGAGTCCTAGACCCAGTGGCTTAAACTCACACCGGGCGCATGTGCATGTGTGCCCAAGATCCCGAGAGGAGAATGGAGGAGAAGGGATTGTGATGTGGCCATCCCCCCGAGGGATGATTTCTCACTTTCTATCTCTCTGTCTCTCTCTGTCTGTCTGGTGAGCGCATGCACCCTATAGCAAAAACCTCTTCAAAATAAGAAAAAAAAAGACAAAACAAAACAAAGGTCTTGACTCCACACCCTAATTGGGCTGAGATCCTGGGGTGAAATGAGATCCTGGGGTGAAAGCTGCCTGCTCTTTTATGCTTTTTTTTTTTTTTTTTTTTTTTTTTTTTTTTTTTTTTTTTTTTTTTGTTGTTGTTGAAAGCCAATCAGTGCTTTTTATTGAAACTGGAGTAAATTTCTTTTTCCTTTTATTTTTTTTTTCATTTCGTTTTCTTCCATACATTAAATCACATTATTATTTGTCTTGCAAAATGGATATTTCAACAGGTGAACATTTCTCCCTAGTACTGTTGATAAAACTACAAAATATCTTCAACAGATAATACACCTCTTTGTGAGGAGTTTGATGTTCTTAATGGGTATATAATAAACAGGTAGTGACCCCATTTTAACTGGGCTTGGATCCTGCAGTGTAAGCTGCCTGTTTCTATCTGCTCCTAGTTAGAAAGGAGAATACACTGGAATTAGCACAATATAGTTAATTCTAGCGACCTTATGTAGAAATGGGGTGTCACTGCTTTCAATAGGCAAAAAAATAAAGTCCTGGGGCTAGCAGGTGGTGCAGTGTTTAGGGTTCTGGACTCTCACATGGCCAACTGTGGTTCAAGTCCCTGACTGGTGACTTGCTTTTTCACTTTTCTTCTCTCCCTTCTCTCTCTCTGATCAAATTAAAAAGAATAATAAATCAATCAATAAATAAGCTCTTACTCTCCCATATAACTAGGCTGGATGCTGGGTGAAATCTGCCTGCTCCTACCTGCTTCTCATCCTTAATTGGGCTGGAATATTGGGGTGAAATTGCCAGCTTCTCTCTGACAATTTTGCAAGGGTGGGCTTTTCTTTTTTCCTCAATTCACAAAAATAGAGGTCATGACTCCATCTCCTAAGTGGGTTGGGATCCTGGAATGAAAGCTTGAATCCTCTCTACTTTATCTGCAGAGATAGGAGGTTACTGTTCTAAGTGAGTGAATAAAAACAAGTCCTGATCTCACCACTAACTGTGTTGGGGTCCTGGGGTGAAACCTACCTGCCCCTCTCTGCTCCTAGTTGGGAAAAAAGCTCTTTCATTAATTCTTGAGGTACTGGGCTAGTTTTCATAAATTGTTTCAGTTTTCATTTATAAAGAAATAATTTGTTCTTGTTTCTTATTTGAAGGATAATCCTTCCAGGTACAGTATTTTTAGTTGAAATAGTTTTATTTGTTTGGTTTCTTAGAGATTTAGGTGTATCTTTTTATTCTTGTTTTATACACCATTTCAGTTGACTGATAGGTTGTTACCCTGATTGAAAAATCTTTGAATGTAAGTTTATGCTTCTCTCTTGTCATTTAAGAATCTTGTCTTTCTCTATTTTTGATGCAGAAAAAGTGTTTGATATAATACAACATCTTTTCATGATTAAGACTCTCAGCAAAACCAGGATAGAAGGATCATTCCGAAACACAATAAAAGCTCTCTATGAAAAACCCATAGCTAACATCATTCTGAAAGGGGAAAAGTGGAAAGTGTTTCCACTAAAAACTGGTATAAGACAAGACTGAACATGTTTTTACTCCTTTTCAATATAATACTGAAAGCCCCAGCCAATGCAATCAGAAAAGAGAATAAAATAAAAGACATTCAAATAGGAAAAGAAGAGGTAAAATTATCTCTATTGGCAGATGACATGATTATATACATAGAAGACACAATGGTATGTGTGAAAAAATTCCTTGAAGTAATAAATGAATACAATAAAATGGTAGGATACAAAAATCAACATACAGAAATCAAAGCATTTCTATATACAAGCAATGGAGGAGTCTGACCCGGTAGGGCCCCAGGATCTGTTTTGAGCTTTTGACCTTTAAGTATCACTTAGGTTGGGTCAGCACGTTGGCAAGGCCGCTGTTGTGTGTCCCCCCAACCTAGGAATAAAACTTAGGCCGAATTATCATGTCAGCAGGGCCGCTTGCTATTTGCTCTGGAAACTGTGGTAGCCTTGCTGGGAAGCGACCCCCCTCTGACTCCCTGATATACTACTATAAAAAATTACATAGCTCTTTTGAGTATGTGATGAGATTTTCCCAGAAGTCTCCCGACCACTCCCCTTGGCCCTAATCACCTACTGTTAATTACAATGCTTTATCTCCGTGGTCACAATAGAGGGTGTGCTGAAGTTCTATCTAGGCAGAAATAATCTTGACCTTTGGAAGACCCTTCAAGATACATTTAACATAAACTTAAAGATAATCTTTTCTTTACATAAAATAGGATTAGGCTGAAACTGGCCCAGGACACCCCCACCCTCACCAAGAGAAATAGATAAATATATTAGGATTCCTTAAATTAAGTTTTAGAGCCCTATAAAACTATATAAGTATCATTCTTTATTAAGATCCATAAGAACTAATATCTATACTTGAGATTTTCTTTTCTCAGCATCGTGTTCAGTAACCACAAGATGGCTGCCGCCACATCAGCTGATAATTATCTCTGCTTGCTGGAGCTGCTTTCCCAAAACTGCATTCCATGAAGACCCACCTACCACAATAGATCCACCCTTAATCCAACCCTGAATGGAACCTATAATCTCTATTGAACTGATAATTAGAACATGTAGCCCCTCACCCATTTACTTGCATTTATCACATTTTCAATAAAAAGGCACGATAATTCCTGGCAGGGGTCACTCTTCAGAGAGTGATCTCTGAAGGGTGTCCGACTCAGGACTGCATGAAAAGGCACCAAGGCCTTAGTCTTCTTCCTTTCCTGTGCCACCTCCGACGAGTCAACCCACCCCCACCGAGGCTGGACCCCAACAAAGCAACAAGCAGATTGAGATAAAACTGAAAGTTTTTTTTTTCACGTTTTAAATTTCATTTTCTTTTAAACATTCAATGACATTATTTAGCTTACAAAATAAATATTTCTTTCTAGTCCAGTTGTTAAAACTATAAAATATCTTCAACAGATAATACCACATTTCTTTGTCCCATTAATGCTTTGTCTCCCTATTTTTCTTCTAAATGTACTTCCTCAGACCCTCCTCTTTCGCACACACTATATCTGGTATTTACATCCATATACTGTGTTTCTATATCCTTTAGTCAATCAGTTTCAGTCATAGAGTGTGGACACTTGGTATATAATAAGTGGGGACATAAAATGCCTCTTCTTCATAGCCTGGCTTACTTCACTCAGCAGTAAATCTTCCATATTCATCCACTTCCAGTCAAAAAGCCAGGGTTTTGTTGTTTTTCATGGCTGAATAGTATTCCATAGAGTATACGTGCCACAGTTTTTCTATCCATTCATCTGTTCGTGGGCATTTTAGTGGTTCCATGACTTAGTAATTGTGAATAGTGTCACAATAAACATCTACGTGCAAGCACTTTTCCAATTAAGTATTCTTCTGTCCTTTGGGTAGATACCAAGGAGTGGGATTGGTGGATAATATGGTAGTTCTATTTGTAGATTTTTAAGGAATCTCCAAATTGTTCTCCGCAGTGGCTGGACCAATTAACATTCCCACCAGAAGTGTAAGAGTGTTCCCCTTTCACCACACCCCCACCAGCACTTATCATTTTTCATTTTTGTAATCTTAGTCATTCTGACTGGGGATAGGTGGTATCTCATTGTTGTTTTGATCTGCATTTCTCTTACAATGAGGTATGTTGAGCATTTTTTTCATATGCTTTTTGGATATTCTTATGTCATCTTTAGAGAGTGGTTTTTTTCAACTCATTCTCCTATCTTTTAATAGGATTGATTGTCTTTTTTCAGAACAGCTGCTTGAATTCCTTGTGAATTCTGGTTATCAGTTCCTTATCTGATGGATAGTTTACAAAAATATTTTCCCATTCTGAGGGTTGTCTATTCACACTAATCACTGTGTCTTTTGCCGTGCAGAAACTTCTTAGTCTGATGTAATTCCACTTGTCTATTTTTGGGATTATCGACTGTGCTTTGGGAGTCTTATTTAAGAAGTCTTTCCCTACTCTAATGTCTCCCAGATTTTCCCCAGTGTTTTCCAGGAGCAATTTTATGGTTTGATGTTTTAGATTTAGATCTTTGATCCACCTTGACTTGATTTTTTGTCAGAGGTGAGAGGTAGGGGTTCAGATTCATCTTTCTGCAAGTGGAAATCTAGTTTTTCCAGCACCATTTGTTGAAGAGGTTTTCCTTTTCCCACTGGATTGACTGGTAACCTTTGTCAAAAATCAGTTGAGTGTATGTTTGGAAATCTTTCTTGGAGGTTTCTATTCTGTTCCATGGTTCCACATGTCTGTTTTTGTGTCAGTACCATGCTGTTTTGATTACCACAACTTTGTAGCATATTTTTAGGTCAGGGAGTGAGGTCCCGCCCACTCCACTCTTCTTCTGCAGAATTACTTTGTCAATACAGGGTCTTTTATGATTCCAGACAAACCTTATGATTTTCTTTTCTAGATCTGTGAAGAGTGTGTCTGGTACTTTGATTGGCAACTAATCCCATTTACCATAGCCACAAAAAAATTTAAGACATCGAGGAATAAATCTAACAAAAGAAGTTCAAGACCTCCACAAAGAAAAGTATACAAATCAAGACCTCCACAAAGAAAAGTATACAAATCAAAAAAAAAAAAAAAAAAAAAAAAAAAAAAAAAAGGAAAAGAAAATGACACAAAAAACTGGAAGGACATCCCATGTTCCTGGATTGGAAGGATTAATATATCATAATGGCAATTCTACCCAAATTAAGCTACATATTTAATACAACCCCCATCAAATAACTGGAGACATTTTTCACAGATTTAGGAGATAATCATAGAATTTCTCTAACATTATAAAAGACCCCATATTGCTAAAGCATTCTTGTGCAAGAAGATTGGAGTAGGGGAAATTTTAATCCCTGGCTTCAAAATTTTATGAAGCTGTGATAATCAAAACAGCATGGTATTGGCCGAAAAACAGACATGTGGACCAATGGAACAGAATAGAAACCTCAGAAATAAACCCCAAAACATACAGTTAACTCATTTTTGACAAGGAGTACCAGTCAGTTCAGTGGGAAC
Organism: Tupaia tana; assembly: GCA_026018925.1. Lineage (NCBI taxonomy): Eukaryota > Metazoa > Chordata > Mammalia > Scandentia > Tupaiidae > Tupaia > Tupaia tana. The sequence goes on along the minus strand of JAKSZU010000009.1, from coordinate 109,236,809 downwards.
AGGAAATCTCTTCAGCAAATGGTGCTAAAAAACTGGGTATCCACCTGCAGAAAGATGAATCTGAACCCCTATCTCTCACCTTTGACAAAACTCAACTCAAAGTGCTTCAAATATCTAAACCTAAGACCTCAAATGATAAAATTAGTGGTGGAAGGCTCTGAGTAAACTCTTGAAAAGCTCTGAGTAAACTCTTGAAGAGCTTAAATAAGACCCTCAAAGCACAGTCAATAATCCCAAATACAGACAACTGAGATTATGTCAGATTAAGAATTTTCTATTTTTAGTTATTTATTGTTTATTTTTGAGAGATTTTTGCTGTCAGGCACATGTGCTCACTGGAGAGCAAGAGAGACAGAAAGCAAGAAATCACCTCTCAGGTGGATGGCCACACACCCTTCTCTTGTATTCTACTGTTGGGATTTTGGGCATGCATACACATGCCTCCCACATGCTTTTGAAGCTTCAGTTTAGGGAATCAAACTGCAATTGGCCCTTTGGAAGTCCAGCACCCCAACCAAAATGCCACTGGCCCAATTTTGTTTATTATTGTTAGTATCAAATTTGACCAGAGACAGGGGAAAGAGGGAGAGAAAAAGATAAATGAAGCTGCTAGGTCTGGTACTTGACCCACGGTTGGCCATGTGGAAGTTAAGTGCCTTAACCACCAAACCACCTGCTGCCCCTGTCTTTGATTTTTACAAACCTTGCTATAATGTGCTGGGGGGAAGATTTTTTAATATTGATAATATTTGAAGTACTTTTCATTTCTTAGGTCTTAATTTCTCCATGTTTCTCTACGTTTGGAAAGTTTACAGATACTATTTTATGGAAGAGGTTTTCCATGCCTTTACCAGCATCTTCACCTTTTTGAATACCCATTATATGGATATTCGGGCTTCACCTTTGTAAAATACTCATTATAAGGATATTTCATGCAGTCTAGAATTTCCTATATGTTATCCTAAATTTTTATTGGTTATTTTTTCTTTTTTTTTTTTTTTTTTTGGTTGGTTTGGTCTATGATGGAGATGTTGTCTTCAAGGTCAGAAATTTTCTTCTGCATGGTTCAATCTGCTGTTAATACTTTCAAGAGAGATTTAAATTTCTTTTATTGTATTTTTTATTCCAGAAGTTCTGCTTGATTATTTTTAGGGTGTCTATCTTCTTATGAAATTCTTCTTTCACGTCCTGGAATACTTTTCTCATTTATTGAAATTGATCGTTTGTTTTCTCTTTAATCTCCTTGAATTTTGTCACAATAAATGTACAGAATTCTTTTTCTAACATTTCCGTTAATTCTTTTATGTTTTCTATTGTTGGTGAGGAGTTATTTTGTTTCCTTAGGGTAATAGTTATTTCCTTTTTTTTCATGTTTCTTTCACCTCTGCACTGGTTTTTGGTCATTTGATGCAATATTCACACTTTCTTCTATTTTTTGGAGTAGATTTTGTAGTGTTGGCGGAGGGAATACCTTCCCTAGATCCCAATTGTGTTCCTGTTACAGGGTTATGTCTTCCATATCAGAGAAGGTCAAGTTTATAGGTAGTTTCAGATGGTTGGCTCCTCTGCCATCCTTTCAGCTCCTGGTGAGGTGGGGATGAGTTAAAGAGATATGACTTAGTAAATAGATGAAGTGCATGTGTTGAGGGGCCCCACGTTCCAAAGCAAACATTGTGGGTTGGATTTCCCCCATGAGAAGAGATACACTGAGACTGGAACCCAAGACTCCCAGCAGGCAGGTGGGTCTCAGGAGCAGGTGGCATGGTGCAGCTTGAGGACTTCAGATTTTAAAGACAAATCTGGGGTGTTAGGCTGCACCCATGACATAAGACTGGACGTGTCTCCTGGTGGATGGGTGTGGCCAGGAAACAGGTGGCATAGAATGACTGTAGGTTCCTACATTTCAACAGGAATCCTGGGATTTTGAGATGCACCCATGACATGAAGTATACTGAGACTGGAGCTCAAATCTTTCAGCAAGTGAGCAGGGTTCAAGAAGCAGGTGGCAAGCAATAACTAGAGATCCTCAGGTTCCAAAGGCAAACCTGTGTGGTTGGGTTACACCCAGGAGGAGAGGCACAATAAGATCAGAAGCTAAGTTTCCTGGCAGGCAGACAGGGTTTAGGCAGCATGCAGCATGGCTTGGCTAGAGGGCCTCAGCCAACCTGGAAAAACCTGGGCTCTTGGCTGCACCAAAAATGAAAGGCCAGCTGAAACCAGAACTGGGTTCACCTATCTGTCAGACAGGTGTGGCTCAGGAAGCTGGTGGAATGACTCAGCCATAGGGCCCCAAGTTCCAAAGGCAAACCTGGGGGATTGACTTGCACCCAGAAAGAGAGGTGTGCTGAGCTCTTTTTCTTTGAGAGAGATTTTTGCTATAGGGTGTGTGTGCTCACTGGAGAGACAGAGACAAAGAGAGAGAAAATAAGATGTTACTTCCCCAAGGGAGGATGATCACACCCAGAATCCCTTCTACATTCTCTTCTAGAGATTTTGGGCATGCATGCACATGAGTCCAGGGTGATTCTCTATCTTTTTATAGAATTATTTATTTAACTTTAATTCTTATTTTTTAATTTGCTATAGGGCACATATGCTTACCAGAGAGACACAGCAAGAGAAAAGTGAGAAAAAAAGCCACCAGGTCTAGGACTCAAATTGCAATCACCCATGTGAGAGCCTAACACCTTTAGCCATTGTGCCACCCGCTGACCCCAAGATCCTCTTTTTTAAGTGTAAGCATTTACAGCTATAAATTTCACTTAGCATTGCTTTCACTGAACCCCATAAATCCTGGTTTGTTGTATTTTTGTTTTCATTCATCCTAAGGCATTTCTTAATTTCCCTTGTAATTTTTTCTTTGACAAGTTGACTAAGAGCATGTTGTTTATTTTTCACATATCTGTAGATTATTTAGTTCCCTTTCTATTAATGATTTCTAGTTCCAATGCATTGTTATCAGAAAAGATGCTTTGTTCAGTTTTACGTTTTAAGGGGAACCAGCAGTTAGCGTAATGGCTATGTCACTGGACTCCCACGTAGTCGACCACGGTTTGCATCCCGGACCTGGTGGCTTAAAACTCACGCCGGGCACATGTGCGTGCGTGCCCAGGATCCCGAGAGGAGAGTGGAGGAGAAGGGATTACGGCGTGACCATCCCCCCTGGGGGGTGATTTCTCACTTTCTGTCTCTATGTCTCTCTCTGCTCTCTGTCTGTCTGGCGAGCGCACGCGCCCTATAGCGAAAATCTCTCAAAAAAAAAAAAAAAGAATTTATTAGGACTTATTTTGTTGCTCAACATATGGTCTATCATAGAAAATGTTCTACACACGTTGGGGAATAATTTACATTCTCTCATTGTTAAGTGAATGCTCTGCATTGCTCATCTAGCTGTATAATATGTTATATATAATGTTCATTATCCTTTTTGAAGGTAAGATTATTCTTTTTGTATGTAGCTATTTTTGGATTTACTTTATTGTCTTGTTTTGCATTCCACAAAAGTCAACAAGTTTCCATGTCAGTTGCACTATTTTTTTTTTTGAATTCTCATCAGCTGTTTCACTTTTAAAAATGATCAATAATAAAATGTCTGGGAGATCACCTTGGGACCTCCATTGTCTCCCCACTGCTCCCAGGTGCCCAGAGACCCCCCTTCCAGCTTCCAACTACCTCCCCAGCCATCATTCCTGGCCATAGTGTGGTGGATGCAGCAAAAGCCAGTGAAAATAACTGAGACTGAAGATCTCCTTGGGAACTCCACTGTCTCTCCACCACCTCCAGGAGACCACTTTACATTGTGAGCTACCTTTTGCCCATTCAGGAATAATTTCAAGTTCATAGTTTACTGAAGTATGCCACATGACCCCTACTTTCTCTCTCAGCTGAAACCCTGCAGCTCATCCCCAGGTGAACATGTTCTCAAGAAAATGGGAGGCCATTGGAATACCCAGTTCAGGTGAAAATAGTTCAGAAATTAGAAAGAAATGTATAATCCATCAGATGACCAGAAACCAACACAGAGGCACAAGAAATATAAGAAACAAAAAAATCTCTCCCCCAAAGGAAAAGAAAAATCCCTCATCATCCACAACAGTGTAATGGTATTCATGGAAATTTCAGACAAACAATTTAGAATATTCATAGTGACAAAACTAAATTAAGTGCAAGAAGAAAGAGACAATGAAATCCAGAAGATGCAAGAAAAAAGAGACAAAAAGTTCCAGGAGATGAGGAAGATGTTCCATGATTTGAAAGAAAAAATGGAGACCATAAAAAATAATCAAATGGAACGATTATACATGATGGGTGTAATACAGGAAATCAAAACCTTCCTTGAAAGTATTAAAATCAGATTATATCAGGTATATAGAACCATGGGAAATGGTTATAGATACTGGAGATGGTGTGGGAAGAGAGTGATAGAAGAGGGAGAATGTGTGGAAGCGAATCAAGGAGAAAAATACAGAGTCAAGACATTTATGTGACACAAAATGTATAATTATCTGTTGATGATAACATCTACAATATCTTCAACTGGACTGGTGTGAAGTTTATTTATGCTAGGTAAAATTCACTTTACAAGTTGCAGTGATGTATAGTGATTGAATGTATTCAATAAAGAAAATAAATAAGAAAGTGTGCGACATGTATGTGATGAAAAACTATGCAGCCATAAAAATGATACCCTGACATTTGATAGAATGTGAACTAACATGGAAGATTTACTGTTAAGAAAAGCAAACCAGACTGTGAAAGAGAGGCATTGGATGTTCCCACTGAATATGTAACAAATATCTGCACTCTATGGCAGAAACTGAAAGATTGGAGAGCAACATAGAGAGCAACTGTGAATACTGGAGATGGTGTAGAAGGAGGTGGTAAATAGGGAAGGTGAGAGGAAGAAAATCAAGGGGAAAAAGAAAAAAGATAAAGCATTTGAGGAATACAAAAATGGAAAATTATTTGTTGATAATTATATGTATGGTAATGCTTTCACTGGACTAATAAATTTATGCTGGGAAAATTTATTTTGTATGTTCTAATGATATACAGTGATTAAATGTAAATAAATATATCAAAATAAGCAATTATAAAAAAGCAGATTAGATCATGCAGAAGACTGAATCTTGGCTGTATAAGACAAAACTTTTGACCTAGAAAAAAAATCACTAAAAAGACTGAAAAAATAACCAAAAGCAAAAATGACAATATAAGAGATGCTAGAGACCATTAAATGCCCACACGTCTGAATAATTGGTATCCTAGAAAATGAAGAAACTAATAAAGGCATTGAAAATCTATTTCATGAAAACCAGGAAGAAATGTATCCAAGTCCTGAGAAGCACTCAAACATCCTGACCCAATAAATACAAAGGACCTCAGATAGAATCAACTCAAGAAGATCCTCTCTATGGGACATCATAGCCAGATTGGGCAAAACCACAAATAAAGACAAAATAATAAAATTAGCAAGAGAAAAACATCAAATTACTTACAAAGGTATCCCATCAGGCTAATATTGGACTTTTCACCAGGAACAATATAAGCAAAAAGAAAAAAATGGGAATATATATTCAAGGTGTTAAGAGAGAAACAATTTCAACAAGGATTACTATACCCAGTAAGATTATCCTTCAAATGGGAAAAATATAAAAAAACATTTTCAGATAAACAGAACCTTAAAGAATTTACCAACACCAGTCCAGCTCTTCAAGAAATTCTGGAGAGAGTGATATTTCAAGAAAACTAAAAAAGAAGAAAAAAAAAAAAGACAGACAGAAATAGGAGAATAGAAAACAACCAAGAAAATAGCCAACTTAATGATAGGGGAAAGTCTGGAAACATTGATAATAACACTGAATGTTAGTGGATCAAATTCTCCAATGAAGAGACACAAATTGATGGAATGGGTTAAAAATAAAATAAAAAACCCTTTATCAACAAGAAATACACGTCATGGATAAAGACATACATAGACAAAAAATGAAGAGCTTGAAAAGGTATTCCATGCAAATAGAAACCAAAACTGAGCTGGAGTCACAATACTAATTGCAGAAAAATAGGCTTTAAGACAAAGATTATAAAAAGAGACAAGGGCATTAAATAGTAGTAAAGAGGCTAATTCATCAAGAAAATATAATGCTTATAAATATCTATGCACCCAACTCAGGAGTACCCAAATATGTGAAGAAAAATGTACTAGATCTAAAAGGATAGATAGACTGTACCACACTAATTATTGGGGACTTTGACACCCCACTCTCTTCTTTGGGCTGACAATCTAGACAAAAAAATAGCAAAAAGATACAGGGTCTAAATGATACCATAAATCAAATGGACTTGACACCCAGATATATGACCATTCACCCAAAAAACATGAAATATACATTTTTCTCATCTTCACATGGAACCTTTTTAAAGGTTGACCACATATTAGGACACAAACTCAGTCTTTGCATATTCAAAGGCATAGAAACTATATCCAGCATCCTCTCTGAACATAATGAAATTATACTTGATATTAATTTCAGAAAATATCCTCAAAAATACAGAAACATATGAAAGGTAAACAACTTCTTCCTAAATGACTTCACAACTACTGAAGAAATGAAGGCTGAAATCAAAAGATTCTTTGAAACCAATGAAAAAGAGTACATGAGTCTCCATAACTTATGGGACACAACAAAAGCTGTCATAAGAGGGAAATTTATAGCAATTCGTGTGCATCAGAAAAAGATGGAAAGGATGAAAATGAACAATCTAACATCATGCCTCAGGAAATAGGACAAATAACAAAAAAAAATCCAAAAATGCCAGAAGAAATGAAATAATAAAGATTCGAGCAAAAGTAAATGAAATAGGACATAAATGAATTATACAGAAAATAAATGAGAGCAAAAGCTGGTTCCCTGCAAAGATAAACAAGATTGACACACGATTAACTAGACTAATTAAGAAGAAGAGAGAAAGGAATCATATAAATTGAATTGCTAATGAAAGAGCCAATATTACAATAGACATAATAGAAATACAAAACATCATTAGAAGATACTATGAGTGACTATATGCCAACAAACAAGAAAACCTAGATGAGATGGACAAATTCCTGGACACATATGCCAAGATTGACTCAGGGTACATAGAAAGCCTTAATAGACCCATAATATGCAATGCGATCGAAACAATGATGAATAATTTTCCAACAACAAAAAGCCCACGTCCTGATGGTTTCACTCCTGAATTGTACAAAACTTAAAGAAGAGTTAACCCCCATTCTACTCAAGTAATTTTTAAAGATTGAAAGGAAGAAAGGGTCTCGATTACCCTTATTCCCAAAACAGACAAGGACATGAAAAGGAAGGAAAACTACAAACCAATATCTCTAATGAATATAGGCACAAAAATTCTCAACAAGACACTAGTAAATGGTATCCAACAATATATTAAAAAGATAATACATCACAACCAGTGAGACTTTATCTTAGGAATGCAAGGGTCATTCAAAATATACAAAAAACAATAAAAGCAATGCACCATATCATCAGAAAGAAAGTTAAATATCATATAATAATATTAATTGATACAAAAAAAGCATTTGATAAAATAAAACATCCCTTTATGATTAAGACTCTCAGCAAAATCAGCATAGAAGAATCATTCCTCAACACAAGAAAAGTTATCTATGTAAAGCCCATAGCTAACATCATAATGAATGTGAAAAGCTGAAAGTTTTTCCACTAAAAACTAGTACAAGCCAAGGCTGCTCACTTTCTCCACTTCTTTTCAATATATTGCTAGAAGTCCTATTCAATGCAATTGGTGAAGAAAATGAAATGAAAATCATTCGAATAGGAAAAGAAGTGAATTATCTCTATTTGCAGATGACATGATTGTATATTAGAAGACTAAAGGATATCCACAAAAAAACCTCTTGAAATTAATAAATGAATATAGTATAGTGGAAGGATTAAAAAACTACATGTAAAATTCTATACCATTTCTATAAATGAATAACAAGGAGACTGAGATAGAACTGAAGAAAGTAATCCCACTTACCTAGCCACAAAATGTATAAGATATCAAGGAATAAATTTAGCCAAAGAAGTCAAATACCTTCATAAGAAAAACTACGAAAAGCTTTAAAAAAAATGTAAATGAAAATGACAAAAATAAAGGAACGACATCACATGTTCCTGGATCAAAAGAATTAATATAATCAAAATGGCAATTTTACCCAACTTAATCTACATATTTAATGAAATCTCAATCAACTTACCAGAGACATGCTTCACAGGTCTAGAAAAGAATCATAGAATTTGTCTGGAATCATAAAAGACCCCATATTGCCAAATTGATCCATCACAAGAAGAGTAGTGTAGGAGGCATCTCACTCCATGACACCAAAATATATATTACAAAGCTATGATAATCAAAGCAGAATGGTATTGGCACAAAAATAGACCTGTGGGCCAATGGAACAGAATATAGACCCCAAGAGAAAATCTGATTATTGAAAAAGAGCACCAGTTTATCCGGTGGGAAAAGGAAAATCTCTTTAGGGAATGATGCTGGAAAAACGGGGTATCCACCAGCAAAAAGAACCCAGACCTCTATTTCTCAATATTGACAAACATCAACTCAAAGTGGATCAAAGATCTAAACCTAAGAATTCAAAAAATTAAACTAGTGGAAAGCACTGGTGAAACTCTGGGACCTATTGGGACAGACAAAGACTTCTTTTCTTTTTTTTTTCTTTTTTTTTTGGAGAGGTTTTTGCTATAGGGCACATGTGCTCGCCAAACAGACAGAGAGAGACAGAGAGAAAGAAAGTGAGAAATCACCCCCAAGGGGGGATGGCCATGCCGCAATCTCTTCTCCTCCATTCTCCTCTTGGAATATTGGGCACGCACACACATGTGCCCAGTGTGAGTTTAAGCCACCGGGTCTGGGACTTGAACCGCGGTCGACTACATGGGAGTCCAGCGACATAGCCATTACACTATCTGCTGGTCCCGACAAAGACTTATTAATATGACCCCCAGAGAACAGGTAATAATCCCCAAAATAGACAAATAGCATTACATCAGATTAAGAAGTTTTGGCTTGGGACCAGCAGTTAGCGTAATGGCTATGTTGCTGGACTCCCACGTAGTCGATCGTGGTTCGTGTCCTGGACCCGGTGGCTTAAAACCCACGCCGGGCATGTGTGCGTACGTTCTCAAGATCCCGAGAGGAGAGTGGAGGAGAAGGGATTGTGGCATGGCCATCCCCCCTGAGGGGTGATTTCTCGCTTTCTGTCTGTCTGTGTCTCTCTGTCTGTCTGGTGAGTGCACGCGCTCTATAGTGAAACCCTCTCAAAAAAAAAAAAAAAAAAGAAGTTTTGGCTTAGCAAAAAACACAGTAACTAGTGTGAATTGTCAGCCCTTGGAATGGGATAATTTTTTTGGTAAACTATGCTTCAGATAAGGGACTGATAACCAGAATACATAGGAAACACCATCGGCTTATGCCCCCCCCAAAGGAAGACATATGAATAGCCAAAAACATACGAAAAATGTTCAACATCCCTCATCATAAAGAAAATGAAGATCAAAATCAAAATGAGATATCACCGGGACCAGCAGTTAGTGTAATGGCTATGTCGCTGGACTCTCACGAAGTCGACCGTGGTTCGAGTCCCGGACCCGGTAGCTTAAAACTCAAGCCAAGCGCATGTGCGTGTGTGCCCAAGATTCCGAGAGGAGAATGGAAGAGAAGGGATTGTGGTGTGACCACCCCCCCTGGGGAGTGATTTCTTGCTTACTGTATCTCTGTCTCTCTCTGGCTGTCTGGCGAGCACACACGCTCTATAGCAAAAACCTCTCCAAAAATAAAAAGAGAGATACCATCTAACCCCAGTCAGAATGACAAAAATTAAAAAAAAAGGTAAGAGATTGTGGGGGATGTGGTGAAAGGGGAACTCTCTGAGACTGCTGGTGGGAATGTAAATTATTCCAGGCACTGTGGAGAAGAATGTGGGTTTTTTTTTTAAAGATCTACAAATAGAACTATGATATAATCCACCATTTCCACTCCTGGACATTTACCCAAAGGAAAGAAGACATGGAACCAACCAAAATGTTCATGAACAGATAAATGAATTGAAAAAATGTGGCACATATACTCTATGGCATATTACCCAGCCATAAAAAATAAAAAGACCCTGACTTTTGATAGAAAGTGGACAAATTTGGAATATTTACTACTGATTGAAGCAAGCCAGACTATGAAAGAGAGACATTTTATGTCTCTACTTAATATATACCAACTGTCTGCATTTTATGATGGAAACAGAAAGATTAGAGGCTATAAAAGCATAGAAAATGGTTACAGATGGTTGATTCAGTGTGGGAAGAGGGTCAAAGAAGGGGGAGCATGTGAGAAAAGATATTAAGGGAAAAATAGAGAACCAAGACATTTCTGGGACATAGAAATGGATTATCATGTGTGATGATAACATGTATAGTAACCTCATATGGACTCTCGTGAAGTGTATTCATGTTGGGAGAGTTCACTTTACAAGCTAAGTGATGTATAGTGATTCAATGTATAAAAGAAATTAAGAAAATACAAAAACTGCAATAAGACACAAACAAGAACAATATATAGAAGTAAAAAGGCTTATTCATCAAGAATGTATAATGCTTATAAGTATCTATACACTTTTTTTTTTTTCTTTTTTTTCTTTTTTTTTTTTTTTTTTGGAGAGGTTTTTCGCTATAGGGCGCGTGCGCTAGCCAGACAGAGAGAGACATAGAGACAGAAAGCGAGAAATCACCCCCCAGGGGGGATGGTCATGCCGCAATCCCTTCTCCTCCATTCTCCTCTCGGGATCTTGGGCACGCACGCACACGCGCCCGGCGTGAGTTGTAAGCCACCGGGTCCGAGACGCGAACCGCGGTCGACTACGTGGGAGTCCAGCGACATAGCCATTACGCTAACTGCTGGTTCCCTATACACTTTTTTTTGAGAGTTTTTTTCACTATAGGGTGCGTGCGCTCGCCAGACAGACAGAGACATAGAGACAGAACGTGAGAAATCACCCCCCAGGGGGGATGGTCACGCTGCAATCCCTTCTCCTCCATTCTCCTCTCGGGATCTTGGGCACGCACGCACACGCACCCGGCGTGAGTTCTAAGCCACCGGGTCCGGGACGCGAACCGCGGTCGACTACGTGGGAGTCCAGCAACATAGCCATTACAATAACTGCCGGTTCCCTAAGTATCTATGCATTTAACTCTGGAGCACCCAAATATGTATAGGAAAGACTGCTAGATCTAAAAGGAAAGATATACTGCAACAAAGTAATTTTTGGTGATCTCAGCAACCAACTATTTCCTTTGTACAGATTATGTTGTCAAAAAATAAATAAAGAGATAGAGGATCTAAAGATACCATAATTCAAATAGACTTGACAGACATTGATATATCCTTCCACCCAAAACCCACAAAATATACATTTTTCTCACTCATGCATGAAACGGTAGGATTGACCACCTAATAGGGCACAAACCAAGCCTTCATAGATCCAAAGCATGAAAACTATATCCAGCATCTTCTCCAACCATGATGGTATTAAACTTGTTACTCATTTCAAAAAAACCCTCAAAAAGACACAAATATATGAAAATTAAATAGCCTACTTCTGAATGACTTCGCAACTACTGAAGAAATTAAGACTGAAACCAAAATATTAATTGAAGCCAATAATAATGAGTACATGAGTTCCGATAATATATAGGACACAGCCATAGGAGGGAAGTTCATAGCAATGAGTATGCATAATAAAAACATAAAAAGGTGAGAAATGGAAAACCTAACCGTACAGTTCAGGAAATTGGTAAAACAAACATACAAACAAAAAAACTCCATGAGAGGGCCAGCAGATGCTGTGGTGGTTAAAGGCACTGGATTCCCACATGGCCAACTTCAGTTCAAGTCTAGGATCTGGCAGCTTGCTTTTTCACTTTCCCTTTTTCTCTTGCTCTCTGGAAAATTTTAAAAATAATATTAACAAGTGGAATTAAGTAAATAAATTATTATTTTAAAACATAAAATTCCATGAGAAAAGAACTAATAAAGTAATAGTTTCAAGTAGAAATAAATGAAGTAGAAAATAAACTATACAGGCATTGTGTGTCCCCACTAAAGATATACCGAGTGTCCACATTCTATGACTGGAACTAATTGACTAAAGGATATAGAAATAGAGTATATAGATATAAATACCAGAAATAGTGTGTGTGAAAGAGGAGGGTCTGAGGAAGGACATTTGGGGGAGTGACAGGGAGGCAAAACATTAATGGCACAAAGAGGTGTGGTATTTTCTGTTGAAGATATTTTGTAGTTTTATCAACTGTACTAGGAAGTAATGTTCACCTGTTGAAATATCCACTTTGTAAGAAAAATAATAATGTGATTGAATGTATGGAAGAAAATAAAATTAAATTAATAAATAATTAATTAATTAAATAAATAAATAGAAAATAAACTATACAGAAACTATACCAAAAAAATGAAATCAAAAGCTGGTTCTTTGAAAAGATAAAAATTGACACACTATTAACTATACTAATTTAGAAGAAGAGAAAAAGGAGCTGTATAAAAAAAATTCACAATGAAACAGGCAACATTACAGCAGACAAAATAGAAATACAAAACATCATTAGAGAATACGATGAGTGACTATATGCTAAACAAACAAGAAAACCTGGATAAAATGGACAAATTCATGGACACATATTATCTACCAAGATTGAATCAGGAAGATATAGAAAGCCTGAATATATATATATACATATATATATATAAAACAAGCAACAAGATGGAGTCTCTAATAAATAACCTCCTAAACAAGAAAAGCCTAAGGCTGATGGCTTCACTTCTAAATTTTATAAAACTTTCAAAGAAGAGTTAACCCCTATTCTACTCAAATTATTTCTAAAGACCCTGAAGGAGGAAATCCTCCCAAATTCATTTTATGAAGCCTCCATCATCCTTATCTCCAAAACAGGTAAAACAACATATAAAAAGATTATGTAACATGACCAGGTAGGTTTTATTTCAGGAATGCAAGGATGGTTCAACATACACAAAACCATAAATTTAATACACTGCATAAACAGAAAGGAAGATAAAAATCATATGATCATATCAATCAGTGTGGAAAAAGCATTCGATAAAATACAACATTACTTCATGATTAAGACTCTCAGCAAAGTAGGCATGGAAATGACATTTCTGTACACAACAGAAGTCATCTATAAAAAACCCATAGTTAACACCGTACAGAATGGGGAGAGATAAAAGCTTTTCTACTAAGAGCTGGTACACGAAAAGGCTGCTCACTTTCTCCACTCCATTTCAAAATAGTGATGAAAGCCTTAGTCAATGCAATCAGAAAAGCGTGAAATGACTGCACCCTCCTGCCCAGTCAGGGAAACTGAGTCAGGACTAATCCTCAGTCCCTGTCCCAGTCTCAGCTCCCAACCTCAGAGGCTCCACACTCAGCCAGAGAGGTAAGGATTTTATTTCCATCTTTCTTTTGTTAATTCTTTACTTCTCTTTCCCTCACAGGTCAGGGAAGCTCTCAACTCTCAAGCAGAGCCCACCTCCATCTGCAGCTCCCTGCCAAAGTTGCTTGTACAGCACATGGCCTTTTTCTTTCCTCCTATTTCATATTGTTTTCTTCCCTGTTACAATGTCATTATCTACTCATCATCCACTACCACCCAAGAGAGACTAGAGAGGTCTAGAATTGTAGTTTTTAAACATCTTAGATTCGTGAGGCTCTCAGTGATTCTAGTTGAGGGATGAACCACTATCATAAAAGAAGAACCTGCTCCTAAGAACCCTGAATAGAAAAGTCTCATGGGAACCACATTGCTAAATTGCTAACAGCACAAGACAGACTTTGGCAAAAAGGCAATTAACAGAAAAAGGGAATCAATCCAGTTTGAAGTTGCAAAAGTTATCCAAAAGTGAATACATTGCCAAATGGCTAGAAGTAGCAGAAGAGCCTCAAGTATGAAAAAAAAAAAAAAAAAGGAATATGTCTCCGTCAAAACAAACAAACAAACAAACAAAAACAATAAATCTCCATCTTTTGAAAAATCAGAAGTTACTGAAATGTCAGAGAAAGAATTCAGAACATTCATAGGAACAAAACTCTATGAAATGGAACAGAAAAGAGACAATCAACTCCATGTCATAAGGAAAACCTTCCACAATTTGAAAGAAGAAATGTACACAATAAGAAAGAATCAAATGAAACTGTTAGAGATGAAGACTGTAATACAGGAAATCAAAATCTCCCTCAAAAGTATTAAAAGTTGATTTAATAATAATTTTAATGAAGATCGAAACTCAGTCATAGTAGAAAAAACATAAAACCTAGGGGGAAAAAAAGCAAAAAAATAGAGGAAATAATATCTTTGCACCCAAATCAGGAGCACCCAAATATGTGAAAGAAAGACTGTTAGATCTAAATGGAGAGGTAGACTGCAACACACTAATTGTTGGGGATCTCAGAACCCCAGTATCGCCCATGGATAGATCATCTAAACAAAAAAATAAACAAAAAGATACAGGATCTAAATGATACCATAAATCAGAATAACTTAACATACATCTATAGAACCTTTCCCTCAAACCATAAAATATACATTTTTCTCACCCCAACATGGAACTTTATCAAAGACTGACCAAATGATAGGGCACTAAAAAAGCTTTTACAAGTTCAAAGGCATAGAAACTATATCCAGCATCTCCTCTAACCATGATTAAATTAAACTTGATATGAATTTCAGGATAAACACACAAAAATATACAAATAAATGGAAACTAAAAAATCTACTCCTGAATAACTTCAAGGAGTTATTGAAGTCATTGACTTCAGTGAAATTATGAGTGAAGAAATTATGAGTGAAATCAAAAGAATCATGGAAACCAATAATGATGAGTACATAAGTTTCCATAATCAATTTAACACAGCAAAAGCTGTCATAACAGAAATGCTTATTGCAAGTAGTAAACATTAAAAAAAAGATGTAAAGTTGACAAATGGACAATGTAACATCAGTATCGATCTAGGCAGCTACATCTCTGCTGTCCTGTACCTTCTGGGTCCAGCTTCATGGTTTTGAAGCTTCCCCAGGTAGCCCCCCACCCCCAACAGAGCCCAGTGCTAGCCAGGTTGAAAAATATTAAAATAGCTTTTCTACCCCCTTCCTAGCCAAGACAGTAGCCATCCAGGCAGCTACATCTCTGCTGTCCTGTACCTTAGAGAATTGGAAAGCAACAATAAAAAATGCAAAAAAAAGGTCAAAAGAAAAGAAATAATAAAAATTTGGCTGCTGTCCTGTACCTTCTGGGTCCAGCTTGACAGCTGTGAAGCTGACCTAGCAAGGGGACCCCTACCACAGAGCTCAGTGCTAGCCAAGACAGAACCAGTCCAGGCAGCTCCATCTCTGCTGTCCTGTACCTTCTGAGTTCAGCTTCACACCTGTGAAGCTCCCCCAGCTAGGGCCTCCCCAATAGAGCCCAGTGCTAGCCAGGTAGGAAAAGATTAAAACAGCTTTTCTGTCCCCTTGTGCTTTTGACTTGGAAATTTATCTCTCTTTTTCTCACCCAGGACAGAACCTATCCAGGCAGCTCCATATCTGCTGTCTTGTACCTTCTATGTTCAACTTCAGGGCTGTGAATCTCCCCCAGCTAGCCCCCACCCCCCAAGCCCAGTCTTAGTCAGGTAGGAATAGATCTGCATCTCCCTCTTGCTCATTTCTGTCCCTTCCAACTTTTCTCTTTTTGTTAAAAAAAAAATCAGCTTTTCTGTCCCCTTCCTTATGCTCTAACTTGCTAATTTCTTTATCTTTCTTTCACTCAAGACAGAACCTGTCAAGGCAGATATATCTCTGCTGTCCTATACCTTCTGGGACCAGCTTGATGTCTGTGAAGCTTCCCCAGCTAGAGACCCAATGACAGAGCCCAGTGCAAGCCAGGTCAAAACAGATCTGAATCTCCCTCTTGCTCTTTTCTGTCTCTTCCAACTTTCTCTTCTCTTTATCTCTCTCTCTCTCAGCATTTTGTTCCCTTCCTTGTGCTTTTTTTTTTTTTTGAGAGGTTTTTGCTATAGGGCGCGTGTGCTCGCCAGACAGACAGAGAGAGACAGAGAGACAGAAAGCGAGAAATCACTCCCCAGGGGGGATGGTCATGCCGCAATCCCTTCTCCTCCATTCTCTTCTCAGGATCTTGGGCACGCACGCACACGCGCCCGGCATGAGTTCTAAGCCACCGGGTCCGGGACGTGAACCGCGGTCGACTACGTGGGAGTCCAGCGACATAGCCATTACGCTAACTGCTAGTTCCCTCTTCCTTGTGCTTTTAACTTGCTAATTTCTCTCTCTTTTTCTCGCCCAGGACAGAACCCATTCAGGCAACTCCATCTCTGGTGTTCTGTACCTTCTGGGTCCAGTTCCCCCAGCTAGGGCTCCCAAAACACACACAGAGTCCAGTGCTAGCCCGGTAGGAAAAGATCTGCATTTTCCTCTTGCTCTTTTCTCTCCCTTCCAATTTTCTCTCTCTCTCTTTTTATAAAAATAGGTTTTCTGTCTTCTTTCTTGTACTTTTAACTTGCTAATTTCTTTCTCTCACTTAGACAGAAACTGTCCAGGCTGTTCCATTTTTGTTGTCCTGTACCTTCATATGGTGTGCTATCACACTGAGCAATTTTTATTTTTTAACCCCTTTTTGGTTTCTGTGTTTTTTTCCTCCACCTTTCCTTCTAATTCTTTTCTTCATTTTCTTCCTATTATTTCTCTTTGTCTTTTTATCTCTACTTTCCATTTCTTCCTGTTTCTTCACTTTTTCTTCCTATTGCTGTTTCCTAATTTCTTTTTCTTTTTCCATACTTTCCTTTTTTATTACTCAGTCTTTACTCACTGCCTAGAGATGATTAGGTGCGTAGTAACTAAACATTTGAATATTGTTTTAGAAAATTCTTTGCTTCTCACTGTATTGGTTGTAAAAAGAGGGGAGCTCTCCTTAATAAATTTGATTTCAACACTTTTCCTGTGATTGCCACACTGGAGTACACAGCAGAAGGGAGAAAATAGCATCAAATAATTTCACAGTAAGGGAGACACACAAGCTCACACTTAGAGAATTCTTCTCCAACAAATTAGCCAAAAGTGAATACATTACCAAAGACTAAAAATCAAAGAAGAGCCTCCACGATGAGAGAATCTAGTAATACACCACCCATAAGGGAACACTGTAACTCGTCTCCAAGTTCAACAAGATTAGATGATTTTACTGAAATGTCAGAAAAATAATTTAGAACATTTATGGTAACTAAACTCTATGAGATGCAATAGAAAAGAGACATTGAGCATCAAAAGATGAGGAAGACCTTGCATATGAAAGAAGAATTGGATAACATAAAAAAGAATGAAACGGAACTGCTAGATATAAAGACTTTAATGCAGTATATCAAAACCTTCCTTGAGGGACCAGCAATTAGCGTAATGTCTATGTCACTGGACTCCCATGTAGTCGACCGTGGTTTGAGTCCAAGAACCGGTGGCTTAAACTTACGCCAGTCGTGTGTGTGTGCCTGCCCAAGATCCTGAGAGGAGGATGGAGGAGAAGGAATTGCAGCGTGGCCATTCCCCCTGGGGAGTAATTTCTTGCTTTCTGTCTCTCTGTCTCTCTCTTTCTGTCTGGTGAGCACACACACCCTATAGCAAAAACCTCTCCAAAAAAAAAAAGAAAAAAAAAAGAAAAAAAATAACTTCTTCGATAGTATTAATAGCAGGTTAGACCATGGATAAAATTGAATCTTAAGTATAGAAGACAAAACTTCTGACATAGAAAAAATAATCAAAAATACTGAGAAAACAGCCAAGAAAACTGAGACTACTATATGAGAAATACTAGATACCATGAAATGCCCAAACAACTGAATAATTGGTATCCCAGAAGGTGAAGAATCTAATAAGGGCATTAATAATCTATTATACAAAATTCTGGAAGAAAACTTTCCAAGTCTAGGGGAGACACTCAAACATCCAGACCCAAGAAACACAAAGAATCCCACGTAGAATCAATCTAAGAAGATTCTCTCCACAGCACATTATAACTAGATTGACCAAAACCACAGACAAAAACAAAATACTAAGATTGGCAAGAGAAAAACACCAAATAAATTACAAAGGCTATCCCATAAGGCTAACATTGGACCTCTCTCATCGTATACAATGTGATAAAGAAAATAATGGGAAAATATATTCGAAGTGTTAAATGAAAATCAATTCCAACCAAGAATACTGTACCCAGCAAGATTATCCTTCATATGGGAATAAAACAGATACAAATGTTCTCAGATAAACAAAACCTGAAATAATTTACCAACTCCAGACCAGCTCTCCAAGAAATCCTGAAAAGAATACTATACCAATAAAACTAAGGACAGAGAAATAGCAACAAGAGAACAAAAACAGCCAAGTATATGGCCAGCTTAATGGTACAGACAAGTCAGGAAATATTGATAATAATGTTGAATGTTAATGGATTAAACTCTTTGATCAAGAGACACAGATTGGCTGAATGGATTAAAAATCAGAAATGCTCCAACTGCTCCCTACAGGAAACCCATCTCATGGATAAAGTCAGACATAGATTAAAAGTAAAGGACTGGAAAAAGATATTCCATGCCAATAGAAAACAAAAAAGAGTGGGAGTCGCTAGTCTGATTTCAGACAAAATAGGCTTTAAGACACAAATCATAAGAAGATGCAAAAAAAGGGAATTAAATAGTAGTTAAAGGAGTAATTTAACAAGAAGATATAACACTTATAAATGTCAATGCACTCAACTCAGGAGCACCCAACTATATAAAGGAAAGACTGCTACATTTCAAAGGAGAGATAGACTGTACACAATAATTGTTGGCGATCTCAATACCCCATTATATCCTTTAGAAAGGTCAAAGAAACAAAAAAGAAAAAAGAAAAGAGGATTCTGGACCTAAATGATATCATAAATCAGATAGACTTGATAGACATCTATAGAACTTTCTATCCCAAAACACAAAATAAACATTTTTCTCAATCCCACATGGTACTTTCTTGAAGTTTGACCACATGATAGGAAACAAAAGCAGTCTTCACAGATTCGAAGGCATAGAAACTATATTCAGAATCTTCTCCGACTATGATGGAATTGAACTTGATATTAATCTCAGGAAAAACTCTCAAACACACACAAATAGATAGAAACTAGATAATCTACTTCTGAATGAGTTCATGACTACTGAAGAGATTAAGACTAAAAACAAAAAATTCATAGAAACACATGATAATGAGTACATAAGTTTCCATAATTTATGGGACACTGTAAAAGCAGTCATAAGAGGGAAGTTCATAGCAATTAGTGCACACAACAAGAAGATTGAAAGGTGGAAAAGGACAACCTAATATCATGCCTCAGGGAATAGAAAAAAAACAATATCAAGAAAAATGCCAGGAAAAAAAAGAAATAATAAAGATTTGAGCAGAAATAAATGAAATAGAAAATAAGTGAACTATACAGAAAATAAATGAGAGCAAAAGCTGGTTCTTTGTAAAGATAAACAAGACTCCTTTTGACCGGAACCGCCATCTTCCAGTAATTAACCAAAATGACGAACACAAAGGGAAAGAGGAGAAGCACCCGATATTTGTTATCTAGGCCTTTTAGAAAACATGGAGTTGTTTCTTTAGCAACATATATACGAATCTACAAGAAAGGTGACATTGTAGACATTAAGGGAATGGGTACTGTCCAAAAAGGAATGCCCCACAAATGTTACCATGGCAAAACTGGAAGAGTCTACAATGTTACCCAGCATGCTGTTGACATTGTTGTGAACAAACAAGTTAAGGACAAGATTCTTGCCAAGAGAATCAATGTGTGTACTGAGCATATTAAACATTCTAAGAGCAGAGATAGCTTCCTAAAACGTGTGAAGGAAAATGACCAGAAAAAGAAAGAAGCCAAAGAAAAAGGTACCTGGGTTCAACTAAAGCACCAGCCTGCTCCACCCAGAGAAGCACACTTTGTGAAAACCAATGGAAAGGAGCCTGAGCTACTGGAACCTATTCCCTATGAATTCATGGCATGATGGGTGTTAAAAATAAACTAACCTGTGGTCTATAAAAAAAATAAAATAAAAAAGATAAACAAGACTGACACACTATTAGCTAGACTAATTACAAAGAAGAGTGGAAGGAACCAGATACATAAAATTTGCAATGAATCAGGCAATATTACAACAGATATAATAAAAATACAAACCATCATTAGAGGGGACCAGCAGTTAGCGTAATGGCTATGTCGCTGGACTCCCATGTAGTTGACCGTGGTTTGTGTCCCAGACCCAGTGGCTTAAAACTCACACTGGGCATGTGTGCGTTCATGCCCAAGATCCCAAGAGGAGAATGGAGAAGGGATTGCGGTGTGGCCATTTTCCCTGGGGGGTGATTTCTCACTTTCTGTCTCTCTCTGTCTCTCTCTCTGTCTGTCTGACAAGCACACGCGCCCTATATCAAAAATCTCTCAAAAAAATCATTAGAGGATACTGTGAGTGACTATATGCCAACAAAAAAGAAAACCTGGAAGAGAAGGACAAATATCTGGACACATATAAAGTACCAAGATTGGCTCAGGAGGACATAGAAGGTCTGAATAGACATGTAACAAGCAATCAGATTCAGTAAGTAATAAATAACCTCCCAAGAAAGAAAATTCCAGGTCCCAATGGCTTCACTGCTGAATTTACAAAAATTTTAAAGAAAAGGTAACCCCCATTCTACCCAGGGATGCAAGGGTGGTCCAACCTATGCAACACTATAAATGTAATACACCATATTTTTTTCTTTTTCTTTTTTTTATTAATTTATTTTTTCATTTCATTTTCTTCCATACATTCAATCACATTTGTCTTACACCATATTAACAGAAAGAAAAATGAAAAGCACATGTTCATTTCAATTGATGTGGAAAAAGCATTATACAAAATACAACATTCCTTTATGATTAAGACTCTCAGGAAAATTGGCATAGTAGGATCTTTTCTTAGCATAATAACAGCCATCTATGAAAAACCTATACCTAACATTATACTGAATTGGGAAAAGCTGAACGCTTTTCCACTAAAACTGGTATAAGACAAGGCTGAACACTTTCTCTGCTTCTATTCGATATAGTACTGGAAGTCTTAGACAATGCAAACAGTTAAGAGAAGGAAATAAAAGGCATTTAAATAGTGAAAGAAGAGCTGAAATGATCACTCTTTGTAGATGACATGATTGTATATGTGGAAGACCCAATAGTGTCCACAAAAGAACTTCTTTTTTTTTTTATTTGTTATCATCACAATCTTGTCCATTTAGCATTGAATTGCATATAACTTTACAGTGTATCACATTTCTTTCTCCAGAAGGAATACCATGCCAATCAGTCAATACTGAGACACTACAATCCCCATTTCATCATCCAATAGCTTTTCATTATTTTTCCCGGTTGTTATTATTGTTATTCCAATTATTTTTATAAAGAGTCAATCTCTACTTATCATTTGGCTAGTAAAAAGACTTTACCCAACATGAAACATTTCTCAGACCAATCCAGTTGAGACTACTATACACATCATCAACAGGTAATAGACCATATCTGTGTCCCACCAACATTATGCCTCTCTATTTGTTCTCCTGCTTTTTTTCCCCCTCTGCCATTTTTTTCCTTTCTATATTCACTTTCAATCATTACACCTCTTTACCGTGTACAACATGGTTTTTCCCAGCATGAGTACAGTGCACATCAGTCAAAACAATGACATCACCTTATAGATCATCAACAGACAACTATTCACTCCTGTGTTCACCAAGTGTGTTGTTTGTTCCCCGAATCCCTCCCCTCTGTCCTCAACCACTCACTCCCATTACCTCCCCCATACTGTCTCTAGTATCTGCAGTTGCCTTCCTTCCCTGCCATCCTACCCTCCAGTTCTTTCAAAATTTTTTTTTTCTCCAAACATCAGCTCACAAAGTTTTCAACAATAGGGAGCATAGATTCAGTTCAAGTCTGGATTCAGGGTGGGTCTCGTACAGTTCCGCCATTGCAGGTGAATCTCAATGGGATATAGTCTCAGGAAAGTGGCTCTGGAAAGCAGAGATGATTATCAGTTGATGCAGCACAGCATCCAACTTGTGATTACCGGGAGTGGTGTTGTGGGGATCTGCAGCGTGAGTCATCCTTGGGTATCTGGTTTCCTTAAGAATGGTAGAGTAGTTCTTGTTTTTCCCTGTGGTAATGCAGGGCTGGTAACCATCTTCACACTGTCCATAGGCAGAGAAAATCCTCCTATACAATATATTTCTCAATTGGTTTAAGATAGCTAAAGTTTCTTTCAGTTGCTCGTAGCTGCAAGTTCTCGGACCTAGTTTTCGGCTTCAGTTTGCCGCCCGCGGCCGGCGGCCACACGCAGGCCAGGGGGCCATGCGCCGGCCCAACGTCCATGTGCAGGCCCGGCGGCCACGCCCCAGCCCGGTGGCCACGCTTGGGCCCAGAGGCCACACGCTGGGTCGGGGGACACGCGCTGGGCCAGCGGCCACGCGCCAGGCTGGTGGCCACGCGCAGGCCCGGAGGCCACGCGTAGGCCTGGCAGCCACTTGCAGGCGCGGGCCCAGCAGCCACGCGCAGGCCCGACAGCCACTGGCAGGCGTGGGCCCGGCGGCCACACACATGCCTGGGGGCCATGTGCAGGGACAGGCCCAGCGCCACATGCAGGCCCGGCGGCCACGCACAGGCCCGGAGGCCACGCGTAGGCCCGGCGGCCACTCGTAGGCGCGGGCCCAGCGACCACGCGCAGGTCCGGCAGTCACTCGCAGGCGCGGGACCGGCAGCCACTCTCAGGCGCAGGCCTGGCAGCCACGCACAGGCCCGGCAGCCACGCACATGCCCGGGGACCACACTCAGACCTGGCCACCCGGCGGCCACACTCAGGAGCGGGGGCCACGCGCAGGCCCAGCGGCCACGCTCAGGCCTGGAGGCCACGTTCAGGCCCAGGGACCACGCTCAGGCCCGGTGGCCACACGCAGGCTCAGACCCGGTGGCCACGTGCAGGCTCGGCGGCCACGCGCATGCGCAGGCCCGGTGGCCATGCGCCAGCCCCAGCGGCCCGCATAAGCGCCGAGCGCGGGACAGACCCAGCGCCGGAGAGGCAGCGGGGGACGGGTGGTCCGAGCCACGGCGCGCGAGGCAGAGCCCCCCGGCCGTGCGGACCCAGCTGCCGCGCACGAGGCAGAGCCCGCCCCCCGGGCCGCGGAGGCCTCCGAGGTGGGACGCCGCCGCTGCCGTAGCACGGGGCGGGACGCCCAGAACTTCTTGAAGTAATAAATGCATACAGTATAATGGCAGGATACAAACTTAACTTATTAAAATCTATAGCATTTCAATATACAAACAAAAAGCAGACAGAGACAGAACTGAAGAAAGTAATCCCATTAAACATAGTGACAAGAACTATAAAATACCTAGAAATAAAACTCACCAAGGACGTCAAGGACATCTATATGAAAAACTATGAAAACTTTAAAAAGGAAATTGAACAGGATACTAAAAAGTGGAAGGACATCCCATGTTCCTGCATTGGCAGAATCAATATAATAAAAATGTCAATACTATCCACATTAATCTACATATCTAATGCAATGTCTATAAAATTACAATAGACATTCTCCACAGATCTAGAAAAGACAATCATAGAATTTGTCTGTAATTGTAAGAAACCTTGTATTGCCAAATATGCAATAATAGCGGAGTGGGTGACATCTCACTTCCTGACCCCGAAGTATGTTACAAAGCTGTCATAATCAAAATAGCAACATATTATCACAAAAACAGACATGAGGACCAATGTAAAAGAGTAGAGACTACAGAAATAAACTCCAACACATACAGCCAACTAGTCTTTGACAAAGTGTACCAGTCAATTCAGTGGGAAAAGGAGAATCTCTTTAGCAAATGGTGCTGGAAAAACTGGGTATCCACCTGCAGGAAGATGTATCTAAACCCCATCTGTCACCATTAACAATAAAAAATTCAAAGTGGATCAAATATCTAAACCTAAGACTACAAACTATAAAAACTACTGGTGAAAAACTGTGGGGAAACTCTGGAAGACATTGGGGTAGTCAAAGACTTCTTAAGCAATCCCCCCAAAGCACAGGCAATAATCCCCAAAATAGACAAGTGGGATTACATAAGACTAAGAAGTTTCTGCACAGCAAAGGACACAGTAAAAGTGTGAATCGACAGCCCTCAGAATGGAGAAAAAAAAAGATTGTTAACTGTGCCTCAGATAAGGGACTGATAACCAGAATGCACAGAGAATGCAAATAGCTTACCCAGAAGAAAATGATTAACCTAATTAAAAAATGGGAAAATGAGCTGAATAAACAACTCTTTAATGAAGACATACAAACAGCCAAAAAGCATATGAAAAAATGCTTAACCTCCCTCATCATGAGGGAGACACAGATCAAAACCCCAATGAGATACCACTTAAATCCAGTCAGAATGGCAAAGATTAAAAAAATAAATAAATAAAAAATAAATAAATGATAAGTGCTGGTGGGATGTAGTGAAAGCAGAACACTTCTACATTGTTGGTGGAAATGTAAATTGTTCCAGTCACTATGGAGTACAATATGGACGTTCCTTAAAACCTTTAAATAGGGACCAGCAGTTAGTGTAATGGCTATGTCGCTGGACTCCCACGTAGTCGACCGCAGTTTGAGTCCCGGACCTGGTGGCTTAAAACACGCCAGGCGTGTGTGCGTGCGTGCCCAAGATCCCAAGAGGAGAATGGAGGAGAAGGGATTGCGGCGTGGCCATCCCCCCGGGGGGTGATTTCTCGCTTTCTGTCTCTCTGTTTCTCTCTGTCTGGCGACCGCACATGTCCTATAACAAAAACCTCTCAAAAAAAAAAAAAAATCCTTCAAATAGAACTATTATATGACCCAGCAATTTCACTCCCCGGTATCTACCCAAAGAACAGGAGAAAGCTCAGTTGGAAAATCGCTTGCGCAATTATATTTATTGCAGCATTATTCACAATTGCTAAGACATGGAACCAACTCAAATGTCTACAAACAGATGAATGGATTGAAAAAGTGTGACACATATACTCCATGGGATATTATTCAGCCATTAAAAAATAACAAGTCCCTGGAATTTGATAGAAAGCCATTGGATACAGAAGATTTGCTGAGTGAAGCAAGTAAGGCTATGGAAGTGAGACATTGTATATCTCCACTTAACAAATACTGACCATCTACACTTTATGGTAGAGACTGAAAGACTGGGGACATAAAAGCATTAAAATTGTTATGGACACTAGAGACAAAGTGGAAGGATAACATGGGAAGGGAAGAGTACAGGAAAGGAAATTTAGAAAAAAAATGGAGAGGTAAGATATTTGTGGGATACAGATATGGTTTATTATCTGTTGATGAGGATTTGTATAGTATTCTCAACTGGATTGAGATGTATATCAGGCTGGCTAAAGTCTTTTTACAATCTAAATAATAGCGATTGAATGTATAAATAATAATAATAATAATAATAATAATAAATAATTTGAACAGAAATAAATGATCTATACAGAAAATAATGAAACAAAATCTGGATCTTTGAAAATATAAACAAAATTGATATACCACTAGCTAGACTAATTAAGAAGAGAGGAAGGGAGCAGATAAATCAAACTGACAGTGAAGCAGATAACATAACAGCAAACATAATAGCAATACAAAACATCATTAGAAGATACTACAAGTGACTATACACCAACAAACACGAAAACCTAGTTGAGATGGACTAATTCCAGGAAACATGAAATCTACCAAGATTGATCTGGAAGAAATAAGAGTGTGGCATGAGTATGGGGAAACAAAAGAAGACAAGAAAGCATGAAACCATGAAGTGAATGCTTAGTCTCAGAGATAAAAGGCTTAAAGAGAAGAGTAGATTAAAACCTAAAAAGAAAAAAAAGAAAGTTCCTAGCATGCTGAAGGAAAGAGACGTCCCCCAAAACACTTCCTGCTTATTCTTTCAATATAATACACAGCTGGGTCCACCTTACCACATTCTGGTTGATACCAACTTTATAAACTTTTCCATTAAAGCCAAACTGGACTTAGTTCAGTCAATGATGAATTGTTTGCATGCCAAGAGTATCTCTTGTATAACTGACTGTGTAATGGCTGAAATTGAGAAATTGAGACAAAAGTATTGAGTGGCTCTAAGGATCAATATGGAGCCAAGATTTGAATGATTACCATGCACACATAAAGGAACCTATGCAGATGACTGCTTAGTACAGAGAGTAACTCAGCACAAGTGTTAAATTGTGGCCACAGTTGACTGAGACCTTCAACAAAGAATCCAGAAGATTCCAGGAGTTCCTATCATGTACATTTCTAACCATAGATACAACATTGAGTGGATTCAAGATGATTATGGAGCACCTTGGTTCTAATTCTTAAAGGACAAAGTTGCTCTGCCTTTATTTGACCAAATATTTTGGTTTCCAGTACATTAAACATGCTGTATGTCATGAATTATTATTCTTTTCACCTATTCTGTATAATGAACTGAATACAGTCAAGTACACTTACTTTTCAATGCTGTTTTGAAAATGTTTTGTTTTTCTTTTAAAAAAAAAACAACAAAGATTGATTCAGGAGGACATAGAAAGACTAAATAGGTGCATAAAAAGCAATGAAATTGGATGAGTAATAAATAATTTCCCAATGAAGAAAAGTCCTGGCTCTGGTGGCTTTAACTCTGAATTCAACAAAACTTTTAAAGAATAGCTAACTCCTATTCTTCTCAAGTAATTTTTGAAGAACCAAAAGGAAAGAACACTCCCAAAATCATTTTATGAAATCTCCATCACCCTTATCTCTAAAACAGACAAGGACATGACAAGGAAGGAAAACTATGGACCAATATCTATGGTGAATATAGATACAAATATTTTTAACAAGATACTTACAAAGTGTATCCAAAAGCATATGAGAAAGATTATTCAACTCGACCAGATTGGCTTTATTTCAGGGATGTAAGGGTGGTTCAACAAATGGAAAACCATAAATGTAATACACCATATTAACAGAAAGAAAGACAAAAAACACATGATCATTTCAATTGATGTAGAGAAAGCATTTCACAAAATACAATATTCCTTCATAATTGTTCTCAGTAAAATCAGCATAGATGGATCATTTTTCAGTATAGTAAAAGCCATCTATGAAAAACCTATAGCTAACATTATACTGAATGGGGGAAAGTTGAAAGCTTTTCCACTAAAAACTGGTACAAGACAAAGCTATCTACTCTCTACTCCTATTCAACAGTACTGGAAGTCCTAGCCAATGCAATCAGACAAGAGAATGAAACAAAAGGCATTCCAATAGGGAAAGAACTGTTGAATTTATCTCTGAAAAATGCATGATTGTATAATAAATAGAACACCCAAGTGTATCCACAAAAAATTGGTCCAAGTACCTAATGCATACGGTAAAGTGGCAGGATACAAAATTAACTTACAAAAATCTATAGCATTGTTTAAAGAATAATTTTATTCATCATCATAATTTTTTTAAAAATTTGGTGAGAGAGAGAGAGAGAGAGAAAGAGAGAGAGAGAGAAAGTGATAAAGCAAGCAGCCAGGTCCAGGACTCAAACCATATTTGGCCATGTGGGAGTCTAGTGCCTTAAAAATCACACCATATGCCAGCCCCCATTTTAATATATAAACAACAAGCAGTAGAGACAAAATTGAGGAAAGTAATACCATTTAACAGAGCCACAAAATCTATGATACCTGGGAATAAAACAAACAAAGGATGTCAAATAACTCTATAAGGACAACTATGAAAATCTTAAAAAATAAAATGAAAATGACAAAAACTAGAAGCACATCCCATGTTCCTGGATTGGCAGAATTAATATAATCAAAATAGCAATCCTACCCAAATTAATCTACATATTTAATGCAATCCCTATGAAATTATAAGAACCATTCTTCACAGATCTAGAAAGCACAATCCTAGAGTTCGTCTGTAATCATAAAACACCATGTATCAGTCGACCACAGTTCA
This sequence comes from Tupaia tana, assembly GCA_026018925.1. Lineage (NCBI taxonomy): Eukaryota > Metazoa > Chordata > Mammalia > Scandentia > Tupaiidae > Tupaia > Tupaia tana. Next base: position 109,208,562 of record JAKSZU010000009.1, on the reverse strand, counting down.
AGTCCTGAACCTGGTGGCTTAAACTCACACCAGGTTCATGTGCGTGTGTGCCCAAGATCCTGAGAGGAGAATGGAGAAGGGATTGCACGTGGCCATCCCCCTTGGGGGATGATTTCTCGTTTTCTATCTCTCTGTCTCTGTCTTTCTGGTGAGCGCACATGCCATATAGCAAAAACAAAACAAACAAACAAACAAAAAACAAAACTAGAAATCTCTTAAAAAAAAGACCAGAAAGCAAGGGAACAGGCCTTCTTGAAGACACCTTCATGGCTTCTGAGATCTAGCCATTTTGGGGGAAACAGAAATGATTTTCCACTGATAATTTGGCCTCCAGTACACAAACTTGCGTGACTGAACTTCAAAGTTTGGGAAGAAGCTGATCATCCACCAGATGACTAGAAATCGCTGCAGGACCACAAGAAATATGGGAAAGCAGGAAAATAACTCTCCTCCAAGGGAAAAAGATAACTCCTCTTCATCCACACACAGTTCAATAGGAACCATGGAAATGCCTGATAAAGAGTTTAGAAAATTCATAATGAGAAAGCTAACCAAGATGGAAGAGAAGAGAGACAATGAACTGTGGGAGAGAAAGAAAAAAGGAGTTGACAAGTTCCAGGAGGTGAGGAAATTCATGCAAGATCTAAAAGAGGAATTTCACACTTTACAAAAGAATCAGATGTAATTGTTAGAGATGAAAGCTATAATACAGGAAATCAAAATCTCCCTTGAAAGTATTAAAAGCAGACTAGATCATACAGAAAATAGAATCTCAGACGTAGAATAGAAAATTGCTGGTCTAGAAAAATCCACCACAAAGACTGAGAAAATTGCCCCAAAATTTGAGAATAGTATATGAGAAATACTAGATATCATCAATCGTCCAAACATCCAAGTAATAGGCATCCCAGAAGGTGAAGAGACTCATGAGGGCATTGATAATCTATTCCATGAAATCCTGCAAGAAAACTTTTCAAACCTAGAAAGGCACTCAAAGATTCAGTCCCAAGAAATACAAAGGACCCCAAATAGAATCAACCCAAGAAGATTTTCTCCAAGACACATTATAGCCATGTTGACCAAAACCACAGACAAAGACAAGATACAAAGATTGGCAAGAGAAAAATGGAACGTTACCTACAAAGGGTATCTCATCAGACTAACAGCAGACCTCTCATTGGAAACAATGCGAGCAAGGAAAGAATGGGAAAATATATTCAAAGTATTAAGGGAAAAGCAATTTCAACCAAGAATACTGTACCCAGAAAGATTATCATTCACTTGGGAAGAAAAGACAAGAATATTCTCAGATAAACAAAACTTGAAAGAATTGACCAGCACCAGACCAGATCTCCAAGAAGTTCTTTAGGGAGTGCTATGTCAGTAAAATTAAATGCAGACAGACAGAAATAAGAGTTCAAAAACTATGAAAACGGGCAACTTAATTGTAGGGACAAGTCTGGAGTTGAATATAATATCCCAGAATTCAACCTGGAAGATCAAACCACAACAGAAGAAAGATTAAGTACATGAGACTGAACTGATGAAACAGCATTCTGTGACTTGACTAAAATATTGCTGCCTTTCTTCTAAGCTTTGCTGTCCGGTTTTAAGGATTTTCATCCTGTCTTGAGCTGTCAATAGGTTCATGTACCTACTATTTGAACAGAATACTAACCTGTTTCTAGCCTTTAAGTTTCAAGGAAATATTCTTACCAGTTCAAAACAGCTTTTCTTGAAATTACCAGCTGAACTTCCTTTTGAAAGTAGTTAGATTACTTATGATATTGTGTGATCAACAAAATGTTGGGGGAAAAGGAATTTAATACAACTGTAGATATGAAACTAGAAATGTAATTTATTGATGATAACATGCAGGATTAAGCCACTATGCAGTTTATTCTAGATGGGAAACCACATTTAGTATGTTGTGACGATGCTCAGGGAATGAATGTAAATTAATTTAAAAAAATTTTCAGGAGAAAAAAAAAACACTAAAACTGTTCTTATCGAAATTAAAAAAAATGTGTATTTGATGACTGCAGTAAGCTATATAGCGCCAGCTAGGTACTACTTTATAGTATGTTCATTCTACTCACTGAGGCTTATGCCTAAAGTCAGACGTTGGTTTATGTATATGTATATATCAGCTGCACTTACTATTGGAAATATTTATACTAATTAAGTTCATTAGCAAATAAATTAAATGGGGGGGGGAAGGCATAGAAAGCAACCATGGATACCAGAGACGATGTGGTAGGAGGGTGGGACACAGCAGAGGGTGAGAGATAGGGAATCAAGGATGACCAAAAAAAAAAAAAAAATCAAAATATGCAGGACATAAGGAATGGAAAACTATTTGTTTATAACACATATGTTGATGTTAATGTACTTGATTGAGCCAATATACAGTGTATTCTGGATGGAAAATTCATTTTGTATGCTGTAATGATGTATAGTGAATTAATGTAAATAAATAAATTTAAAGGAAAAAAAAAGACCATGTATTGTCCAAGTGATATTATTCAAAAGGAGTGGTGTGGGTGGCATCTTACTTTCTGACCCTCAAATATATTACAAAGTTGTGAAAATCAAAACAGCATGGTATTTACATAAAAACAGACATGAGGACCAATGAAACAGAATAGAAACCCCAGAAATAAAGCCCAAAACATACAGCCAACTGATCTTTGACAAAGGGTACCAGTCAATCCAGTGGGAAAAGGAAAACCTCTTTAGCAAATGGTGCTGGAAAAACTGGGTATCCATCTGCACAAAGATGAATATGAACCTCTATCTGTCACTGTTAACAAAAATCAACTCAAAGTGGGTCAAAGATCTAAACATAAGACCAGATACTGTACAAATACCAACGGAAAGCACTGGGGAAACTGGGAGATATTGGGGTAAGCACAGACTTCTTAAGCAAGACCTCCAATCACAGGTAATAATTCCCAAAATAGACAAGTGAGATTACATCAGATTAAGCAGTTTTTGCACAGCAAAGTGCGCAATAATACATGTGAATCTACAACCCTTGGAATGGGAGAGAATTTTGTCAACTATTTCTCACATAATGGACCAAAAACCAGAATACACAGGTAACTCAAGTGGCTTATCCTGAGAAAAATTATTAACCCAATTCAAAGATGGGGAAACGATCTGAATAAACAACTCTTTAAGGAATACATATGAACAGCCAAAAAGCATATGAAAAAAATTTTCAGCATCCCTCATAATCAACCCAAATGCCCACAAACAGATGAACAGATTGAAAATGTGTTGCACATATACTGCATGGAATACTATTTACCATAAAACACACACATAGACACACACAGTTCCCTGGCTTTTTATAGAAAGTGGACAAACATGGAAGATATTTTTTATTGTCAAGTGAGGCAAGTCAAGCTATGAAACAGTGACATTGTATGCCTCCACTTAACATATACCACCTGTCTACACTCTATGGTAGAGACTGAAAGAATGGAGGACATAAAAGCATTAAAAATTGCTATAGACACTAGGGACAAAGTGGAAAAGTGTAGATAAGGAAATTTGGGGAAAAAATAGAAAGGTACAATATTTGTGGGACACAGATAGGATTTATTGCCTGTTGTTGATGACCTGTATAGTATTCTCAACTGGGATGGTCTGAGGTGTATATTATGCTGGGTAAAGTTTCTTTACAATGTAAATGATGTATAGCAGTTGAATGTATAAATAATAGTACATTTTTAAAAGACACCTTTATTCATCAGAGGTATTGGTCTATAGTTTTCCCTTGTGTAATGTACTTGTCTTTTTGGGGATGAGTGTGATGAAGGCTTCATAAAATAAATTTGGAAGTATTCCTTCCTTTTGAATCTTTACAAATGTTTTGAGTAGAATAGGGATTAACTCTTCTTTAAAGGTTTTGTGGAATTCAGATGTGAATCCATTGGGTCCTGAGTTTTCTTTCTTGGGAATTTATTTATTGCTGATTCAATCTCATTGCTCATTATGAGTTTATTCAGTCTTTCTATGTCTTTCTGATTCTGTCTTGGTACATTATGTATTTCCAGAAATCTATCCACCTCATCCAGGTTTTCTTGTTTATTGACATAGAGTAGCTCATAGTATTTTATAGTGATCTTTTCTATTTCTGTTATATCAGTTGTTATATTCCCTATTTCATTGTGAATTTGACTTATTTGGTTCCTTTCTCTCTTCCTAATTAGTCTAACAAATGGTATGTCAATTATGTTTCTCTTTTCAAAGAACCAGCTTTGGTTTCATTTGTTTTCTGTATAGTTTATTATATTTCATTTATTTCTTCTTGAATATTTATTATCATGGTTCTCCTGGAATTTTTTTAGGTATATTTCTTTTTGTTTATCCAGTTTTGATCCAGGAGCATTGGATATCCTTCCACTTTTTGTGTCATTTTAAATTTCTTTTCTTAGCTTTTCATAGGCTTCCTTGTGGAGGTCTTTAACTTCTTTCCTTAGATTTATTCTAAGATATATTTTTTGTCACTGTGACAAATGTAATGATGTTCTTCAGTTCTATCTCAGTCTGCCTGCTGTTTGAATTGAGAAATGCTGTAGATTTCTGTATGCTGATTTTGTATCCTGCAACTTTACTGTATTCATTTATTACAGTAATTTTTTTGGATACCATTGCATCATACATAATTATGTCATTGGCAAATAGAGATAATATCACTTCTTTTTTTCCTATTAGAATGCCTTTTATTTTATTCTCTTTTCTAATTGCATTGGTGAGAATTTTCAGTAATATATTGAAAAGGAGTGGAGAGGAGAGGCAAGGGGACAAGCCTTCAGAAGAAGACACCTTCATGGCTCCTGAGAACTAGTGATTTCAGGAAAATAAGAGAAAAGAAGATTTTCCACTGATAATTCCACCTCCAGCCCACAAACTCGAGTGCCAGGAGAGGCAAGGAAACAGGCCTTCAGACGAAGACATCTTCATGGCTCCTGAGAACTATTTGAACTTCAAGCTTGGGAAGAAACAAACCATCCATCAGATGACTAGAAATCACTGCAGGGCCACAAGAAATATGAGAAAGCAAGAAAATACCTCTCTTCCAAGGGAAAAGAATAGCACCTCTTCATTCACAGTTCAATGGAAATCATGGAAATGTCTGAAAAATAATTTAGAGCATTAATCATGGTGAAACTAACAGAGATGAAAGAGAAGAGAGACAATGAACTGAAGAAGAGAAAGGAAAAAGGAGATGATGAGTTTTAGGAGGTGAGGAAATTCTTGCAAGACCTAAAAGACAAATTACACACTTTAAAAAAGAATCAAATGGGGGAACCAGCAGTTAGCGTAATGGCTATGTCGTTGGACTCCCATGTAGTCGACTGCGGTTCACATCCCGGACCCGGTGGCTTACAACTCATGCCGGGAGCATGTGCGTACGTGCCCAAGATCCCAAGAGGAGAATGGAGGAGAAGGGATTGCGGTGTGACCATCCCCCCTGGGGGGTGATTTCTCGCTTTCTGTCTCTATGTCTCTCTCTGTCTGTCTGGCGAGCGCACGCGCCCCATAGCGAAAACCTCTCAAAAAAAAAAAAAAAGAATCAAATGGAACTGTTAGAGATGAAGGCTATAATACAGGAAGTCAAAATCTCCCTTGGAAGTATTAAAAGCAGACTAGGTCATACAGAAAATAGAATCTCAGGTAGAAGAGAAAATTGCTGGCCTAGAAAAATCCACCATGAAGACTGAGAAAATTCCCCCCAAAATGAGAATAATATATGAGAAACACTAGATATCGTCAAAGGGTCAAATATACAGATAACTGGCATCTCAGAAGGCGAAGAGACTCATAAGGACATTGATAATCTATTCCATGAAATCCTGCAAGAAAGCTTTCCAAACCTTGAGAGGCACTTGAGGATCCAGTCCCAAGAAATACAAATGATTCCAAATAGAAACAACTCAAGGATATCTTCTCCAAGACACATAATAGCCAGACTGACCAAAACCACAGACAAAGATGAGATACTAAGATTGGCAAGAGAGAAAGGGCAAGTTACCTACAAAGGATAGCCCATCAGGCTAACAGCAGACCTCACATCAGAAACAATGCGAGCGAGGAGAGAATGGGAAAATACATTCAAAGTGTTAAGAGAGAAGCAATTTCAACCAAGAATACTGTACCCAGCAATATTATCCTTCATATGAAAAGAAAAGACAAGAACATTCTCAGGTAAACAAAACCGGAAAGAATTTACCAGCACCAGACCACATCTCCAAGAAGTTCTCAAGGGAGTGCTACATCAGGAAAGTTAAATTCAGACACAAAGTAATAAGAGTTCAAAAACTAAGGATATGGCCAACTTAATCGTAGGGACAAGTCTGGATTTGAATATTATATCCCAGAATTCAATCAGAAAGGTCGAACCACAACAAAAGACAGATTAAGTTCATGAGACTGAACTGGTGAAATAGCATCCTGTGACTTTTTTTTTTTTTTTTTTGGAGAGGTTTTCGCTATGGGGTGCGTGTGCTCGCCAGACAGACAGAGAGAGACATAGAAACAGAAAGCAAGAAATCACCCCCCAGAGGGAATGGTCACGCTGCAATCCCTTCTCCTCCATTCTCCTCTCGGGATCTTGGGCACGCACACACACATGCCCAGCATGAGTTTTAAGCCACTGGGTCCGGGACACGAACCACGGTCGACTACGTGGGCGTCCAGCGACATAGCCATTACACTAACTGCTGGTTCCCATGTGACTTTTTTTTTGAGAGAGAGGTTTTTGCAATAAGGTACATGCGCTCACCAGACAGACAGAGAGACAGAAAGCAAGAAATCACCCCAGGGGGGATGGCCATGCCACAATCCCTTCTCTTCCATTCTCCTCTCGGGATCTTGGACACACGTGCACAAGTGCCAGGCGTGAGTTTTAAGTCACTGGGTCCGGGATGCGAACCACGGTCAACCACATAGGAGTCCAGTGACATAGCCGTTATGCTAACTGCTGGTTCTACATTCTGTGACTTTTGACTAAAATATTGCTGCTTTTATTCTAGGCTTTGTTGTTCCATTGTTGTTCGATTTTAAGTGTTTTCGTCCTGTCTTGAGCTGTCCATAGGTTCATATGCCTACTATTTGAACAGAATAGTAACATGTTTCCTGGCTTTAAGTTTTAAGCAAAGTTCCTTACCATTTCAAAATTTCTTTTCTTAAAATTACCAGCTGAACTTGCTATTGAATATAATTAGATTATTTAAGAAATTGTGTAATCAATAAAATATGGGGGGGAAAGGAATGAAAGACAACTGTAGACACCAGAGATAGTATGAGAAGTGGGTGGGAAAGGGCAGAGGGTCAGACATAGGGGTAAATATATATAATTTTATATATATATATATATATATATATATATATATATATATGAAACTAGAAATGGAAAATTAGTGATGATAACATGCATATGTATATGTATATGTATATGTATATATACACATACATTGATTAAGCCACTATGCAGTATATTATGGATGGGAAACCACAGTTTGTATGCTGTGATGATGCTTAGGGAATGAATATAAATTAATTAATAAAAAAATGTTTCAGGAGAAAAAAATAAACATGAAAAATGTTTTTCTTGAACTTAAAAAAATGCATTAAAATAACTATTTGATGACTGCCATAAGCTTTATAGCCCCAGCTAGGTTCTACTTTATAGTATATTCATTCTACTCACTGTGATTTATGCCTAAAGTCAGACTTGTGTTCATGGATATGTATATATAAGCTGCACTTGCTATTGAAAATATTTAGATTATTTAAGTTCTTTAGCAAATCAATAAAATGGGGGAGAAAGGCATAGAAAGCAACCATGGAAACCAGAGACAGTGTGGGAGGAGGGTGGGAGATGGCAGAGGGTAAGAGGGAATTAAGGATGGGAAAAAAAGCAAAATATATAGGAAACAAAAAATGGAAAATCATTTGTTGACGATAAAACGTATGTTGATGTGCTTGATTGAGCAAATATACAGTGTATTCTAGATGGAAAGTCTCATTTTGTATGCTGTAATGATATGTACTGAATGAATGTAAATAAGTAAATTTAAATTATAAAAAAAAAGAAATAAAAAGAAAAGGAGTGGAGTATCCTCGTCTAGTAACACTTTTTAGTGGAAAAGCTTTCAGATTTTTCCCCATTCAGGATGATGTTAGCTATGGGTTTTTCATAGATGACTTTTATTGTGTTGATGAAGAACCCTTCTATGTCAAATTTCCTGAGAAGCTTGATTATGTTGTATTTTATCAAATAATTTTCTGCATCAATTGATATGATCATTTGTTTCTTAGCTTTCTTTGTCTTGATATGTTCAATTACATTTATTGTTTTACATATGTTAAATCATGCTTAATTCCCAGAAATAAAACATACCTGGTCATGATATATAATGTTACTAATATGCTGTTGGATACAAATTGATAATATCTTTTTTTCTTTTTGGAGAGGTTTCTGCTATAGGATGTGTGCACTTGCCAGACAGACAGAGACAGAGAGACAGAAAGTGAGAAATAACCCCCCAGGGGAAATGGCCACACCACAATCCCTTCTCCTCCATTCTCCTCTTGGAATCTTGGGCATGCAGGCACACATGCCTGGCATGAGTTTTAAGCCACCGGGTCCAGGACTCGAACTGTGGACGACTACATGGGAGTCAGGCAACATAGCCATTACGCTAACTGCTGTTCCCACTTAAAAAAAAATTTTAGAGATTTTTGCTATAGGGCGTGTGCACTTACCAGAGAGACAGAGAGATAGAAAGCAAGAAATCACCCACCCAGAGGGATGGGCCATGCCGCAATCCCTTCTCCTCCATTCTTTTCTCAGGATCTTGGGCACACAGGCACACGTGCCAAGCTTTAGTTTAAGCCACTTGATCCAGGACTTGAACTGTGGTCCACTACATAGGAGTTCAGTGACATAGCCATTACGCTAACTGCAGGTCCCCCACTATTTGAAAAAATTTAAGGTAAAGCATTTTCTGGGCTTTCAGCCCATACTCTCCCTTTGTCTTGTTAATAATCCCCTCTCCTCCCTACCCAGGAGGAGCAAGAGAGCAGGTCTCAGAAGATACCATTTTGGCTCCTGAGAACTAGTGAGTTCAGGTAATAAAGAAATGATAATTTTCTATGGATAATTTAGCCTCCCCCACGAATCCTGTGGTAGGAGCTCCCTCAAGCCTTCTCTCTGCCTCTACCTCTGCCTCTGCCTCTGTCTCTCTATAACTCTGTCTCTGTCCTCTCATTTTCTGTAATTTTTCCTTTAAAAATTTTTTTAAGGTAAAGCATTTTCTGGGTTTTCAGCCCCTCCTCTCCCTTTATCTTGTTAATAATCTCCTCTCCTCCCAAACCAAGAAAGGCAAGGGAGCAGGCCTCAGAATACACCTTCATGGCTCCTCAGAACTAGTGAGTTCAGGGAATGAAGAAATGAAGATTTTCTACTGATAATTTACCTGCAAGCTCACAAATCCTTTGGTAGGAGCTCCCTCAAGCCTTCTCTCTGCCTCTACCTCTGTCTCTGCTCTGTCTCTCTCTACCTCTGTCTCTGTCTTCTCATTTTTTATAATTTTTCCTTTTTAAAAATTTTTAAGGTAAAGCATTTCTGGGTTTTCAGCCCCTCCTCTCCCTTTATCTTGTTAATAATCCCCTCTCCTCCCAACCCAGGAGAGGCAAGGGAGCAGGCCTCAGAAAAAACCTTCATAGCTCCTGAGAACTAGTGAGTTCAGGGAATAAGGAAATGAAGATTTTCTACTGATAATTCAGCCTCCACCCCACAAATCCAGTGGTAGGAGCTCCCTCAAGCCTTCCCTCTGCCCCTACCTCTACCTCTGCCTCTGCCTCTGTCTCTCTATAATTCTGTCTCTGCTTTCTCGTTTTTTGTAATTTTTCCTTTTTTTTTTTTTTTGGAGAGGTTTTTCGCTATAGGGCACATGCGCTCGCCAGACAGACAGAGAGAGACAGAGAGACAGAAAGCGAGAAATCACCCCCCAGGGGGGATGGTCACGCCGCAATCCCTTCTCCTCCATTCTCCTCTTGGGATCTTGGGCACACACGCACACACGCCCGGCGTGAGTTGTAAGCCACCGGGTCCGAGACGCGAACCGCGGTCGACTACGTGGGAGTCCAGCGACATAGCCATTACGCTAACTGCTGGTTCCCTGTAATTTTTCCTTTTTCAAAATTTTTAGGGTGAAGCATTTTCTAGGATTTCAGCCCCTCGTCTCCCTTTATCTTGTTAATAATCCCCTCTCCTCCCAACCCAGGAGATGCAAGGGAGCAGGCCTCAGAAGACACCTTCATAGCTCTTGAGAACTAGTGAGTTAGTGCAACACACAAGCACACTGCGTGGTTTTCTAATTTTTGCCTTTTTTTTTAAAATTAAATAATTTGTTTTAGGGGTTTTTCTTCTCTTTTCCTCTGTTTCTTTGTTGTTGTTGTTGTTGTTGCTGTTGTCTCTCTCTATCTCTCGGTTTTCTGCATGCTCCTAGATGCTGAGATTGAACTTCAAGTTTGGGAAGAAACACATTTTCCATCAGATGACAAGAAATCACCACAGGACCACAAGAAATGTGGAAAAGCAAGACAATACCTCCCTTCTGAGGAAAAAGAATAACTCCTCTTCATCCACAGACAGTTCAATGGAAATCATGGAAATGTCTGATAAATAATTTAGAACATTCATAATGGTGAAGCTAACAGAGATGGAAGAGAAGATAGACAATAAACTGCAAAAGAGAAAGGAGAAAGGAGCTGACGAGTTCCAGGAGGTGAGGAAATTCTTGCAAGATCTGAAAGAGGAATTACACAGTTAACAAAAGAATCAAATGAAACTGTTAGAAATGAAGATCCTAGAAGTTCATATTGACAAAGGCATGTTAGATGGCCAGAAGATAACATTCCATGGTGAAGGAAACCAGGAACTAGGACTGGAGCCAGGATATATTGTACTAGATCAGAAAGATCATGTTGTTTTTACTCAATGAAGAGAAGACCTTTTCATGTGTATGGACATACAACTCATTGAAGCATTGTGTGGCTTCCAGAAGCCAATTTCCACTCTTGATAACTGAAACATAGTCATCAACTCTGATCCAGGTCAGATTGTCAAGCATGGAGATATCAAGTGTGTGTTAAATGAAGGCATGCCAATTTATCATAGACCTTATGAAAAGGGTTGCCTAATCATTGAATTTAAGGTAAACTTCCCTAAGAATGACTTTCTGTCTCCTGTTAAACTCTCTTTGCTGGAAAAACTTCTACCTGAAAGGAAGGAAGTAGAAGAGACAGATAAAATGGACCAGGTAGAACTGGTAGACTTTGATCCAAATCAGGAAATATGGCATCATTACAATGGAGAAGCATATGAGGATGATAAACATCATCCCCAAGGTGGTGTTCAGTGAGAAACCTCTTAATGGGGCCAGTAAATAACATTCACTGCTGGCATTTTATATGCAGTAGTGAATGAGTGAAGGACTGTAATCATAATATGCTCACTACTTGCTATTATTTTTGTTTTAATATTCATCTATGCTAGTGTTTTAAAAGTTAAATGAAGAATAAATGCAAATATAAAAGCTGACTTTGCTCTTTGTGTATGATAACTTCAGTGTGAAAGATGTAGTTTTAATAGCTTTAAAAACTATGAAGTTCCCCTAGCATTTGTTGGGTCATTCCTTGTCATTGATTTCAGTCATGTACATGGAGGAGCTTAGACTGAAATGCCAGATGTGTGTATTGACTTCAGTGTATGACCCCTCATTGTCAAGCTATGAAATTAAAATCCTGTACATAACTGGTAATCAGAAGGAGAAAAAAAATTGTAGGAAAGTGTGTTTTGGTCTGTATAGTTATTTGTATTAAGTGAGACCCATTGTGATGTCTCTGCATTTATTCTATTGCTTCAATTTTAAGATTAATGGCATAATATAATTTAACCTTTGGCATCAGTGGTATAAATGATACCTTTCTAAAGGGGTTTATCATAATGTGCTGCTTCTTGAGGGCTTACACCTCTAGAACTGCATTTCCTTCTGTTGTGTCATCTTTTTTTAAAAAAAAATGTATATATATATGTGTGTGTGTGTATGTATATATATATATATATATATATATATATAGTATATATGTGTATATATATATAGTATATATGTGTGTATATATATATGTATGTATATGTGTGTGATGTGTGTGTATATGTGTGTGTATATATAATGTATACATGTATATATACATGTATATATACATGTATATATACCCTCTTTCTCTTTGGACCATGAAAAGACCCCTGAGTAGTGACTTCTGGAGCTGGGTAACTTACAAAGTAAAGCAATGTTTACATGGTGAAGTAATTTGCATGTGTAATATGGAAAGGTGTTTATTAGGTATTACAGGTTTACTTTAAACCATTTAACTTATGCTCCAAAGTAATGTAATTTGATGTTGGTAGGATAGCAAATTATGATAAATAGCTTTAATTGTATGTTTTAAAGTCATATGTTTACATGCTTAAATCTGGATTAACAGAATTTAAGTAATTCTTGCAATGTATGAATGTCTCCTTAATATACTTATTACAAAGCAAAAATTAAAAAAAGATTTAACATAAAAAGAAGTGAATAAAAATGACCTATCTTTCTTATGGAGATAAAGGATGGTTCTGAGATTGGGAGCCAGGACTGTGACTAGGGCTGGGGCTGATGAACAGTCCAGCCTTTGCTTCCCTGACTGGGTTGGGGGATGTTGACAGAAGTGGGCTCTGCTTAAGAGCTGAGAGCTGCCCTATGGAGGAAGGAAAAGTAAAGAATTAGCAAAAGAAAGACCTAATTTTCTGGTGGAGAAGACTCTAAGCTTGGGATCTGGGATTCGGGCTGGGGCTGGGGATGATAGACTGTCCTGCCTCAGTTTCCCTGACTCAGCAGGGGGCTGCAGACAGACATAGGCTCTTCTTAAGAGCTGAAATTTCCCTATGGGGGAACAAGAAGTAAATATTGGCAAAAATAGGGGGGGAATAGACTTACCTTTCTGGTGGAGAGGAGGGAGGGCTCTAAGGTTGAAGCTGGGATTGGGGCTGGGGCTGGGGATGATTGACTATCCTGCCTCAGTTTCCCTGACTGGGAAACTCAAGCAGAGAGATGTGGACTCTGCTTGAAAACATAGAGCTGCCCTATGGAGGACAACAAGTAAATATTAACAAAAGAAAGAAAGAATAAGATAGACCTACCTTTCTGGTGGAGAGGAGGGAGGGATCTATCTATGGCTGAGAACTGGGACTAGGCTGGGCTGGGGCTAATGAACAGTCAGGCCTCAATTTCCCTGACTCAGTAGGGTCTGCAGATAGAGGTGGGCTCTGCCTGAGAGCTGAGAGCTGCCCTATGTGGGAAGCAGAAGTGAAGAATTAGCAAAAGAAAGAAGGGGGGACCCTACTTTTCTAGTGGAGAGGACAAAGAGCTCTGAGGCTGGGAGTTGGGACTGGGGTTGGATCTGGACTGATAACAGTCCTAACTTAGTTTTCCTGACTTGTCTGGGGTCTGCAGATCAGGCAGGCTCTGCTTGATATCTAAGAGCTCACCTTTCTGCTGGAGAAGGCGAGGACTCTGAGGTTGAGATCCAGGACTGGGGCTAGGCCTGGGGCTGACAGACATTCCTGTCTCAGTTTCCCTGACTGGGCTGGGGGCTGTAGACAGAGGTGAACTCTGCTTAAGAGCTGAGAGCTGCCCTATGAGAGGAAAAGTAAAGAATTAGCAAAAGAAAGAAGGGGAAAAAAGATTGACCTTTCTGGTGGAGAAGAGAGAGGGCTCTAAGTTTGGGAGCTGTGATTGGGGATGGGGCTGTGAATGGTGGACTATCCTGCCTCAGTTTCCATGACTAGACAGGGGGCTATAAACAGAGGTGGGCTCTGCTTGAGAGAAGAGTGCTGCCTTATGGGGGAAGAAGTAAAGGATTAACAAAAGAAAGAAGGGATAGAAAAGACCTACCTTTGGTAGAGAGGAGGGAGGTCTCTGAGGTTGAGCTGGGGTTGGGGCTGGGGCTCATAGACAGTCTTGCCTCTTTTTCCCTGACTTGGCAGGGGACTGCAGACAGAGGTGGGCTCTACTAAAAAGCTGAGAGATGCCATTTCTGCTGGAGAGGAGGGGAGCTCTGAGGTTGGGAGCTGGGACTAAGGCTGAGCCTGCAGCTGATGAATAGTTCTGCCTCAGTATTCCTGACTGGGCTGGGGGCTATCAACAGAGGTGGGCTCTGCTTGGGAGCTGAGAGCTGTCCCATGGGGGAAGGAAAAGTAAAGATTTAACATAAGAAAGAAGGGAATAAAAAAAGACCTGCCTTTCTTGTGGAGAGGAGGAAGGGCTCTGAAGTTGGGAGCTAAGACTGAGGCTGGGGCTGATGAACATTCCTGCTTCAGTTTCCCTGACTGGGCTGGGGGCTATCAACAGAGGTGGGCTCTGCTTAAGTGCTGAGAGCTGCCCTATGGGGAAAGGAGAAGTTTAATTCAGAAAAGAAAGAAAGGGCAAAAAAGACCTACCTTTCTGGTGGAGAAGAGAGAGGGCTCTAAGTTTGGGAGCTGGGATTGGGGCTGGTGCTGGTGATGATATACTGCCCTGTCTCAGTTTCCTTGACTGGACAGGAGGTTGCAGACAGAAGTGGGCTCTTCTTGAGGACTGAGAGCTGCCCTTTACAGTGGAGGGGCGTGGCTCTGATTTCAAAGCTGGGACATGGGACTAAGGTTTGGGCTGATGGACAGTCATTCCTCATTTATCCTGACTAGGCAGGGGGCTGCAGACAGAGGTGGGCTCTGCTTGAAAGTTTAGAACTGCACTTTCATGGAGAGGAAGAAAAGCTCTTAGGTTGGGAGCTGAGACTGGGGCTGGGACTGCGTCTGTTGAATGGTCCTGCCTGAGTTTCCCTCTAGTTTCTTTCTTTTTTAAAAAATTTATTTCTTGTATCTGGATGTCTGAATGTTTCTCTACATTTGGAAAGTTTTCTGCAAGTATTTTATGTAAAAGATCTTCTATGCCCTTGTCTGATTCTTTGCCTTTTGGAACTTCTAATATTTTGATACTTGAGCATTTCATGATGCCTAGTGTTGGCCGTATATTGTCTTCCTTTTTGTTTACTTCATTTTTATAGCATTCAATTGCTATACAACATTTGGCTTGTAAAGAGAATTTACACATCATAAAATATATCTCAAACCAGTCTATTAGAGAATATACATTATCATTATAGGTAATAAAGCAGTTCTGTGTCCCACAAATATCTTGCCTCTCTATTTTCTCACCCTGATTTTCTTCCCCATATTCTTCTATTTTCCCACCATTCTTTCACACTGTCTCCAGAATCCATAACTATTTTCACTTCTTTTATACCCTCCAATCTTTCAGTCTCTATCATAGAGTGTGGACAGCCAGTATGTATAAAGTGGAGGCATACAATATCTTTCTATCATAGCCTGGTTTGTTTCACTCAGGACTATACCTTCCATGTTTGATCACTTTCTATCAAATGTCAGGGTCTTGTTTTTATTATTATTATTATTACTGAATAGTATTTCAAAGAGTGTAAGTACCACAGTTTTTCAATTCATTCACCTGTTTGTGGACATTTGGGATGATTCAAGTCTTAGTAATTGTGAAGAATGTATCAATAAACATTGATGTGCAAGCACTTTTCCAGCTGAATGTTCTCCTGTCCTTTGGGTAGATATCCAGGAGGGGGATTGGCAGATCAATTAGTAGTTCTATATGTCGGTCTTTGAGGAAAATCTATATTGTTTTACACAGTGGATGGACCAATTTATATTCTCACCAACAGTGTAGAAGAGTTCTCCTTTCACCACAAAATCGCCAACACTTATCCCTTTTTGTACTTTTAATCTTCACCATTCTGACTATGGTTAGGTGGTATCTCATTGTGGTTTTAGTCTGCATCTCCCTTATGATGAGGGATGTTGAAGATTTTCTCATTTGCTTTTTGGCTGTTTGTATGTCTTCCTTAGATTTTTGGTCAGTTCATTTTCTAATCTTTTAATTGGGTTAATTTTTTTTGTAAGTGCTTGAGTTCCCTGTGTATTCTGGTTGTCAGTTCCTTATATGAGACATGGTTAACAAATATATTCTCCCATTCTGAGTGTTGTCAATTCACACTAACTACTGTGTTCTTTGCTATGCAGAAACTTCTTAATTTGATATAATTCTACTTATCTATTGTAGTAGATACTGCCTGTGTTTTGGGAGTCTTATTTAAGCAGTATGTGCCAACTCCAATGTCTCCCAGAGTTTCCCCAGTGGTTTCCACCAGTAGTTTTATAGTTTGAAGGCTTAGGTTCAGGTTTTGAGGTGATTATTGTTAATGGTAAAATATAGGAATCCAGTTTCATCTTTCTGCAGGTGGATAACCAGTTTTTCCAGCACCATTTCTTAAAGAGGGTTTTTCCCCCACTGGATTGATTGGTACCCTTTATCAATGATCAGTTGGCTGTATGTTTTGAGGTTTATTTCTGGGGTCTCCATTTTATTTCATAGGTTCGCGTGTCAGTTTTTGGGGGCCAATGTCATGCTTTTTTGATTATCACAGCTTTATAGTATATTTTGAAATCAGAGAGTGAGATGCCCCCCACTGCACTCTTTTTCCTCAAGAGTGCTTTTGCAATACGAGGTCTTTTATTGTTCCAGACAAATTCTGATTATCTTTTCTAGATCTGTGAAGAATGGCCCTGGTAATTTGACAGGATTGCATTAAATACATAGATTTATTTGGGTAGAATTGCTGTTTTGTGAAGATTCCTCATGGCTCCTGTGAACTAGTTATTTCAGGTTACAAGAGAAATGATTTTCTACTGATAATTCAGCCTCCAGCAAACAAGCAAGTGTTGCAGGAGAGGCAAGGCCTTCAGGAGAAGATTCCTCATGGCTCCTGCGAACTAGTTATTTCAGGGTACAAAAGAAATGAAGATTTTCTACTAATAATTCAGCCTCCAGCAAACAAACTAGCGTGATTGAACTTCAAGAATTAGGAAGAAACACACCATCCATCAGATGACTAGAAATCACTGAAGGACCACAAGAAATATGGGAAAGCAAGAAAATACCTCTCCTCCAAGGGAAAAGAATAACTCTTCTTCATCCACAAGCAGTTCAATGGAAATCATGGAAATGTCTGATAAAGAATTTAGAACATTCATAATGGTGAAACTAACAGACATGGAATAGAAGAGAGACAATGAACTGCTAAAGAGAAAGGAGAAAGAAGTTGACGAGTTCCAGGAGGTGAGGAAATTCTTGCAAGATCTATATTACACACTTTAAAAAAGAATCAAACAGAACTGTTAGAGATGAAGACTATAATACAGGAAGTCAAAATCTCTCTTGAAAGTATTAAAAGCAGACTAGATCATACAGAAAATAGAAGCTCAGATGTAGAAGGGAAAATTGCTGGCCTAGAAAAATCCACCACAAAGACTGAAAAAATTGCCCCAAAATTTAAGAATAATATACAAGAAGTACTAGATACCATCAAATGTCCAAACATCTGGAAGGCATTCCAGAAGGCGAAGAGACCCATAAGGACATTGGTAATATATTCCATGAAATCCTGCAAGAAAACTTTCCAAACCTAGAGAGGCACTCAAAGATTCAGTCCCAAGAAATACAAAGGACCCCAAATAGAATCAACCCAAGAAGATCTTCTCCAAGACTCATTATAGGCAGACTGACGGAAACCACAGATAAAGACAAGATATTAAAATTGGCAAGAAAGAAATGGCAAGTTACTTACAAAGGATATCCCATCTGACTAACAGCAGACCTCTCATCAGAAACAATGTGAGCGAGGAAAGAATGGGGAAATATATTCAAAGTATTAAGAGAAAACCAATTTTAGCCAAGAATACTGTACCCGGCGAGATTATCTTTCATGTGGGAAGAAAAGACAAGAACATTCTCAGATAAACAAAACCTGAAAGAATTTACCAGCACCAGACCAGATCTCCAAGAAGTTCTCAAGGGAGTGCTATATCAGGAATATTAAATACAGACACAAAGAAATAAGAGTTCAAAATCTAAGAAAGTGGCCAACTTAATCATAGGGACAAGTCTGGAGTTGAATATTATATCCCAGAATGCAACCTGCATAAAGGTATTTATAAGCATTATATATTCTTGATGAATTAGCCCATTTACTACTATATAATCCCTTTATTTGTCTCTCCTTACAGTTTTGTCTTAAAGTCTATTTTGTCTGAAATCAGTATCATGACAAATATCCTTTTTGATTTTCGTTTTCATGGAATACCTTTTTTTAGCATTTGACGTTTAGTCTAGGTATTTATTTAGCCATACAGTGCATTTTTTTAGGTCACAAATAGAGTATTTCTGTACTTTTATTCATTCAACCAGTTTGTGTTGCTTTATTGGAGAACTATTTTTTATTTGTTAAATTAATTTATTAATTAATTAATTTTACATTCATTCACTGAGCATAGTCACATCATACAAAATGAGATTTTCCAGCTAGAATACACAGTATAGAGGCTTAATAATATGTTATTGTCAACAAATAATTTTCTACTTCATATATATATATATATATATATATATATATATATATATATATGTGTGTGTGTGTGTGTGTGTGTATTTCCCCCCCTATTTCTCACCCTCTGCCATTTCTAACCCTTATCCTACACAGACTCTTGTGTCTACAGTTGCTTTCCATTCATTTTTCTTCCCGCATTTTATTGATCATCACATCTTGATTAATCGAATTACTTTCAATAGCATGTTCAACTGATATATCTGTGAACACTTGTCTGACTTTAGGTGTGAAACTCTTAGTAGAATGAATATAATAAAGTAGCACCTAGCTGATGCTATATAGATTTCTGTGGTCATTAAACACGCATTTTAAAATATTTTTTTTAATTTCAAGAAAAGCAGTTTGAGCTTTAATAAATCAAAATTTAAGAAATGCTAAGAGAGATTTGCTTAAACCTTAAAGCCAGGAAACAGGTTATGATTTCGTTCAAATAGTAGGCACATGAACCTATCAGCAGTTCAAGACAAGACAAAAATCCTTAAATCTGGAAAACAAAGCCTAGAAGAAAATCAGTAATGTTTTAGTCAAAAGTCATAAGATTCTATTTCACCAGTTCAGTCTCATATACTGAATCTATCTTCTGTTGTGGTCTGATCTTACCAATTAAATTCTGGAACATAGCATTCAACTCCAGACTTGTCCCTACCATTAAGTTGTCCATTTTCTTAGTTATTTTTGAACTCTTATTTCTATGTGACTGTATTTAGTTTTTCTGGTTTAGCATTACCTTCTAGACTTCTTAGAGAGCTGATGTGGTGTTTGTAAATTCTTTTAGGTTTTGTTTATCTTAGAATGTTCTTGTCTTTTCTTCCAATATGAAGGATAGTTTTGCCGGGTACAGTATTCTTAGTTGAAATTGTTTTTCCCTTAATACTTTGAATATAATCTCCCATTCTTTCTTTAATTACATTGTTTCTGATGAGAGGTCTTCTGTTAGCCTAATGGGATATCCTTTGTAGGAAACTGACATTTTTTTCTTACCAATTTTAGTATCTTGTCTTTGTGCTTTTGGTCAATCTGGCTAAAATATGTCTTGGTGAAGATCTTCTTGGGTTGATACTATTTGGGGTTCTTTATATTTCTTGCATCTGGATGTTTGAATACCTCTCTAGGTTCATAAAGTTTTATTGCAGGGTTTCATGGAATAGATTATCAATGCCCTTATAATCTCTTCATCTTCTGAAATACAGATTATCCAGCTATTTGGACATTTAATGGTATTTAGTATTTCTCATATATTATTCTCATTTTTGGGCTATTTTCTTAGTCTTTCTGGTGGATTTTCCTAGGACAGTGATTCTGTCTTCTACATCTGATATTTCATCTTCTGAATAATATAGTCTGCTTTTAATACTTTCAAGGGAGGTTTTTTATTTTTATTTTTAAAATTTATTTATTATTATCATAATCTTGTTTATATTACATTGAATCACATATAACTTTACAGTGTATTACATTGCTTTTTGCAGAAGGAATATCACGCATATCAGTCAATTCAGAGGCATTAAAATCCTCATTTCATCATCCAATATCTTTTCATTGTTTTTCCCAATCATTATTATTATTATTCCAATTATTTTTTAAACAGTCAATCACTATTTCTCATTTTGCTTGTAAAAAGACTTTACCCAACAAGAAATACTTCTCAGACCAATCCAGACGAGAATACTATAAATGTAATCATCATCAGGTAATAAACCATATCTGTGTCCTACTAATGTCATGCCTCTTTAATTATTTTCTTGCTATCTTCTCTATACTCTTCTCCACCCACCATCCCACACTGTCTTATCCTTGTTAACTATTTTCACTGCTTTTATGTCCTCCAATATTTGGCTCTCTACTATAGAGTGTGGATAGTCAGTATATATTAAGTGGATACATACAATATCTTTCTTTCCTATCCTGGCTTGCTTCACTCAGCAATAGATCCTTCATGTCTGACCACTTTCTATCAAATGCCAGGGTCTTGTTTTTTTTATGGCTGAGTAGTATTCCATAGAGTATATATGCCACATTTTATCAACCCATTCATCTGTTTGTGGATATTTAGGTTTGTTCCATGTCTTGGCGATTGTGAATAATGCTGCAATAAACATTGATGTGCAAGCACTTTTCCAACTGAGAATTCTCCTGTCCTTGGGGTAGATACCCAGAAGTGGGATTGCTGATTCAAATGGTAGTTCTATTTGTAGATCTTTGAAGAACCTCCATATTGTTCTCCACAGTGGCTGAATCAGTTTACATTCCCACCAACACTGTAGGAGAGTTCCCTTTTCACCACATCCTTACCAACACTTATCACTTATATTTTTAATCTTTGCCATTCTGACAGGGGTTAGGTGGTATCTCATTGTGGTTTTTATCTGCATCTCCCTTATGATGAGGGATGTTGAGCATTTCCTTATATGCTTTTTGGCTGTTCGTATGTCTTCCTTAGAGAGATTTTTGTTCAGCTCATTTTCCCATCTTTTAATTGGGTTAATCATTTTTTTTTTCACGTAAAGTGCTTGAGTTCCCTATGTATTCTGGTTATCAGTACCTTGTCTAAGGCATATTTAACAAAAATATTTTCCCATTCTGAGTATTATCGATTCACACTTGTTACTATGTCTTATGCTATGCAGAAAGTTCTTAGTCTGATATAGTCCCACTTGTCTATTTTAGAGATTATTGCCTGTGATTTGTAAGTCTTATTTAAGAAGTCTTTGCCTACTCCAATGTCTTCCGGAGTTTTCCCAGCATTTTCCACCAGTAGTTTTATTGTTTGAGGTGTTAGGTTCAGATCTTTAATCCATTTTGAGTTGACTTTTGTTAATGGTAAAAGATGGGGGTTCAGTTTCATCTTTCTGCAGGTGGATATCCACTTTTTCCAGCCCCATTTACTAAAGAGGTTTTTCTTTTCCCAATGGATTGACTGATATTCTTTGTCAAAAATCAGTTGGCTGTAAGCTTTGGGGGTTATTTCTGGGGTCTCGATTCTCTTCCATTGGTCCACATGTCTGTTTTTGTGCCAATACCATGCTGTTTTGATTATCACAGCTTCTTTATAGCATTCAAGGGAAGTTATGATTTCCTGTATTATAGCCTTCATCTCTAATAGTTTCACTTGATTCTTTTTTCCTTTTTTTCTCTTTTTTTTGGAGAGGTTTTTGCTATAGAGCACATGCACTCGCCAGAAAAACAGAGAGAGACAGAGAGACAGAAAGTGAAAAATCACTCCCCCCCCCCCCCGGGGAGATGGCCACGATGCAATCCCTTCTCCTCCATTCTCCTCTCAGGATCTTGGGCACGCATGCACATGCGCCCGGCATGAGTTTAAGCCAATGGGTCCAGGATGTGAACCACGGTCGATTACATGGAGTCCAGCGACATAGCCATTATGCTAACTGCTAGTTCCTATATTCCAAACTCTTTATCAGACATTTCCATGAGTTTCATTGTACTGTCTGTGGATGAAGAGAAATTATTCTTTTCTCTTGGAGGAGAGGTATTTTCTTGCTTTTTCATATTTCTTGTGCCCCTGCAGTGATTTCCATTTATTTGATGACTTCTGTGTTTCTTCCTAATTCTTGAAGTTCAATCTGAGTGTTCAGAGGCAGGAAGAAATAGGTGATCTGAAATCTCTCTTCCGTTCCATTTTCCACCTTTTCAGTGTCAAATTCAGTGGGAATTGAGGACTATTCTCTCCCTAATATTCAGATGTTTGGATAATGTTCACTTAGACATGTCTAGATGCTTAGTGAATGGAGGCTGAGTAGCCAAGGGATGCGGTTAAAAGGCAAAGCATTAATGGCACAAAGAGGTATGGTATTATCCGTTGAATATATTTTGTAGTTTTAACAACAGTACTAGGGAAACTGATGACTGGACTGGAAAAGTGTGGTATATATACTCTATGGAATACTATTCAGCTATAAAAAATAACAAGACCCTGGCATTTGATAGAAAGTGGTCAGATATGGAGGATCTATTGCTGAGTGAAGTAAGCCAGGCTATGAAAGAAAGATATTGTATGTATCCACTTAATATATACCGACTATTCGCACTCTGTGGTAGAGAGTGAAATATTGGAGGACATAAAAGCAGTGAAAGTACTTAATGAGAATAAGACAGTGTGGAATGGGTGGGGGTGAAGAGAAGAGGATAAAGAAAGATAGCAAGAGAATAAATAGAGAGGCAGGATGTTAGTGGGAAACAGATATGGCTTATTACCTGTTAATGATGACATGTATACTATTCTCAACCGAATTGGTCTGAGAAGTATTTCATGATGGGCAAAGTCTTTTTACAAACAAAATGAGAAATAGTGATTGACTGTTTTAAAATAATAATTAGAATAGTAATAATAATGATTGGGAAAAACATTGAAAAGATATTGAATGATGAATTGGGGAGATTAATGTCTCTGTATTGACTGACATGCATGGCATTCCCTTTTGAAAAAGCAATGTAATACACTGTAAAGTTATATGCAATCCAATGTAATATAAACAAGATTATGATGATAATAACAATAAATTAATTAATTAAAAAACAGTACTAGGGAGAAATGTTCACCTGTTGAAATATCCATTTTATAAGACAAATACTAATGTGATTGAATGTATGGAAAAAAATGAAATGAAAAAAATTTAAATAAAAGGAAGAAAACTCAAAAAAAGAAAAGAAAACAGAAGAGAAAAGAATAAAATAATAAAAAAGAAAAAAGAAAGATAAAAATACAATAAAAATTAAATTTTAATTTAAAAAATAACATAAAAGAAAAACCATGCAAAGGGCCTGGGTTTTTTCTTCTCCTAAATGGGAGGGCATAAAGGCAAAAATCAGCAAGATAAAAGAGGGGCTAGAGATTGTAGAAAATACCTTACCTAAGAAATAATTTAAAAAATTATAAAGACACAGGAAGGCACAGAGAGAAGGATACAGAAGTTGCCCTACCACTCTAGAAATAAATCTGTAGGGTGAAGTGTCAGACAAAATCTTCATTTTTAGTCCCTTAAAGCAATATTTCACAGCTCAAGGTCAGTAAGCATCTCAGAAGGGCCTGTATTTGTGCCTCTCTTAAATTAAATGTGGAAGAGGCACAAATTAGCAACATAAAGATGGGGGCTTGGGAGCCCAAAAAATACCTTAAAAAAATAAAAATTCAAAGACACAGAGAGAAACAAAGAGACAAAGACAGAGGGAGACAGAGAGAAGCATACAGAATTTGACCTACCACTCTAGAAATAAATCTGGAGCATGAAGTTTCAGCAGAAAATATTAATTTTATTCCCTGAAAGCAATATTTCACAGATCATTTTCAGTAGCCATCTCAGAAGGGCCTAGGTTTGTACCTCTCCACTCTAGAAATGAATCTGGTGGTAAACTCTCAGCAGAAAATCTTCAGTAGCCATCTCAGAGGCATCTGAGGTTGTGCCTCTCCACTCTAGAAATGAATCTGGAGAGTGAAGTCTCAGCAGAAAATATTTATTTTATTCCCTGAAAGCAGTATTTCACAAGTTTGTTCAGTAACCATCTCAGAATGGCCTGAGTTTGTGCTTCTCTACTCTACAAATGAATCTGGAGAGTGACATTTCAGCAGAAAATATTCATTTTTAGACCCTGAAAGCAATATTTCACAGCTCAATTTCAATAACCATCTCAGCTGATCAGAGAATTTAATCCTTTAATGTGAAACGTCATTATCAATATTTCCAGACATGTTCCTACTATGAAGTGAGCCATTTTTTTGGTTGTAGAGGTCTGATGTTAGCCTGAAACTAACTTTTGAAAGTAACTTGACGTTTTCATCTTGCCAATTTTAGTAGCTTGTCTCTGTGGTTTTGACCAATCTGGCTATGATGTGCCTTGGAGAAGATCTTCTTGGGTTGATTTTCTGTCGTGTCCTTTCTATTTCTTGGGACTGGATATTTGAATGCCTCTCTTGGTTTGGAAAGTTTTCTTCCAGGATTTTATGGAATAGATTATTAATGCATTTATTATTATATTTGTCACCTTCTGGGATACCAATTATTCAGCTGTTTGGGTGCTTAATTGCCGGGGACCAGCCTCGGCGTGGGTGGGTTATCTCGATGGAGGCGGTGCAGGTGAACAGAAGACACAGGTCTCGATGCACGTCCTATGCCAGACACCCCTCAAAGATCGCTCTCTGAAGAGTGACAACTGCTAGGAATCATCGTGCCTTTTTATTGAAAATGTGTTACATGCAAGTAAATGGGAGAGGGGCTAAGTGTTTCAATTATCAGCTCATAAAGTTTTTAACAATAGGGAACATAGATTCTATTCAGGGTTGGATTAAGGGTGGGTCTTGTGCAGTTCAGGGTTGGATTAAGGGTGGGTCTCATGCAGTTCCGCATTTGTAGGTGGGTCTCCATAGGATGCAGTTTTGGGAAGGCGGTTCCCGTAAGCAGAGATGATTATCAGCTGATAAGGCACAACAGCCATTTTGTGATTACCAGGAATGGCTCTGAGAAAAGAAAATCTCAAGAATAGATATTAGTTCCTCTGGATCTTAATAAAGAATGATACTTACATAGTTTTATAGGGATCTAAAACTTGATTTGAGGAGTCCTAAAATATTTATCTATTTCGCTTGGTGAGGGCGGAGGTGTCCTGGGCCAGTTTTGGCCTAATCCTATTTTAAGTAAAGAAAGGATTAAGTTTACCTTAAATGTATTTTGAAGGGCCTTCCAAAGGTCAAGACTATTTCTGCCTAGATAGAACTTCAGCCCACCCTCTACTGTGACCATGGAAATAAAGCATTGTAATTAATAGTAGGTGAGTATAGCAAAGGGAGCGGTCGGGGGAGTTCCTGGAAAATTTTATCATATACTCAGGATGTATAAGAGAGCTATGCAATTCTTTTATAGTAGTAAATTGGGGAGCCAGAGGGGGGTCACTTCCCAGCAAGGCTACCAGTTTTCTGGAGCAAATAGCAAGCAGCCTTGCTGACATGCTAATTGACCCAAGCTTTGTTCCAAGGTCAGGGGGTGCACAACAGTGGCCTTGCCAGCATGTTGATCTGACCAAAAGCGGGGCTCAAAGGTCGGGGGGCTCAGACAGATCCTGGGGCCTCGCCGGGTTGGACTCCTCCACTTAATGGTATCTAGTATTTCTTGTATATTGTCCTCATTTTTCTTGGTTATTTTCTCAGTCTTCTTGATAATTTTTTCCAGGTCAGAGGTTTTGTCTTCCACACTAGAGATTTGATCTTCTGCATGAGCCAATATGCTTTTAATACTTTTGAGGGAAGTTTTACTTTTCTGTATCATAGGAATACAGGGGTGGGACATGGGCTGGTCAACTCTGACCTGGTCCATGACTGGGCAACAGACTTCAAATGAAGATGTCTGCTTAAAATGTCTGTAATTCCCCCTTAACTTTATAGTTCTGAAAATGGGAGGTGAGCTTGGAAGACAGGAGTGTGACATGACCTTGTCAACCTTGGACATAGTCCTAGACTGAGCAGGGGGTTTCAGATGATGGATATGTCTGCTTAAGAGGCCTGTAATATTCCTATTCTATGAGGGGAGAGTAAACAATTAGCAAAAGAGAGGAAAATCAAGAAAAGAAAAGCAGCCTACTTTTCCAGCTCTAAAGTTTGGAGGTCAGCTTGGAAAAAAGGGATGTGGCATGTGTTGGTCAGCCTTGGCCCTGGTACCTTACTGGGCATGAGTCTTGCAATGGAGATGTCTGCTTAAGAGGCTTGCAATCGTTTTGTCCTTTATAGTTCTGAAACTGAGAGTTGAGCTTAGAATACAGGGGTGTGCCATGGACTGGTCAACCCTGGCCCTGGTTCCTGCTGGGCAGGGGGTTTTGGGTGGAGTTGTCTATTTAAGAGGCCTGCAATTTTTCTGTCCTTTCTAGTCCTGAAAGTCAGAGATGAGCTTGGAATATAGTGGTGTGGTGTGGGCTGGTCAGCCATGGCCCTGTCACCTGACTGAACAGGGTGCTTTGGATAGAGCAGGCCTATAATTTCCCTGTCCTTCCTAGCTCGGAAAATGGGAGGCAAGCTTGGAAGACAGAGATGTGGCTTGGGATATTCAACCCTGGCCCTGATACTTGATTGATCAGGTGGCTTCAGATGGAGATGTCTCCTTAAGGGGCCTGCAGTTCTTTTGTCTCTCCTAGCTCTTAAACTGGAAGGGGAGCTTGGAAGACAGTGATGTGGCAGTCCTGGTCCTGGTCCCTGACTGGCCATGGGGCTTCAAATGGAGATGCCTTCTTAAAAGGCCTGCAATCCCCCTGTTCTATGTGCAGAAAGGAGAGTAAAGAATTACCAAAAGAAAGAAGAAAAGAAAAGAGGGGGGAAGCAGCCTACATTTCTAGCTCTGAAACTTAGAGCTGAGCTTGGAAGACAGGGATGTGGTGTGACCTGGTTAGCCCCGGCCCTGGTCCCTGACTTGGCAAAGATGCCTGCTTTAGAAGCCTGTAATACCCCTGTCCTATGTGGGGAGAGTAGAGTAAGAATGAGCAAAAGAAAGATTTTTTAATAATAAACCGCCTACTTTTCTAGCTCTGAAACTGGGAGGTGAGCTTAAATGAGAGGGGTATGGCATGTGGTGGTCAGCCTTGGTGCTGGTCCTTGACTAGGCAGGGGTCTTCAAATGGAGATGTCTGCTTAAGAGGCTTGCAATGCCCCTGTCCTTTCTAGCTGTGAAACTGGGATGTGAGTTTGGAAGACAAGGGTGTGAGGTACTCAGCCTTGGCCCTGGTCCCTGATTGGGCATGGGACTTCAGATGAAAAAATTCTTTTCTTTTTCTTTCTTTTTCTTTCTATCTCTCTCTCTCTTTTTTCCTAGAGAGATTCTATAGGGCTTGTGTGAGAGAGAGAGAGAGAGAGAGAGAGAGAGAGAGAGAGAGAGAGAGAGAGAAATCACCCACAGGGAGGCCACATTGGAATCCCTTCTCCTCTCAGGATTTTGGGCACACACATATAAACATCCAGTGTAAGTTTGAAGCCACCAGGTCTGGGACTTGAACCGCAGTCAGCCATGTGGGAGCCCAGCGACATAACCATTATGCCATCTGCTGGTCCCATTTCTGCTTCTTTTTAGCGTTTATTTATCAATTTGTTTTTATCTTCTTTTTCTATTATTTTATTTTATACATTCAATTCTGTACACCACTACAGCTTGTAAAATGAATTTACCCAACATGAACACATTTCCCACCAGGCTAGTTGAAGATACCATGCATTGTTGATTCATACTAATTATTGTTTCTTTCACTATGCAGAAACTGCTTAACCTATAATCTCACTTGTCTGTTTTGGGGGATTATTGTCTGAGCTTTATGGATCTTATTCAAGAAGTCTTTGCCTACTCCAATAACTCCAAGAGTTTCCCCAGTGTTTACCACCAGTAGTTTTATGGTGTGATGTCTCAGGTTTAGAGCTATGATCCATTTTGAGTTGATTTTTGTTAATGGGGAGAGATAGAGGTCCAGATTCATCTTTCTAATGGTGTATACCCAGTTTTTCCAGCACCATTTGCTAAAGAGGTTTTCTTTTTCCCACTGGATGAATTTGTGCCCTTTGCCAAAAATCAGTTGTCTATATGAATGGGGGTTTATTTCTGGGGCTTCTATTCTGTTCCATTCATCCACCTGTCTGTTTTTGTGCCAATATCATACTGTTTTGATGATCACAGCTTTGTAATATATTTTGGGGTAAAGGTGTGATGTGCCTGTACTCCACTCTTCTTGTGCAGGATTGCTTTGGCAATAAGGATCTTTTATGATTCCAGACAAATCTATGATTGTCTTCTTTAGAACCTATCTGTGAAGAATGTCTCTGGTAATTTGATGGAAATTGTGTGAAATATGAAGATTAATTTGGGTAGAATTGCCATTTTGATTATATTAATTCTTACAATGAAAGAACATGGAATGTTCTTCCATTTTTTTTGTATCATTTTCAATTTCTTTTTTAAGACTTTTATAACTTTCCTTGTAAAGGTCTTTGACTTACTTGGTGAGATTTAGTCCTAGGTATCTTAAACTTTTTGTGGTTATGGTAAACGGAATTACTTTCTTCAGTTTACCTCAGTATGCTTGTCTCACACACACACACACACACACACACACACACACACACATATATATATATATATATATATATATATATATATATATATATGCTATAAATCTTTGTATGTTGATTTTGTATCCTGTCAGCTTATTATATTCATTTATTACTTCCAGGAGTTTTTTCATGGGTACCTATGGGTCTTCTATGTATAGAATCCTGTCCTCAGCAAACAGAGATTACTTCACCTCTTCTTTCTCTTTTTGAATGCCTTTTATTTTATTCTCTATTCTGATTGCATTGACTAGGACTTCCAGTACTTCATTGAAAAGGAATGGAGAAAGTGGGCAGCCCTGTACCAATTTTTAGTGGAAAAGCTTTCAGGTTTTCCTCATTCAGTATGATATTAGCTATGGGTTTTCATAGATGGCTTTTATTGTGTTGAAAAATATCCCTTCTATGCTGATTTTGCTGAGAATTTGCCATGAAGAAATGTATTTTATTGAAGGTTGTTTTATCATATGGTTTTAATCTCTTTTCTGTTAATATGGTGTATTATATTAATGGTTTTGCATATGCTGAACAACCCTTGCATCTCTGAAATAAAACATAACTGGTTGTGATATATAATCTTTTTTAAGTGCTGTATATGATTTGCTAGTATCTTCTTGAGAATTTTACATCTATATTCATCAAAGATATTGATTTGTATTTTTTCTTATCGTGGCCTTATCTGTTTTGGGGATGAGGGTTATGGAATCTTCATAACATGAATTTTGGATATTTAGAAACAGTTTGACTAGAATGGAGGTTCACTATTCTTTAAATGTTTCGTAGAATTCAGAAGTGAACCCATCAGGACCTGGGATTATCTTTGTTGGGATGTTATTTATCACTAATTCTTATTGTTTGTTATGTGTCTATTTAGACTTTCGATCTTGATGCAATCTTTGAAGATTATACGTATCCAGGAATTTGTCCATCTCAGGAAGGCTTTCTTGTTTGTTGGTATATAGTCACTCATAGTATTCTCTAATGACCTTTCTTATTTCTGTCAAGGTTAGAGAAGATGCTGGATATAGTTTCTATGCCTTTGAATCTGTAAAGGCTTGTTTTGTGCCCTCTCATGTAAAAGGTTCCATGCTGGGGTGAGAAAATTTTTTATTTTGTTGTTGTTGAATGGAAAGTTTTATAGATGTCTCTCAAGTCCATTTGATTTTTGGTATTGTTTAGATCCTATAACTCTTCACTTACTTTTTTGTCTAGATGATATGTCCAATGGCGATAGTGGGGTGTTGATATTCCCAATGATTGTAGCCTTTCTTTTCTTTTAGATATAGCAGTCTTTTTCTTCATGTATTTAGGTGCTACTGAGTTGGGTGCATATATATTTATAAGAATTATATCTTCTTGGTGAATTAACACTTTTAGTTCTATATAATAACCTTCTTTGTGTCTTCTTACAGTTTCTATCTTAAAACCTATTTCTTTCTGAACTCATTATCACAACTCCAGCCCATTTCTTGTTCATTGCATGAAATATCTTTTTCAATCCCTTCATTTTAGTCTATGTATGTTATTGTTAAAGTGCATTTCTTCTAGGTAGCAGATAGAGGGTTTCTGTTTTTTTTTATTTTATTTTTTACTCATTCTGTAAGTCTGTGTCTCTTGAGTTGAGAGTTTAATCCATTAACATTCAACATTATTATCAATATTTTCAGACATTTTCCTGCCATTTTGTTAGCCATTATCTTGGTTGTTTTTCATTATCTTATGTCTGTCTGTCTCCTCTAGTTTTTCTGGTAAAACAGCTCCTTCTGTACTGGTCAGAGATGGTCTAGTGTTAGTGAATTCTTTTAGGTTTGTTTATGTGAGAATGTTTTATCTTTTCTTTCCATTTGAAGGATAATATTGCTAAGTATTGTATTCTTGGTTAAAACTGTTTTTCTTTTAACACTTTGAGTATGTCTTCCTGCTCTTTTCTTGCTTGCATTCTTTCAGTTGAAAGTTTCGATGTTAGCCTAATGGGTCTGGGAGATAGGGCTGAGGCCGTCCCAGCACCTCCAACCAGATGCTGCAGTTCCAGAGTTGGAAGGACACAGCGATAGCAGGCCTTTAGAGCAGAGAGAAACCTGTTATCACTGGTTTATCTCTGCCACTTTTAGAATCTTATCTTTATCTGTTATTTTGGCCAATCTGGTTATGATATGCTGTGGAGAGAATCTTCTTGGTTTGATTCTATTTGGAGTCCTTTGTATTTTTGGGGTCTGGATGTTTCAATGTTTTTCTGTTTGGAAAGGTTTTTTTTTTTTTTTAGTATTTTAGGGAATAGATTATCAACACCTTTATTAGTTTATTTTTCTCCTGGTATGTCAATTTGTTGGATGCTTGGGCATTTAATGGCATTTATTATTTCCCACACGTTATCTTCATTTTTGGTTGTTTTTTTTTTTTCATTCTTTTTGGTGATTTTTTTTTCTAGGGCATAGCTTTTTTTTTTTTTTGGAACTGAGAATCGATCTTCTGCATGATCTAATCTGTCTTTAATACTTTCAAGGATGGTTTTGATTTCCTGTATTATAGTCTTTATCTCTTACAGTTCCTTTGATTTTTAAAAATAATTTATTATTTATATATTCATTTGATATACATAATTTAGATTGTAAAGAGAATTTACTCAGCATGATATACACATCAGACGAGTCCAGTTGAGAATACTATACATGTCATCATCAACAGGTAATAAACCATATCTGCATCCTATTTGATTGTTTTTTATGTTGTCTATTTTTTTCTTTCAAATTAGGAAGTACTTCCTCATATCCTGGAGTTCATTGTATCTTTTCTCTTGCATCTCATTTAGTTTTGTCACTATGAATATTCCGAATTATTTTCTAGCATTTCCATGAATTCTAGTGTACTCTGTTGATGATGAGGGATTGATCTTTTCCATTGAGAGAGGAATTTTTTTTTCTTGATTTCTCATGTTTCTTGTGCTTCTTCACTGGCTTCTGGTCATCTGGTGGATTATGCATTCCTTCCTAATTTCTTGCAGTTAATTCTGTAATATTAGGGGAAAAATGTGCTCTACTTCTCTGGTGTGTTCTTCAGAGAGGGCTCATTTTTTGATCACAAGCTAGTGGAGAACAGTGGAACCCTCAAGCCTCCAACTCATACACCTGAGAGTTCCAAGGTGGGTGTGGGGACGTGAGCCACAGCCTCTCGGCAGCTCAGTCTCACTGAGGCTCACCCTGTACTATTGCTGAAACCAGAGACTTCAATGGCATGAGAGGCAGGGAAGGGTGGGCCGCACACCTTCTTACAATGTGGCTACAGTGATGTATAGATGGTCTCAAGGGAAAGAACAGGCCCTAGCTCACACCCTAATTGGGTAGAGGGCTTGGAGAAGAGCTACCTCCTTTCTCTCTTCTCCTTCTGACACTTTGGCTACAACAATGGAGATGTGGTTTCAAGGGACAGAACAGACTCTGATCTATATGCTAAGTGGGCAGAGGGCTTGGGGAAAAGATTTCTCCTTTCTCTCTTTGTCCTCCTAACTCTGAAATTGCAGGATGAGTGTGAAGTGGCTGGGGCTGACTCAGCCTTCCTTCCTCACCCTAGACTGGGCAAGGGGCTTGAGGTAGAGAGTGGCAGCTTAAATGGCCTGACATCCCTCTGTACTTCTAACTCTAAAACTGCAGGTTAAGGTTGGAGGTGCTGGGGCTGAGTCAGCCCCACCTCTGTGACTGTAGTCTGGGCAGGGGTCTTCAGGTGGATAATGCCTGCTTAAAAGGCATGCTATCCCTCATATCTTTCTTACTCTGAAACTGTAGGATCAGGTTGGATGTGCTCAATCTGACATAGTCCCACCTCTGGGACCCATCTGGTAGAGATGGCCTGCAATTCTTCTATCATATGTGGGGTATTGATAGAAAAAGTTAGCACTAGAAAGGAAAATATTGCCTACCTTCTAATTCTGAAAGCAGTATAAAGTTGGACTTGCTGAGGCTGACACAGCCCTACCTCTAAAACCTGAGATTGGGCAAGGTTTTTGAGGTAGAGAGAGGCTGCTCTAAAGGCCTGCTATCGCTGTGTCCTTCCAACTCTGAAACTGCAGCATCCGGTTGGAGGTGCTAGGACTGCCTCAGCCCTATCTCCCAGACCCTCAACTGGGCAGAGGGTTTTGAGTGCAGAATTGCAGATTAAAAGATCCACTATTCCTCTGTTCTTTGTGAGGGTAGGACAGGGAAGTTAGCAAAATAAGGGAAAACCTTGCCTACTTTCTATCTCTTAAACTACAGAATCAGGTTGGAGGTGCTGAGGCTACTCAGCCCTAACTCCTGGACACTGACTGAGCAGGGAGCTTTAGGTGTAGAATGGTTGCTTAAAAGGCCTGCTCTCCCTGTATATCCCTTCCAACTTTAAAACTGTAGGATCAGCTTGGAGTTGCTGGGGTTGACTGAGTCCTGCCTCTTGGACCTTAGAATTATCTGGAGACTTCAGGTGAAGAGTGCCTGCTTAAAAGGCTTTCTATCCCTCTCTCCCTTTTGGGGAAAGTAGGTGAAAGTTAGCTCAAGAAAGAAAAACCCCACCTACCTTCTAACTGAAATTGCAGGATCAGGTTGGTGGTGCTGGGGCTGACCCAGTCCTGCCTCCTGGACTCTAGTTTGGGCAGAGGGTTCATGTGGAGAGTGGCTTCTCAGAAGTAAGGGAAACTCTGATCTCACAGAGGCACTAGCAGTATCATCTGTGAAAAAGGCCGTAAGATTGCGATCGTCACCTCAGCTCTCTCCATTTCCAGGACTTCTGTGAACATTTCCTCTTTATTTGAGAAAAAATGACCCAGGGCCATCACTTCCCCTCTCAGCCAGTTAATTAAATAAATACTCCCGGGAATGGCGGAAGCAAATTTGTCTTTTCTGAGCAATGTCTAGGATATGAGAGAATCAAACCACACAGCTGTTGCCTCTGAAGAGATTATAAAGAATATACCATCCTGGGTGACAGAAGGTTGTTATAAATTTCATAACAGAGGTATGGAATATATATGACTACAAGGAGGGAGCAAGTGACCAAGCTAGGACATTAACTAAAGACTTCAGAGGTAAAACTTTTAAGTACATTCTGAAAAATTGAGCACATTTTCACTCAGGAAATGCAGTCAAAAGAAGCAAATTCCAAGCAGGAGAAATAACAATGACAAACACCAAGGAACTTAAAACAACTTGGACTGTTGAAGAAAATGACTTAGAACATAAAAGGTAGGAGATAGTAGTAAATAATTCAGAGGAGATAAATAGTGACATGAGAAAGGGAGAAAGGACCTGGTTTATGGAGGGCTTTGGATTCCAGGCTGAAAAGTGGGTCTTTTTTTTTTTTTTTTTTTTTGAGAGGTTTTTGCTATAGGGCACGTGCGCTCGACAGAGAGACAGAGATATAGAAAGCGAGAAATCACCCCCCAGAGGGGATGGCCACGCCGCAATCCCTTCTCCATTCTCCTCTTGGGATCTTGGGCACGCACACACACGCTCCTGGCGTGAGTTTTAAGCCACCGGGTCCAGGACACGAACCGTGGTCGACTACGTGAGAGTCCAGCGACATAGCCATTACGCTAACTGCTGGTCCCAAAAGTGGGTCTTCTTCATTCCAGGCAAATTAGGTGATGTCATGTATTTCAGTGGACTCCTTTATCATGCAGTACTACAAACTACATTTCCTTCACTGTGTGAAACTCTAAGAGGTATCATCAGAGGATGGAAAATGATGAAGGTTGAGAGGAAGGGAATCAAGGGGAAAAAAGAAAGAAGCAAAAAATTAAGAAACACAAAATGGAAAAGTATGTGTTGAAAATAATATATGTGGTAATATCTTGGATTAAGTCAATAAACAATGCATTCTGGATGGGAAGATTCATTTTGTATGCTGCAATATACAGTAAATGAATGTAAAATAAATAAAAATGTATCCTCAATTTCAGATGAAATATTCATTCATTAAAATTCATTCCAATACCTGCTTTTCCTTGTCTAAGTCAATAGTCTTCAACATAGTCAACCCTTAGGATATGTCTTCTATTCTTGCCCTACAGTTATTGGTACTCATATATGCAGCACTCTCACATTTTAATGAATTAGGGGAAGAAAAAGAGTGAAAAAGAAAAGATAAGAGGTGAGGATTAGAAAATTGTTGGTCTTTCTATCCTTCCTCCCAACCATCCTACTATTCCTCAATTCCTCTCTCCCTCATTTACAGAATGGAATCTCACAAGGAACAATCACAATCTCATGTAGAGGAAGTGATTGTATCCCAAGAGCTGAGGTTTTGGAAAGAGGTGGATCAATAACCATTTGAATTATGTGTGACTGTTTCAATCTGACTACATGCACAATAATGTGTCTAATTTAGTGGTTAAGTAAGGGAGACCCAATAGTCAAGGAATGTATTCATGGCAATCAAAAAAATACCCAGGAAATAAGTAATTAACAAATATCCATGGAACATAAACAATATCTATGGAAATCAATATTCTTTAAAAAACATAGCTCACATCAATTCTCTACTCAAAATCTGGAATGGCTCTATGGAGATTCAAGACACAGATTTCTCTTCAATTATCTTGCTTTAGCTATCATCCTTATTAGGGACATACTCAGCTGCAGAGAGTAGAACTGGGTGGGTGGGATGGGCAAAGGCTCTGTGCTATGTTGGTGTGGGAATCAGCTACTATGGACCTTACTGAAACTATCTGGATGTGAATATTCTGTTCCATAACTAAACACTGGCAGGAGGAGTTAAACTGCTGAATGAAAACATCTGGGTTGTGCTTAGCCATACATATGCAATACGGAAGACTGACATCAAAGTCCAAAATGAACCAGAGCCTTCTTTTTCCTGGCTCTTACTTCACTGTGCTTAGTCAACCAACTTTTCTCTTTTTTTTTTTCCTTTTTTTTTTCTTTTTGCCATAGGGCTCATGAACTTGCCAGAGAGAAAGACAGACAGAAAGAGAAAGATAAATCAATGCCCCCCCCCCCCCCCCCCCCGCCAACCCAGGGAGGATTGGCACACTGCAATCCTATCTTCTCCGTTCTCCTTCTGGGATTCTGGGCACACACAAACATGAACCTGGTGTGAGTTTCAAGCCACCAGGTCCAAGACTCAAACCACAGCTGGCCATGTCAGAATCCAGTGCCTTAACCACCATGTCATCTGCTGGCCTTAGTCATACATGTTTTGAACTAGGCTTTTAGCAGTCCTTCCCTCTCTTTCTTTGATTATGGTCACTGCTCTGTGATATTTACTCTATTCACCCCATGGACTTTCTGCCATGTTATAGAGTAGGGGCAGAAGATAAAATAAAATAAACCTCTTACCTCTAAACTATTAGTCTCTTGGTTTCATTCATAACATTGGGATGGATTGAGGGAAACTACATTGTCCCTCAAAACATTTCCAGCTTTAGAGGTGTCTGAGGAAGTAGTTGAGGGTGCTCAGACCGCTGACACAATACTTTGACACAATATATGGGTTCTTGTGGCAGGCAGATTTACTCAAAAAAACTTTTCAGTCAAAAGAATCTTGTAGGAAATAACATTTTGAGATTGAATGTAAAAAAAAATGTCAGAAAGATTGAGGGGGCATGAGAGCAGCTACGAAGGAAGGACTTCTAGGACACTACACTCTTTATTTACCTTTACCTAGCTCGTTGTAACTCATATTTGAGTCTCCTCTTGTCCCTGATCTCATTATGACATGGGGCTCTGTTCATGGTCATCAGCTATTATGCATGTACACTCATTCCCTAGAGTTATCTCATATAGTCTCATGGCTTAAAGTGACTAAAATAAAAATGTGTTCACATATATGTGTATATCAGCTGAACTTGCTATTGAAAGTATTTAGGTTAATTAAGATATTTTGTGAATCAATAAAATGTGGGAAAAAATTAAAAAGGAATGGAAAGCAACTGCAGATACCAGAGACAGTGTGGGAGGATGGTGGGAAATGGAAGAGGGTAAGAAATAGGGGGAATATATATACATATATATGTTATTTGTTGATGATAACACGTATGATTAAGTCACTGTACAGTGTATTCTGGATGGGAAATCACATTTTGTGATGATGTTCAGTAAAAGAATGTAACATAAATTAATAAAAAATATCATTTACATAGAAAAACTCATATTTATGTATACAGTTTAGTCAGATCTCTCCTGTGAACTGCAGCCTCATACATCTAATAACTGTTTGACAATTCCACTTAGATGTTCTAAAAACACCTTCAAATGCAACCTGTCTGAAACTGAATTCCTGATCTCTCCTCTCTCTATGCCCATCCAAACTATACCCTTCATCTCTGCCAGTGATAACTCCACCTTTCCAGTTGTTTAATACAGAAATCTTAGAACCATCTATGACTCCAGATTTCTTGAACATTCATTTATAACTTGTGAGAAATCCTGCTGGCTGTTACTTCAAAATATATACAAAATTTAAATACCGTTCACCACCTCCATTGTTTGCTTTCATATATCACATCACACATGGAATATCACAATACCCTATCTAGTTTCCCTCCTTCCACACTTTCCCATATTTCCTTGTGCTATAAACATCAAAGAGATATTTTAGAAGATAAGTCATTTTGGGGCCAGCAGGAAGCATGGAGGTTATAAGGCACTGTAATCCGACATGGCTGACTATGGTTTGAGTCCAGGACCTGGCAGATTGAAAATCACACCAGGTGCACTCATGCTCTAAATGTACACTCAATATACACTCATGCTCTAAATCCCGAGAGAGGAAGGGATTGCTGTATGGCCATCCCCTCCCCCACAATTTATTATTTCCCCCTCTCTGTCTCATTTCAGGAAGCACACGTGCTCTATGGCAAACAAAAACAAAAACAACAAAAAAAAACAACTCAACTCACATCAATAGTGTTTCCACAGATATGGAGTTGCAACATCCAGACTTCCTTTCAGGTACTCTGCTGCATGTATCCTCTCCATTAGGGACTTTCTGAGCTATAGAGAATATCCTTGTCCAAGGTCACGCTCAATTCTTATTGGGGCAGCCCATATCCAGGGACTGCAATATTGCCCCAATGATGAAGGGCCATTTTTCTTTTCTTTTCCTTTTATTTATTTATTTATTTTACATTTATTCATTGTATATCATTACAGCATACAAAATTAATTTTCCTATTCAGAATACACTGCATATTGACTCAATCAAAGATATTACCATATCTATCATCATCAACAGATAATTTTTGTGTTTCTTAACTGTTTAACTTCTTTCTTTTTTTCCTTAATTCCTTCCTTCTTCTCTTCTGCCATTTTCCACTCTTCTCCCACAGTGTCTCTGGGATCCACAGTTGCTCTTTATGCCTTTATATTGCCCAATATTTCAGTTTCTGCCATAGAGTGCAGACTTTCAGTATATATTTAGTGAGGATATACAATGACTCTCTTTCATAGTCTGACTTGCTTCACTTTAGAGCAAATCTTCCATATTTATCCACTTTCTATCAAATGCTAGGATCTCATTGTTTTTTATGGCTAAGTAGTATGCCTAAGTATATATGTGACACACTTTTTCAACCCATTTATCTATTTATGGATATTTGGATTGGCTCCATATCTTAGCAATTGTGAATAATGCTGCAATAAACATGGATGTGCAAGTGTTTTTTCAACTGAGTGCATTCTTTTCTTTGGGTAGATATCCAGGAGTGAAATTGATGCATAAGAAAGGCCATTCTAACTCTAGAGCCTCCTGTGGGAATGGCTGACATTGCCATTTTTTTTTTTTTTTTTTTTTTTTGCATAACTTGATTTCTCCCTTGGTGCCTTTGCTTCTTTCTCACTTATTCTAAAGGTAGTGATCCCAAGGGCACTGCTTAAATATTTTTGTTTGTTTTCTTTCTTTTTTTTTTTTTCACGATTAACTGTTTTTCAGGGTCTATTTCTTGGGGGACCCCAACCTATGTCAGGCTTCCTATTTCACATAAACAAAGTGCCAAAATACCTCAAATGTCTTTAAAGGCTTTATATGATTTGGCTTCTTATTTCCTCTCTGACTTCAATGTCTTTCTCCCTTAGCTATGAAACTCCAAACAATCCTCATTAATTGATCTTTTAACAGGTCAAGGACACACCTACCTGAGGCCCTTTCCTCTAGTTTTTTTTATTAATTAATTTATTTTAAACATTCAGTCACTGTACATCACAACTTGTAAAATAAATTTACTCAAAATAAATTCACTTTCCACCAGTCCAATGGAAGATATCATACACATTATCGTCAACAGACAATCCTCCATTTCTATGTCCCTCAAATATCTTTCCTCTCTATTTTTCTCCTTGTTTCCTTTCCTCTCACCCTCCTTCATCTCTCACCCTCTTCCCACACTGTCTCTCATGTCCAACTGCTTTCCATGCTTCTATATCCTCCAATCTTTCCATTTCTGCCATAAAGTGCAGGGAGTCAGTATGTATTAAATATAAATGTACAACGTCTCTTTATCGTAGCATGGCTTGCTTCATTCAAGAGTGAATCTTCCATATTTATCAACTTTCTTTTAAAATTTATTTTCATTTATTTACATTTAATTACATATCTTTACAGTGTACAACATATCTTTTTTTTTCAGCTCAAATACCATGCATGACAGTCAACACAAAGATATTACAATATACATTATCATCAGTAAACAGCTTCTCATTTTCTGTTGATCAAAGATACTTTTACTATTTTTCTTCTCCCTTCCTCCCTCCCTTCCATACTAAACTCTTTTCACATTTTTGATTCACAAAAGATTTTAAACTAAAAATACGGACAAAGAAAATCTAATGACAAATCCACTGTAATTTTCTCCTGAAACAATTTTTTCTCTCTCTATTCCCCCTTTTACGAAAAAGAAATATAAACTAATATCTTTGCAAAAAAAAAAAATTAGGTTAATCTCAAATTGTTATCTGCACAAAACCCCATAAGAGTTCAATTTCTGGGACCAGCAGTTAGTGCAATGGCTATGTCACTGGACTCCCACGTAGTCGACCGCGGTTCACATCCCGGACCCGGTGGCTTAAACTCACGCTGGGCGCATGTGCGTGAGTGCCCAAGATCCTGAGAGGAGAATGGAGGAGAAGGGATTGTGGCATGGCCATCCCCCCTGCGGGGGGGATGTCTCTCTGTCTCTCTCTCTCTGTCTGGCGAGCATATGCACCCTATAGCAAAAACCTCTAAAAAAAAAAAAAGAAAAAAAGAATTCAATTTCTGATGCAAAGCAAAGACACTATCATATTATTGAACCTATGAAAATAACCATTCTGCCACAAAATAAGAATGCTTAAAATATTTTCCAATTGCAAAGAGGTAAAGAAGGGAGAAAAGTTTATGATTCAATTTAAAAAATAACAAATTGCTGAACTTATCAACAACTCACAAGAGAACCCAAATCCTTAAACCTGGAAGACAAAGCATAGAAGAAAATTAGTAATGTTTTAGAGAAAAGTCATAGAATTCTGTTTCACCAGTTCAGTCTCATCTCTCTTTTGTTGAATTTGCAGTGTTTCTATGATCTAACCTTTCCATTTAAATCCTGGAAGTTATCATTTAACATTATTATTGATATTTCCAAACTTGTTCCTACCATTAAATTGGCCTTTATATAGGTCATTTTTTGTTCTCTTATTTCTGTCTGTATTTGGTTTTCCTGGTATAGCACTCCCTTCAGAACTTCATGAAGAGCTGGTCTGGTGTTGGTGAATTCTTTCAGGTTTAGTTTATCTGAGAATGTCTTTATCTTTTCTTCCCATATGATGGATAATCTTGCCAGGTATAGTATTCCTGGTTGAAACTGTTTTTCACTTAACACTATGAATATATTTTCCCATTCTTTCCTTGCTTGCATTGTTTCCAATGAGAGGTACGATGTTAGCCTGATGGGATTTGAAAGTAACTTTGCTTCTCTCTTGCCAATTTTAGTATCTTATCTCTGTGGTTTTGGTCAATATGGCTATGATGTGCCATGGGGAAGATCTTCTTGGGTTGATTCTATGTAAGGTCCTTTGTATTTCTTGGGTCTGTATATTTGAATGCCTCTCTAGGTTTGGAAAGCTTTCTTCCAAGATTTCAGGGAATATAGTATCAATTCCCTGATTAGTTTTTTCACCTTCTGGGATACCAATTATCTGGATGTTTGGGTGTTTAATGGTATGTAATATTACTCGTATGTTATTCTCATTCTTTTGGATACTTTCACAATAATTTTGGTGAATTTTTCTAGGTCATAGGTTCTTCTACATCTGAGAGTCAATCTTCTGCATGATCTAATCTGCTTTTAATACTTGCAAAGGAGGTTTTGATTTCCTGTATTACAGCTGTCATCTCTAACTATTCCATTTGATTCTTTTTTATAGTGTGTATTTCCTCTTTCAGATCATGCAAGAACTTCCTCTCCTCCTGAAACTCATTTTCTATTTTATCCTGCATCTTCTGGAGCTCATTTTCTCTCTTCTCTTGCATCTCTGTTAACTTTGTCACTATGAATATTTTAAATTCTTTTTGTGACATTTCCACAACTTCCATTGTACTGTCTGTGTATGATAAAGGACTGGTCTTTTCCCTTGGGGAGAGATTTTTTTTTTTTTTTTGGTTTCCCATATTTCTTGTTCCTCTGCAGTGGTTTCTGGTCATCTGATGAATTATATGTTTCTTCCTATTTTCTTGGAGTTAATTCTTAGTGTTAGAGGCTTGTGGGAGGAGATGACTTACAATATCTCTGCAGATTCATTTTCCTTATCCTCACCAAGTAACCTGCACTTTTGTTGATGGAACTGGATATTATAGGGACTTCCCAATTTCTGAAGGACTGGTGCACCTGGGCTGAGCTGTGGGGTTTCAACTAAGAGTTCAAAGTTGTGTGGGAGGAGATGAGTCATGTTCTCTGCAGCTCTGTATTTCTCCCTCCTGCTCACTTACCAGGCTCTCTTCTCTGATTTTCAGTCATTTAGTCATATATTCACATTTGGCAAATTTGATGGAGATTTCTGCAACTGTAAGTCCATATGCATCGCCTTACTCTGAGATACTTCTATGCCAACTTCTCTACTGCTGTGTTTTGCAATGCTGTATCCACAGAAAGAGATTTGAATTTAGATTTATGAAAATGATTTTCTCCCTTTTGTAGAAGTTCAGTGGGAGTTGAGAAATTCTATGACCCTAAAAGTATTCAGATGTATTGCTACTGTGCGCCTAGACCTGTCTAGACAGTCAATGTGTGGTAGCTGAAAAGCAACTTGATAAAGTCAGATGAAGAAAAAGAAACAAAGGAGAAAAAAACAACAGCAGAAAAAAAAACACAAACAAACAATAAAAGGGGAATTTTTTAAAAGGCCAAAAATGAGAACCATGTGGCACAATAGGAGACAGTAATTACAGATGTAAATATATATATATATATATATATATATATAAGCCTAGCACTATCCTTAAAAAGTAACCCTAACCCTATTCCTAAACCCTAACCATAACCCTAACACTATCCCTAAACCCTAATCCTAACCCTAACCCTAACACTTTCCCTAGACCCTAACGGAAACCCTGACACTATTCCTAAATTTTATATATATATAGAATATATATATATATATATATATATATATATATATATACACATATATATATGTGTGTGTGTGTGTGTGTGTGTGTGTAGTGAAAGGGGTAGAAAGAGAAACAGAGACATAAAGAAGACACAGACTAACCTACCCCACTAAATGTTGGGCTGGAAG
This sequence comes from Tupaia tana, assembly GCA_026018925.1. NCBI lineage: Eukaryota > Metazoa > Chordata > Mammalia > Scandentia > Tupaiidae > Tupaia > Tupaia tana. The sequence goes on along the minus strand of JAKSZU010000009.1, from coordinate 109,166,094 downwards.
ATGAGGTTATTGCAGTTAAAGGAACAGGGCTGGGACCACCTCAAATGCACATGGATTCTCAGTTCATTTTGTGTTGGGCTGGTAGTCCCATATTCATCCACTTTCTATCAAATGCCATGGTCTTGTTTTTTTATGGCTGAGTTGTATTCCATAGGGTATATGAGCCACATTTTTCATTACATTCATCTGTTTGTGGACATTTAGGTTGATTCTACATCTTAACAATGTATAAGGACTTTTCTGACACCGTTTTCCAATCCTTTTGGTAGACATCCAGGAGTGGAATTCTAGGATGATATGGTAGTTCTATTTGTAGGTTTCTGAGGAACATCAATATTGTTCACCACAGAGTCCCACCAACAGTGTAGGAGAGATCCATTTCATCACAACCTTGCCAGAACTTGTACTTTTCTTTTAATCTTAGCAATTATGACGGGTTAGGTGGTATCTCATTGTGGTTTTGATTTTCATTTACCTTCTGATGAGAGATGTTGTGCATATTTTTGTATGCTTTTTGGCTTGTAAATTCTTGGAGCTTTTGTTTATCTGAGAATATTTTTATATTGATTTTTTATTTTATTTTTATACATTCAATTACATTATTTAATTTACAAAGTGAACATTTCAATATGTGAATATTTCTCCCCAATCTAGTTGATTGAAATATCTTCAACCGATAACCCCACTACCTCCCCTTCCCATCAATGCTCTGTCTCTGTATCTCTCCTCCAAATGTCCTTCCCCAAACCCCACTCCTCCACACACACCACATCTGGCAATCACACCCAACTCTTGTGTTTGTACATCTTTTAGTCAGTCAGTTTAAGTCATAGAGTGCAGACACTCGATATGTATTAAGTAGGGACATACAATGTCTCTCATTCATACTTTGGCTTGCTTCACTCAAAGGTAAATCTTTCATATTCTTCCACTTTCTGTCAAAAGCCAAGGTTTTTTTATGGCTGAATAGTATTCCATAGAGTATATGTGCCACGTTCTTCAATCTATTGATCTGTACGGGGGCATTTGGGTTGGTTCCATGTCTCAGCAATCATGAATAGTGCCACAATAAACATCGATGTGCAAGCACTTTTCCAATGAAGAATTCTTCCGTCCTTTGGGTAGATACCAAGGAGTGGGATTACTGGATCATATGGTAGTTCTATTTGTAGACTTGTGAGGAATCTCCAAATAGTTCTCCAAAGTGGTTGGACTAATTTACATTCCCACCAGCAGTGTAAGAGAATTCCCCTTACACCACACCCCAGCCAACACTTATCATTTTTTTTTTTTTAATGTTAGACATTCTGACTGGGGTTAGGTGGTATCTCATTGTTGTTTTGATCTGCATTTCCCTTACAATGAGGGATGTTGAATATTTTTTCATATTTTTTAGAGAGTGTTTTTTTTCAACTCATTCTCCCATCTTTTAATAGGGCTGATCATCTTTTATTCCAAACAGCTACTTGAGTTCCTTGTGTAATCTGGTTATCAGTCCCTTATCGGATGCATAATTTACAAAAATATTTTCCCATTCTGAGGGCTGCTGATTCACACTAACTACTGTATCTTTTGCTGTGCAGAAACTTCTTAGTCTAATGTAATCCCAATTGTCTATTTTGGGGATTATCGACTCTCCTTTGGGGGTCTTGTTTAAGAAGTCTTTCCCTACCCCAATGTCTCCTAGAGTTTCCCCAGTGTTTTCTCGGAGCAATTTTATACTTTGAGCTCTTAGATTTAGAACTTTGATCCACCTAGACTTGTTTTTTGTCAAACGTGAGAGGTAGGGGTTCAGATTCATATTTCTGCAGGTGGAAATCCAGTTTTTCTAGTACCATTTGCTGAAGAGGTTTCCCTTTTCCCACTGGATATACTGGTACCCCTTGTCAAAAATCAGTTGAATGAATGCTTGGAAATTCATTTCTGTGAACTCAATTCTGTTCCATTGGTCCACATGTCTGTTTCTGTGCCAGTACCATGCTGTTTTGATTACCACAGCTTTATAGTATATTTTTTGGGTCAGGGACTGAGATGCCGCCAACTCCACTCTTCATGTGTACAATTGTTTTGGCTATACTGGGTCTTTTATTATTCTAGATGAATTATATGATTGTCTTTTCTAGATCTGTGAAGAATGTGTCTGATACTTTCATTGGCATTGCATTAAATAAATAAATTAATTTGGGTAGAATTGCCATTTTGATTATATTAAATCTTCCTATCCAGGAACATAGGATTTCCTTCCACTTTTTTGTGTCATTTTCAATTTGTTTTTTTAGCTTCTCATAGTTTTCCTCGTGGAGGTCTTCAATTTCTTTGGATAAATTTACGTCTAAGTATCTTATAATTTTTGTGGCTATGGTAAGTGGAATAACTATTTTCAGTTCTATCTGAGTCTGCCTGTTGTTCATATATAGAAATGCTATAGATTTCTGGATATTAAGTTTGTATCCTGCAACTTTACTCTATCTGTGCATTACTTCCAGAAATTTTTTCATGGAAACCATCGGGTCTTCTATGTATACAATCATGTCATCTGCAAATAGAGTTTCACCTCTCCATTTCCTGCTTTGATGCCTTTTATTTTTTCCTCTTTTCTGATTGCCTTGGCGAAGACTTCCAGTACTATATTGAAAAGGACTGGAGAAAGTGGCTATTCTTGTCTTGTACCCGTTTTTAGTGGGAAAGTTTTCAGCTTTTCTCCATTCAGGATAATGTTTGTTATCAGTTTTTCGTAGATAGTTTTATTGTGTTGAGAAATGACCCTTCTGTGCTGATTTTGCTGAGTCTTGATCATGAAGGGATGTTGTATCTTATCAAATGCTTTTTCTGCATCAATCAATATGACTATATGATTTTTATCTTTCATCCTGTTAATATGGTGCATTACATTTATGGTTTTGCATATGTTGAACCAACCTTGTGTTCCTGGGATAAAGCCTATCTGATCATGATGTTTAATCTTTATATAAGTTGTTGGATACGTTTTGCTAGTATCTTGTTGAGAATCTTTGCATCTATATTCATCAGAGATATTGGTCTATAGTTTTCATTCTTTGTCCTGTCCTTATCCGATTTAAGGATAAGGGTGAAAGAGGCTTCATATGAATTAGGGAGATATTCACCCTTTTGGATCTTTAGAAATAACTTGAGCAGAATGGGAATTAACTCTTTGAAAGTTTTATAGAATTAAGAGGTGAAGCCATCAGGGAAAGCAACAAAGGGGCTTTTCTTTGTTGGAAGGTTATTTAGTACTGATTCAATCTCCTGCCTTCTTATGGACCTATTTAGACTTTCTATATCCTCCTGGCTCAATCTTGGTAGATCATATGTGTCCAGGAAATTGTCCATCTTATCCAGATTGTCTTGTTTCGTTGCATATAGTTGTTCATAGTATCCTCTAATGATGTTTTATATTTCTACTTTGTTGTTATATTGCCTGCTTCATTGCAGATTTGATTCACCTGGTTCCTTTCTCTCTTCTTAATAGGTCTCACTAGTTGTGTATCGATATTGTTTATCTTTTCCAAGAATCAGCTTTTATTTTATTTATTTTATGTATAATTCACTTATTTTCTATTTCATTTATTTCTGCTCGTATCTTTATTATTTCCTTTCTCCTGGATGTTTTAGCATTTTTTTGCTGTTGCTTTTCCAATTCTCTAAGGCATGAGGTTAGGTGATCCATTTGCCTTCTTTCTGTCTTACTCTTATGTGCACAAATTGCTATGAACTTCCCTCTTATGACTGCTTTAGCAGTGTCCCAAAGATTATGGAAACTCATGTCCACCTTGTCATTGGCTTCCATGAATCTTTTGATTTCAGTCTTTATTTCATCAGTAGTTGTTAAGTCATTCAGGAGTAAGTTATTTAGTTTCCATGTATTTGAGTATTTTTGAGGATTTCTCTTGAAATTAAACTCAAGTTCTAATTCCATCATGGTCAGAGGACCATGCCGGATATAGTCTCTATTACTTGGAATCTGTAGAGGCTTGCTTTGTGCCCTATGATGTGATCAATCTTCAAAAAGGTTCCATGTGGGGGTGAGTAAAAAGTGTATCTTGTGGTTTTTGGATGGAAAGTTCTATAGATGTCTATTAAGTCCATTTGATTTTTGGTATCATTTAGATCCTTTATCTACTTATCTATTTTTTGTCTAGATGATCTGTCCAGAGGGGATAGTGCAGTGCTGAGGTCTCCAACAGTTAGTGTATTGCAGTTTATCTCCCCTTTTAGATCTTACAGTCTTTCCTTCACATTTTTGGGCCCTCCTGTGTTAAGCGCATAAATATTTATAAGTGTTATATCTTCTTGATGTATTGATCCTTTTACTACAATATAGTGCCCTTCTTTGTCTCTTCTAACAGTTTTTTTAAAAGCCTATTTTGTCAGATATTAGTATTGCAACTCCAGCTCTTCTTGTGTTCCTATTTTCATGGAAACTTTTTTCCAACCCTTTACTTTTAGTCTATGTATATCTTTTTCCATGAGGTGAGTTTTCTTTAGGCAAGAGACAGAGGGTTTCTGTTTTTTTGTTTGTTTGTTTGTTTGTTTTTTTTTTTTATCCATTCAGCCAATCTGTGTGTCTTGATTGGAGAATTTAATCCATTCACATTCAATGTTATTATCGATGGTACTGGACCTGTCCGGACCTTTAAGTTAGCCATTGTCTTAGCTGCCTTTTATTCCTTTGTTTCTGTCTGTTTCTTCAGGGTTTCTTGAAGAGCTGATCTGGTGTTTGCAATTCTTTCAGGTTTTGTTTGAGAAGATTTTAATCTTTTTTTCCCATATAAAGTATAGTCTTCCAGGATATAATAATCTTGGTTGAAATTGTTTTTCTCTTAACATTTTCAATACATCTTCCCATTCTTTCCTTACTTGCATTATTTCCATTGAGAGTTCTGGTGTTAGCCTGATGGGATGACCTTTGTAAGTCACTTGTCATTTCTCTCTTGCCAGTTTTAGTATCATGTCTTTATGTGTGGTCTTGGACAGTCTGGCTAAGATGTGCCTTGGGGAAGATCTTCTGGGGGTGAGTCTATTTGGGGTCCTTTGTATTTCTTGGGTCTGGATGCTTGAGTGGCTCTCTAGACTTGGGAAATTTTCTTCCAGGATTTTATGGAATAGATTTTCCATGCCGTTATTAGTTCCTTCACCTTCTGGAATGCCAATTACTCTGATGTTTGAGCGTCTTATGGAATCTAGAATTTCTCGTTTATTGTCCTTGTAATTTTTTTGTTATTTTCTCTCTCTTCTTTGTGTTTTTTTTTTTTTTTCTAGGTCAGAAGTTTTATTTTCAACATCGGAGATTTGATCTTCTGCATGGTGTAATAGACTTTTAATACTTTCAAGAGAGTTTTTGATTTCCTGTATTACAGACTTCACTCCTAATAGCTCCATCTGATTCTTTCTCAGTGTGTCCATTTCTTCTTTCATATTGTGGAAGGACTTCCTAATCTCCTGAAGTTCACTGTCTCCTTTCTGTTCCAACTCATAGAATTTGTCCACCATGAATGTTCTAAATTCTTTCTCGGACATTTTGGTAATATCCTCAGATGTTAGAAGAGGAGTTACTCTGTTCCCTTGATGGAAACATATTTCCTGACTTATTCAGACCTGAGGCTCTTCTTCTACTTTTAGCTTTTGGAAGATGTATTTACTTTTGAATACCTCTTAGGAGAAAGTTTCTTCAACTAGGAGAAGGTGTGTTTCCATTTTGCTGTGAATTTATGAATGCGGAAGTCTCTCTTTTGTTGTTTTTAGCAATGTGGTCTCAAGACGGGTACCCTAGTCAAGTGTCTGAAGAGTACTATCTATGTATTCATGGGTAGTTCAGTACAGAGGAGGATCCCAGGGAATCTTACAATACTAGGGAATTTCAGAACTGTGATTCTAGATCTGTCTAATGTGTCTGGAAGGGTGAAGGATGAGGAAGAGAGGATAATGTAAAATGAAAGAAAAGAGAATAGAGGAGATTAAAGAAAAAGTCACAGCGCATGATTTTGCCAGGAGCCTAGAGATGGAACTGCAGGGTCCTGTAGGGCAAGGGCTGATCTGGTCTGAGGGAAAAAGAGCAGGAAGTTATTAGCAAAACAAAAAGGAAGAGCAAAGAAAAAAAATAAAATAAATGAAATCCTACCTACCTTTAGGGGGGGTGTGATACTGGTCATGGGAACCTGGAAGTTGGCTAGGGACAATGGTGTCCGGCCTCATTTTCCTCACTGCCCAGGGGCCTAGAGATGAAACTGCAGAGCTCCTCCAGGGCAAAAGCCTCTCTGGTCTGTGGGACAAGGGTGAGGAGGGTATTAGCAAAACAAAAGAAGAGCAAAGAAAATAAAATTAAAAAAATGAAACCCAGCCTACCTTTAAAGGGGGTGGGATCCTGGTCTTGGGAACCTGAAAGTGAACTGGGAGCAGTGGTGCCCCTCCCTCTGTTTCCCTGGCTGGCCAGGAGCCTAGAGATGGAACTGTAGGTCTCCTGCAGGGTAAGGGACAGTGTGGTCTGTTGGACAAGGAGGAGGAGGGTGTTAGCAAAATAAAAAAGGAAGAGCAAAGAAAAAATAAAAAAATGAAGCCCTGCCTACATTTAAAGGGCATGGGATCCTGGTCTTGGGAGCCTGGAAATGGGCTGGGCGCAGTGGTGCCTCTGCCGCAGTTTCCCTTGCCAGCCAGGAGCCTAGAGATGGAACTTCAGGTCTCCTGCAGGGCATGGACAGGTCTGGTCTTTAAACGGGGTGGGATCTTTGTCTTTGGAGCCTGGAAGTGGGCTGGGATCAGTGGTGCTCCTGCCTCAGTTTCTTTTGCCAGCCGGAATTGCAGGGCTTCTGTCAGGCAAGGGTCTGTCTGTTATTTAAAGGGGGTGGGATCCTGGTTTTGGGAGCCTGGAAGTGGGCTGGGGACAGTGGTGCACCTGCCTCAGTTTCCCTTGCTGGCCAGGAGCCTAGAGATGGAACAGCAGGTCTCCTGCAGGGCAAGGGCTGGTCTGGTCTCTCTGAGAATATTTTTATCTTTTCTTCCCATTTGAAGGATAATCTTGCTTGTATAGTAATCTTGGTTGAAATTGTTTTCCTTTGTATTTCTTGGATTTGTATATATGAATGATTCTCTATGTTTGGAAAGTTTTCTTCCAGAATTTTATGGAATAGATTATCAATTCCCTAATCAGATTCTTCAGTTTCTGGGATGTCAAGTATTCAGATGTTTGGGCTTTTAATGGTATCTAGTATTTCCCATATATTATTCTCAAGTTTTGGAGGAAATTTTTCATTCTTTTTTTTTAGGTCAGAGGTTTTATCTCCTAGATCCAAGATTTGATCTTCTGTATGATCTGATCTGCTTTTAATAATTTTGAGAGATGTTTTGACTTTCTGTACTACAGACTTCATCTTTAACAGTTCCGTTTGATTATTTTTTATGGTGGCCATTTCTTATTGTAAATCATGAAAGATCTTACTCATTTTCTGGAGTTCATTCTCTCTTTTCTCTTGCATCTCATTTAGTTTTGTCACAATAAATATTCTGAATTGTATATCTGACATTTCCATGAGTTCTATTGTACTTTATGTGGATGATGATGTGTTTTTCTTTTAAAAATATATTTTATTTTAAATATTTTATACATTCAATCACATACATTACTTACCTTGTAAAGTGAGTGCTATAATATGAATACATTTCTTGCCAGCTCAGTTGGGGATACTATACACATTATCATCAACAGATAATAACCAATTTCTTTTTGCATTAAAAGACTTGCCTCTGTATTTTTCTCCGTGATGTCTTTTCTCAGACTCTCCTCCTTCTCCCACCCTCTTTCCACACTGTATCCAGTATTTATATCCATTTTCTATATTTCAATATCCTCTACTCTTTCAGTTTCAGCCACAGTGTGTGGACAGTCAGGATATATTAAGTGGAGACATAAAATGTCTCTCTTTCATAGCCTGGCTTGCTTCATTCAGCAGGAAATCTTCCATATACATCCACTTCTGGTCAAAAGCCAAGGATCTGAGAAGATTCCGCATGGCTCCTGTGAACTAGATATTTCAGGGGACAGGAGAAATGAAGATTTTCTACTCATAATTCAGCCTCCAGCAAGCACAGCTAGCGTGGTAGGGAGCCCCTCTGGCCTTCTATCTCTGTCTCTGTGTCTCTGAGGTCTCTGTCTCTCTCTGCTCCTGTCTCCTCATTTTTTTTTGTAATTTTTGCTTTTTACGATTTTTTTAAAGGTAAAGTATTTCTCTGGCTCTCAGCTCCACCTTTTGTACTGTTAATAATCCCTTTTGGTCCTTCCGCCCAGGCAGGAGAGTTGAGCCCTTCCTTCAGAAGAAGATTCCACATGTCCCCTGTGAACTAGATATTTCAGGGGACAGGAGAAATGAAGATTTTCTACTCATAATTCAGCCTCCAGCAAGCAAAGCTAGTGTGGTAGGGAGCTCCTCTGGCCTTCTATCTCTGTCTCTGTGTCTCTGAGGTCTCTGTCTCTCTCTGCTCCTGTCTCCTCTTTTTTTTTTTGTAATCTTTCCTTTTTACGATTTTTTTAAAGGTAAAGTTTTTCTCTGGTTCTCAGCACCACCTTTTGTTTTGTTAATAATCCCTTCTGGTCCTTCCTCCCAGGCAGGAGAGTTGAGCTCTTCCTTCAGAAGATTCCGCATGGCCCCTGTGAAGTAGATATTTCTTGCGGCATGCTAGCGTGCTGCGCATTTTTCTATATTGTGATTTTTCTTTTAAAAAAAAGAATAGTAATTTACAATTTTTTAATTTTTTAATTTTTTTGTCTTTCTTTTCTCTTTTTGTTTCTCTCTCTCTTTTTCATTTTTCTTTTTCTTGTCTCTCCACCCTCAATTATCCATTCAATATGTTTTTAGACGAATCTAAGAACACTGTAGCTAAACATCCAAATACTAATAGGGTTAAAATATTTCCCAATATCTACTGAATCTGCTGCACCAGTGATCACAACAGAACGGCAAACAGATTCTAGATCACCTTTGTCTGCTTGCTTCTGAACATTCAGGCTGGACTTCAAGAATTTGAAAGAAACACACCATTCATCAGATGACAAGAAATCACTGCCGGATCATGAGAAATATGGGAAAACAAGAAAATACCTCTCCTCCAAGGGAAAAGAGTAACTCTCCTTCATCCACAAGCAGTTCGGTGAAAGTCATGGAAATGTCTGATAAGGAATTTAGAGCATTCATAATGTCGAAGCTAACAGAGATGGAAGAGAAGAGAGATAATGAACTGCTAAAGAGAAAGGAGAAAGAAGTTGATGAGTTCCAGGAGATGAGGAGATTCTTGCAAGATTTAAAAGAGGAATTACACACTTTACAAAAGACTCAAACGGAACTGCTAGAGATGAAGTCTATAATACAAGAAGTCAAAATCTCCCTTGAAAGTATTAAAAGCAGACTAGGTCATTCAGAAAATAGAATCTCAGATGTAGAAGAGAAAATGGCTGGCTTAGAAAAATCCACCAGGAAGACTGAGAAAATGGCCCAAAAATTTGAGAATGATATGCGAGAAGTACTGGATACCATCAAATGCCCAAATATCTGGATAATTGGCATTCTAGAAGGTGAAGAGACCCATAAGGGCATTGATAATCTATTCCATGAAATCCTGCAAGAAAACTTTTCAAACCTAGAGAGGCATTCGAAGATCCAGTCCCAGGAAACACAAAGGACCCCAAATAGAATCAACCCAAGAAGATCTTCTCCAAGACACATTATAGCCAGGTTGACCAAACCACAGACAAAGACAAGATACTAAGATTGGCAAGAGAAAAACATCAAGTTACCTACAAAGGACATCCCACCAGGCTAACAGCAGATGTCTCATCGGAAACAATGCGAGCGAGGAGAGAATGGGAAAATGTATTCAAAGTGTTACGAGAGAAGCAATTTCAGCCTAGAATACTGTACCTGGCAAGGTTATCTTTCAGGTGGGAAGAAAAGACAAGAACATTCTCAGATAAACAAAACCTGAAAGAATTTACCAGCACCAGACGAGACCTCCAAGAAGTTCTCAAGGGTGTGCTATATCCAGAAAATTAAACACAGACACATGGAAATAAGAGTCCAAAAACTAAGAAACTGGCCAACTTAATCATAGGGACAAGTCTGGAGTTGAATATTATATCCCAGAATTTAATAAGGAAAATTGAACCAGAACAAAAGATAAAAGTACATGAGACTGATAGGTTCATGCACCTACCATTTGAACAGAATCCTAACCTGTTTCCTGACTTTAAGCAAAGTTCCTTGGTGCTTCTTTGAGTTAAGTTAATACTGGTTTTCTTAGTAGTAATGAGTGAACTCACCATTGAAAGTAGTTAGATTATGTAGGAAATTGTGTGATCAATACAATGTGGTTGGAAGGGAATGAAGGACAATTGTAGACACTGGAGGTGGTGTGAGAGGAGCATGGGAAGGGACAGAGTGTCAGAAAGAGGGGTGGAAATAATTCTAGGAACTAGTAATGGAAAATTTTTTTGTAATGCGCATGATTGAGTCACTATACAGTGTGTACTGGATGGGAGATCGCATGTTTGTATGCTGTGATGATGCTTAGGGAAGGAATGTAAATTGAGTTACAAAAAAAAAAGATTCAGGAAAAAAATATCTATTCAATTACTGCAGTAGGATATGTAGCCACAGCTAGGTGCTATGTTATAGGATGCGTAAAGTTAGACTTGTGTTCATGGAAATGTGTGTATCACCTGTGTTTGCTATGATGGTATTTGAATTGATTAGGGTATTTGGCGATTCAATAAAATGTGGGGGAAAAACAGTTTAAAAAGCAAACATAGATACCAGAGACAGTGTGGGAGGAGAGTGGGAGATGGCAGAGGGTAAGAGATAGGGAATCAAGGATGGGGGGGAAAAAAGCAAAACATACAGAAAACAAGAAATGGAAGATCATTTGCTGACAATAACATGTTTGCTGATGTGCTTGACTGAGACAATATATAGTGTACTCTGGATGGAAAACCTCATTTGTATGCTGTAATGATGTACAGTGAATGAATGCAAATAAATAAAAAAAATCATGCATGTTATCATCAAAATAAAAGGTTGAATAATAATCCATCCATGGTAAGAATATGCTGCATTTTATTTTTCTGTTCCATCAATGCACATTTGGTTTCCACTTTTTGGATGTTAGGAACATGCTGCTATTAAAATGAGTATCTATAAAAAAAAAAAAAAAAAAAAGCCAGGGTTCTGTTGTTTTTTAAGGCTGAGTAGTATTCCATAGAGTACATGTGCCACACTTTTTAAATCCATTTTTTTGCCCATGAACATTTGGGTTGGTTCCATGTCTTACCGATGGTGATTAATAGCGCAATATACATAGATTTTCAAGCACTTTTTGGACTAAGTGCTCTTCTGTCCGTTGGGTAGACAACAAGAAGTGGGATTACTAGATTGTATGGTAGTTCTCTGTAGATCTTAGAAAATCTTCATATTGTTCTCCACAGTGGCCGACCAGTTTAAATTCCCACCAGCAGTGTAGGAGCATTCCCCCTTTCAAAGCATCCTTGCTAGTGTATATATATATATATATATATATATATATATATATATATACACTATATATATATATATCTATATATATATATAAAGATTTATATATATATATATATATATATATATATATATATAAATCTTTATCATTCTCACTGGTGTTAGGTGATATCTCATTGCGTTTTTGATCTGAGTCTCCCTTATAATGAGAAATGGTGATCATTTTTTCAGATGCCTTTTAGCTATTCACATGTCTTCTTTAGAGAGCTGTTTTTTCATATCATTTTCTGAAGTTTTAATTTTGTTGATAATCTTTTTTTTCTGGTAAGTCGCATGAGTTCCCTGTTTATTTTGGTTATCAGTCCCTTATCTGAATCATAGTTTACAAAAATATTCTCCCATTCCAAACGCTATAAAGTCACACTAATTACTGTATCTATTGCCATGCAGAAACTTCTTAATCTGATATAAATCCACTTGTCTATTTTTGAGATTATTGCTTGTGTTATGGTGATCTTATTTAAGAAGTCTTTGCTTACCCCAATATCTCTCAGAGTTTCCCCAGTGTTTTCCACCAGTATTTTTATAGTTTGACATAATATAAATACAAAACATCATTAGAGGATAAAATAGAAATACAAAACATTGTTAGAGGATACTATAAATGACTATATGCCAACAAACAAGGAAACCTGGATGAGATGGACAAATTCCTGGATACACATAATCTACCAAATTTGAGTCAGTAGTGCATAAAAAGGCTGACTAGTCCCATAACAAGCAATGAGATTGAATCAGTATTAAATAACTTCCCAAAAATGAAAGGCCCTTGTCCTTATGACTTCACCTCTGAATTGTACAAAACTTTAAGAGTTAACCCTCATTCTACTCAAGTTATTTGTAAAGATCCAAAAGGATGTAACTCTTCCAAATTAATTCTGTGAAGCCTCCATCACCCTTATCCTGTAAGGAAGAAAATGAAATGAAAATAAATAAATAAATAAATATGTATAAAAATATAGACAAGGACATGACAAGGAAGGAAATCTGTGGAATGGCAATGCCACAATCCATTCTCCTCCATTCTCCTACTGGGATTTTGGGCACACATGCACATGCGCCCGGGGCCAGGACTCGAACCGCAGTTGACTACATGGGAGTCCAGAGACATAGCCATTATGCTAACTGCTAGTCCCATTCCTAGGTATCTTAAACTTTTTGTGACTATGGTACATGTGATTACTTTCTTCAGTTATGCCTCTGTCTGTTTATTGTTTGTATACAGAAATGCTATGAATTTTTCTAAGTCAATTTTGTATCCTGCCACTTTGCTGTATTAATTTATTACTTCAAGAAGTTTTTTTGTGGATACCTTTGGGTCTTCTATGTATACAAGCCTGTCATCTACAAACAGAAATGTTTTGAACCCTTCTTTCCCTATTTAAATGCCTTTTATTTCATTATCTTGTGCTTACATTGTCTAGGACTTCCAGCACTATATTGTAAAGGAATGGAGATGGGGGACAGCCTTGTCTTTTACCAGTTTTTAGTGGAAAGCTTTCAGTTTTTCCTATTCAGTATAATGTTAACTATAGTATTTTTCATAGATGGCTTTTATTATGCTTAGAAATGGTCCTTCTATGCTGATTTTACTGAGAGCCTTAGACATGAAGAAATGTTATATTTTGTCAAGTGCTTTGTCTGGATCAATGAAAATGATCATATGGTTTTTATTTTTCTTTCTGTTAATATGATGTTTTACATTTATATTTTTGCATATGTTAAACCACCTTTCCATCCCTGGAATAAAGTCTATCTGGTTGTGATAAATCATCTTTTTCATATGAATTTGGATATGATTTGCTAGTATCTTGTTGAGAATTTTTGCATCTATAGTCATCAGAGATATCGGTCTGTAGTTTTCCTTTTTAGTCATATCCTTATCTATTTTGGAAATGCAAGTGATGGAGGCTTCATAAAATAAATTTGGGAGGCTTCTTTCCTTTTGGATCTTTATAAATAATTTGAAATGAATGAGGGTTAACTCATCTTCAAACATTTTGTAGAGTTCAGAAGTGAAGCCACAGGACTTTTTTTCTTTGTGGGGAGATTTTTAAAATACTGATTCTATCTCATTACTTTTTATGTCTTCCTGAGTCAGTCTTCTTAGATTATATGTTTCCAGGAATTTGTCCAACTCATCCAGGTTTTCTTATTTGTTGTTGTATAGACCCTCATAGTATCTTCTAATGATGTTTTATGTTTCTATTATGTCTGTGTAATAGTGCCCATTTCATTGTGAATTTGCATTATCTGGTTCCTTTCTTTCTTCTTAATCAGTCTAATTACTGATATGTCTACCTTCCTAATCTTTTCAAAGAACCACATTTCCCTTTCATTTATTTCTGTATACTTAATTTATTTTCTATTGCATTTATTTCTGCTTGAATATTTATTATTTCTTTTTCCTGGATTTTTTTTTTTATTTTGTATTTTTTTTTCAATGATCTGAGGCATGATGTTAGATGGTCTATTTGTGTCTTTTCCATATTTTTCTTATGTGCACTAATTGCTATGAACTTTCTCTTATGACTGCTTTTGCTGTGTCCCATAGCTTATGGAAACTCCTGCATTCATTATTGTTTTTTGCCAAGAATATTTTTATTTTGTCCTTAATCTCTTCAGTAGTCAGAAGTCATTCAGAAGTTGGTTATTTAGTGTCCATGTATTTGTTTACTTTCAAAGTTTTTTCCTGAAACTGATAAAAAGTTTAATTCCATCATGGTTGGACTAGATGCTGTCTCTGTGCCTTTGAATCTGTAAAGGCTGATTTTGTGCCCTATCATGTGGTCAATTTTTGAAAAGGTGCTGTGTGGGGGTGAGAAAAATGCATAATTTGTGGGTTTGGGGTGGAAAGTTCTATAGATGTCTGTCAAGTGTTTCTGGTTTATGGTATCATTTTGGTCCTGAATCTCTTTGCTTACATTTTGTCTCATTGATCTGTCTAAAGGAGATAATGGGATGTTGAGATCTCCAACAATTAGTGTGTTGCAGTTATCTCTACTTTTAGATCTTGCAGTCTTTCTTTCATGCATTTGGGTGATCCTGAATTGGGTGTATAGATATTTATAAGCACTACATATTGTTGATGAATCATCCCTTTTACTATTATATAATGCCCTTCTTGTCTCTATTTACAGTTTTTGTTTTAAAGCCTATTTTGTCTGAAATTAGTATTGTAACTTCTGCTCTCTTTTGGTTTCTGTTTGCATAGAATAGTTTTTCCAGCCCTTCACTTTTAGTCTATACATACCTTTATCCATGATCCATGAGATGAGTTTCTTGAATGCAGCAAATGGAAGGGTTTTGATTTTTTTATCCTTTCTGCCAGTCTGTGTCTCTTAATTATAGAATATAAACCATTAACATTCAACATTATTATCAATATTTTCAGACTTTTTCTTACCATTAACTTGGCCATATTCTTGGTTAATTTTGTTGTCTTATTTCTGTATGGCTGTCTTTTCTTTTCTTGGCATAGCACTTCATTCAGGACTTCTTGAAGATATTGTTGTTTATCTTTAAATTTTAGTGGTTTCCTTCAGTTATAAGATTATGCTTCTTTCTTATTATTTGTACAATTTCTGAACTGGTGAATTTTACATCATTATGAGTTTTTTTTTCTTTATAAATGTATGATTTGAGGCCAGCAGGTGGAGTAGTGGTGCTGGTACTGGACTCGCACTGGCTGACTGCAGTTTGAGTACCAAATGTGGCAGCACAACCAGTGTATGTGTGTGCATGCCCAAAATCCCAGGAGGAGAATGGAGAAGGGATTGTATGGGTATCCTCAATGGAGAGTGATTGTCATTTTCCCTCTCACTGTCTCATTTCTTTTCTCTCCATTGAGTTGCACTTGCTTTATGGCAAGAGTCTTAAAAAAAAAAAAAAAAAAAGAGTATGATTTCCATGACTTCATTAAGTATTCCTTGAAAAGTACATCTTGTATTAATAAATTCTCTGTTTTGTTGTTGTTGTTTGTCTGTAAAAGGTTTTATTTTATCTTCAATTCTGAAAGAGTTTTTCTGGGTATAATATTCTTGGCTGGAAGATTATTTCTTTCAAAATTCTGAATGCATTATCCTCTTTGCTCCTGGCATATAAGGTTTATGCTTGCAAGTCTGCTCTTAGTTGAGTCGGGATTTATTTATATATAACTTGATACTTTTGTTCTTTTTAGAATTCTCTCTTGGTCTTTGACTATTGAAATTGGCTATGGTGTGTTTTAGAAGGAAATTTTTTGGGTTATATCTATTTGGTGTCATGTATTTTCTGAATCTAGATGTTGACATATCTTTTTTTTTTTTTTTTTTGAGAGATTTTTGCTAGAGGGTGCGTGCGCTCGCCAGACAGACAGAGAGAGACATTAGAGACAGAAAGCGAGAAATCACCCCCCAGGGGGGATGGTCACGCCGCAATCCCTTCTCCTCCATTCTCCTCTCGAGATCTTGGGCACGCACGCACACGCGCCCGGCGTGAGTTGTAAGTCACCGGGTCCGAGACGCGAACCGCGGTCGACTACGTGGGAGTCCAGCGACATAGCCATTACGCTAACTGCTGGTTCCCTTGACATATCTTTTTACAAGTGAGCTTTTATTAGTTCTTATTTCCTTAAATAGGTTTTCTATGCCTTTTTAAAAAATCTATTCTTGGGGTCATCAGGTGGCATGGTAGTTAAGGTGCTGGACTCCCATGTAGCTGACAGAAGTTTGAATCCCTGAACTGTAGCTTGCTTTCTCACTTTATCGGTGTGTGTGTGTGTGTGTGTCTGACTGTCTATCTGTCTGTCTCCTGTGAGTTCATGTGCCCTGTAGCAAATTAAGGAATAAAAATGATGATTAATAAATAAATCTTTGATTTTTAGAGAAAGAGATTTTTGCTATAGGGCATGTGTGCTCACCAGAGAGACAGAGAGGCAGAGAGACAGAAAGCAAGAAATCACCCTCCCCCAGGGTGAATGGCCATACCACAATCCTTTCTCCACTCAAAATTTTGGGCGTGCACATACACACTCACATGCCTGACATGAATTTGAAGCAACCAGGTACAGAACTCAAACCATGGTTAGCCCTGTGGAAGTTCTGCAATGTAGCCAACACATGCCATCTGCTGATCCCTAAATAAATAATCGTTTATTAAAAAATTATCTTACCCCCTCTAACTCCTGCTGGTCCAATGGACCTGGTTTTTGGCACAAGATTTAGCCTAGGTGCTCTAATTCCCTCCAGGTTGCTTTTAGGACCTGGAGCCTTGCAGCACATGCCAGACTGCTTACCCCTCATTTCTGTCTGTCTTATGCACCCAGATTTTGGCAAATAATGTTGAATGTTAATGGATTAAATACTCCAATCAATAATATAGATTGAATGAATAGATAAAAAAATAAAACAGGGTCTATCTATATGCTGCCTATAAAAATTTTACCTAATGGATAAAGATGTACATAGACTGAAAATGAAGGACTGGAAAATATATTCCATAAAAATGGAAATAAATAAAAGGCTGGAGTCATGATACTGATATCAAACAAAATAGACTTTCAGACAAAAATTCTAAGACACAAAAAGGGACACCATATAGTATTAAAAGGACCAATTCACCAAGATGATATAGCACTTATAAATATCTAAGCATCCAACACTGGAGCATCCAGATATGTGGAAGAACCTTTCACATCAAAATCCTAGACAGAATTCATTTACATCTGGGCCATGTCTGGTCCCTTTTAGTGACTAGGGTAACTGAAGACCTTCTACTGTAAAACCCTTCCTTCCAGACACAAAAACCTAGACAAATAGGAAATTTGTTGTCTTCTTCCTGTCTGTCTCTTTCTCTCTCTTTAAATTCATTTTTAAGTACTGTTTCTTGTCTCTGAACTCTCTTTTTTTTCCTATTTTTTTGGAGAAGTTTTTGCTACAGGGCACGTGCACTCGCCAACAAGACAGAGAGATAGAAAACGAGAAAGCAAGAAATCACCCCCTAGAGGGGATGGCCACACCACAATCCCTTCTCTTCCATTCTCCTCTAGGGATCTTGGGTATGCATGCACATGTGCCCAGCGTGAGTTTAAACCACCGGGTCTGGGACTCGAACCACGGTTGACTACATGGGAGTACAATGACATAGACATTATGCCATCTGCTGGTCCCTCTGAACTCTCATTTATCATGATAATTTTAGAACTCATTTATATCTTTGCTGTGCCTGACCCCTTTCACATGGCTTGCTTGACTTTTTATTTCTTGCTTAAAAATAACTCCTTTTTTTAGTTTTATCTTTTTTCCCCTGCTTTCTTTTCCTTTTCCTTTATTGTACTTTCTCAATTTGTTTCTCAGCTTCCACATGGTGATTGTCTAGACAGGTCTAGGTGCACACTAGCCAAACATCTGAAAACTTCTAGGATCATAAAAATTCTATGCCTCCACTGAACCTGTTGCACAAAGGGAGAAACCCCTCTTTTTATTTTTTTGGAGAGGTTTTTGCTATAGGGCCTGTGCGCACACCAGAGAGACAGAGAGAGACAGAGAAATAGAAAGCAAGAAATCACCCCCCCAGGGGGGATGGCCACACCACAATACCTTCTCTTCCATTCTCCTCTCGGGATCTTGGACACACATGCACATGTGCCTGGCATTAGTTTAAGCCACTGAGTCCAGGACTCGAACCGTGGTTAACTACATGAGAGTCCAGTGACATAGCCATTATGCCAACTGCTGGTCACAAGAAACCTCTCTTAATAAATCTTAACTAAAATCTCTTTTTGTGGGTGCCACGTTGCAAATCACAGTAGAGGAGAGAAATTCTCACTAAATTATCTCACAGTAAAGGGAAGCATAAAAGCTTACAGTTTCAGAAATCTTTTTCATCACATTAGGAAAAAAGTGAATACACCACCAAATGAGTAAAAATCAGAGATGAGAGACTACAAAGTGAGTAGCAAGGAGCAGTATGGAGCTGCAGAGAAAGTGCAACTCACAACTCTGACCTCATAATTGAATCCCCACAGCTCAGTCCAAGTGCACCTGTTATCTAGAAACTGGGAGGCCTTTGTAATATCCAGTTTCAATGACAAAAGGGCAGGATGCTTGTAGAGCATCAGGAAAATGGAACTGCAGAGAGTTTGTGGGTCATCTCTTCTCAGACACCTATAACACTCAATTAACTCCTAGAAATAGGAAGAAATGTATAATCCATCGTATGATCAGAAATCACTCCAGAGGCACAAGAAATATGAGAAGACAAGAAAATCTCTCTCCCCTAAGGGAAAAGAACAGCCCTCATAATCCATAGACAGTACGATGGAAATCATGGAAATGTCAAATAATTCAGAATATTTATACTGACCAAACTAATCTAGATGTAAGATAAGAGAGACAATGAACTCCAGAAGATACAAGAGAAAGAGAAAACGAGTTACAGGAGATGAGAAAGTTTTCCCATGATATGAAAGAAGAAATATATATCTACAAAAAGGATCAAATGGAACTGTTAAAAATGAAGGCTTGGGGCTGGCAGGTGGCATGGAGGTTAAGGGGGCTGGTCTCCCACATGGCCGACCACAGTTTGAGTCCCAGACCTGGTGATTTGCTTTCTCACTTTTGCTCTCTGTCTCTTTCTCTCTGGTCAAATTAAAATAAGTAAGCAAGACCGGTTCGAGCCACCGGCATTGCCAGACACCAAGCTGCCTGTGGCTGCAGACCTTAACAGCTGGGACTGGGACTCGTCACTCATCCCCACCCCTACTCGTCTATGGACTTCGGGGTTTTTCTTAGAACTTTAAGATGAATTACACCCTCCTTACCCCATCCAGAGACTGGTTCAAGCCAGAAACATTGCCAGACACCAGACTGCCTATGGCTGCAAGCCCTAATGGCTGGGATCTGTCACTCATCCCTACCCCTACTCATCTCTGCACTTCACATTTGTTTCTTGGAACTTTAAGATGAACTTAAACCCCTCTCTGCACTAACAGGAGACTGGTTTAAGCCAGCGGCATTGCCACACACCAGGCTGCCTGTGGCTGCAGGCCCTAATGGCTGGGACCAGTTGATCATCCTTCACCCCTTCCCCACTTGCCTTTGGACTCCCAAAACTTCAGTGTTTGTGCACCGTATGATTTTGCTTTGCTCCTGAGGTGAAGTTTATTAAGTCAGTTGGAGGCTCACCATGCCTCAGAAACAGGGAGGACTTTGGGCCACCCAGGACCAGTGACAATAGTGCATGGTACTGGCAAGCAACAAGTAGGCAAACCAGAAGGGAGATTGCCAATTTTCTCATCCTGCACACCTTTTAACACTCAGGGATAACTTGAATGAGTTAGGAAGGAACATATAGATCACTAGATGACTAGGAACAATTGCAGAGGCTCAAAAAATATGAGCAAACAACAAAATGCCTCTACCCTAAGGGAAATCATCAAGCCCACATTACCCACAGTCAATACAATGGATGTCATGGACATGTCAGATAAGCAATTCAGAATATTTGTAGTGACCAAACTAACTGAGATGGAAGAAAAAAGAGACAAGGAGCTCCAGAACATGAAGAGGTCCTTTAATGATTTGAAAGAAGAAATAGACACCTTATAAAAGAACTAGATAAACTTCTAGGGTTGAAGAAGGTAATACAGAAAATTAAAACCTCCCTTGAAAGCATTAAAAGTAGATTAGATCATGCAGAAGATTGAATCTTGAATGTAGGAGACAAAATATATGACCTAGAAAAAAGTATAAAGAAGACTAAGAAAACAACCAAGAAAAATGATGATAATATACGAGGAATACTGGATACCATCAAGCACCCGAACATTTGGATAATTGGTATCACAGAAGAAGAAGAAAATAATAAAGACATTGATAATTTATTCCATGAAATCCTGGAAAAAACTTTCCAAACCTATAAAGGAATTCAAATATCCAGAACCAAGAAATACATAAGACCCCAAGCAGAATCAACCCAAGAAGATCCTCTCCAAGGCAAATAGCCAGATTGGAAAAAACAACTGACAAAGACAAGATACTAAAGTTGGCAAGAAGGAAATGTTAAGTGACTTACAAATGTCACCCCATCAGGCTAACATCAGACCTCTCGGTGGAAACAATGCAGTCAAGGGAAAACATGGGGATATATAGTTAAAGTGTTGAATGAAAAACAATTTTAACCAAGAATACTATACCCAGCGAGATTATCTTTTATATGGAGAAAAAAAAGATAAAATAATTCTCAGGTAAACAAAATTTGAAGAAATGTATCAACTCAAGATCAACTGTTCAAGAGGTTATGAAGGGAGAACTATACCAAAAAAACTAAAAAGTCAGATGGACAGTTATAAGAAAACAAAAAACAACCAAGAAAATGGCTCACTTAGTGATAGGAACAGGTCCAGAAATATCAATAATAACATTGAATGCTAATTGATTAAATTCTCCAATTAAGAGATACAGATACACCAAATGGAAACAAACAAACAAACAAACAAACAAACAAACAAAAAACAGAAACCCTCTATCTGTTGCCTACAAAAAAAGTACCTTAAGGATAATGACATACATAGACTAAAAGTGAAGGGCTACAAAAAGTTATTCCATGCAAATAGGAATTAAAAAAGGCTGGAGTTGAGATATTGATTTCAGACAAAATAGGCTTCAAGACAAAGACTGTAAGAAGAGACAAAGAAGGGCATTATATAACAGTAAATGGGATAACTGAGCAAGAAGACATAATGCTTATAAATATCTATGCACCCAACACAGGAGCACCTAAATATGTGAAGAAAAGGCTGCTGGAGCGAAAAGGAGAGATAGCGAGAAACACTATAATTTTGGGGGATCTCAACACCCCATTATCTCCTTCAGAAAGATCTTCTAGGCAAAAACATAAATAGAGAGATATGGGACTTAAATGATACTATAAATCTCATGGACTTGATAGATATCTATAGAACTTTCCACCCTAAGAACACAAAATATATATTTTTCTCACCCCAGCATGGAACCTTTTCAAAGATTGACCAAATGATAGGCCACAAATCAAGCCTCTACAGATTCAAAGACATAAACTATTCTAGCATCTTCTCTGAACAAGATGGAATTAAACTCAAATTTAATTTCAAAAAACATCCTTGAAAATACATAAACACATGAAAACTAAACAACCTACTTCAGAGTGACTTCTTAATTACTGAAGAAATTAAGTTTGAAATTAAAAAATTATAGAAATAAATGATAATATGTATACATGTTTCCATAATCTATGGGACATGGGGAAAGCAGTCATAAAATGGAAATTCATAGCAATTTGTGTGAATAATAAAGATGATATATGAAAGAATTTATAACATAAAATAACCTGGACTTTTCTAGCCCAGCATTGTAACCAGTAGAGATTGCAAAAAAGCAACCACACCAAAGGATTATCTTGAGAAACATTTTGAAGGAAGAAAATGAAATTGATCTTTGTTAGCAGATTAGGTATATCACAAAATACTTGGCAGGCAGGTCTGAATTGAGAAGGCTTATGTGTGCCTAGTGTGCTGGGCATTTGCTTTTTTACAATTTGAGTAGTTGACATGTAAATATTTTCTCAAAAATATTTAAAACTATACTGTTTCTGTTGTTATAGAGTCACAAACAAAATTATACAAAATTATAAGAAATATTTTAATGTTATCTTTAAAATTAAGTATTTTGAAATTTAGAAAGTTGTTTATTAAAAGTCAAGAACTATGGAGTATGAGCTAAAAATACTTGGTATGTAAAGTAAATGTGGAAAAATGTAAAAATCAATCAATAAAAGAAGAAAGATAACCTAATATCATTCTCAGGGAATTGGAAAAACAAAAACAACAAAAAAAGCAAAAAATACCAAATGAAAAGAAATAATAAAGCTTTAAAGAAATAATAAAAGACCACCCCCTAGGTAGGTGGCTAGTACTTTCTGCTTTTGATATGTCAGCTTCTTTATTCTCTTGTTAATTTCCTGGTCTTTCTCCTCCCACAGCCTGTCCAGTCCCCAGCAGCAGGCCACAGACCAAGCAGCAGGCCTTTGGCGAAATTGTGTGCTGTGCATTAGCACAGCGCGCGACTTTCTTAATTTCTCTGTCTGTTTTTTTTTTTTTCTTGTGTTGTTTCACGTAATAGCCTCTCCTCTTCATCTTCCGCCCTGCCAGAAGGACAAGACAGATCTATAATCAGTTATCTGAAATCCCCTACTAATATGACTTTCTCTGGGATCTTTCCTTGTACGGATACACCTGAGAAAAAAGGAGATATTGCTTTTCAGACACCTCAGTAGAGTACCCCTCTTGATATCACATTGGTAAAAACAATAGAAGAGAGACTTCAGAAAACATTAATTTGCAGCAAAAGGGAAAGTCACTTACTCCTAGTCGGAGAAACGTTCCCGCAAGAGGTATTCAAAGTGAATACATCTTCCAATGGCTAGAAGTAGAAGAGCCTCAGGTATGAATAAACAAGGAAATACATCTCCATCAAAGGTACAGAGTAACTCCCCTTCATCTTTTGTGCTAATGGACGATGTCACCAAAATGTCAGATGAAAAATTTTGAACATTTATGGTGAACAAATTTTTTGAGTTGGAACAGAAAAGAGACAACGAACTACAGGAGATGAGAAAGTCATTCCAAGATATGAAAGAAGAAATGGACACTCTGAGAAAGAACAAGATGGAGCTATTAGAGATAAAGTCTGGAATAAAGGAAATAAAAAACTCCCTTGAAAGTATTAAAAGTCAACTAGATCATGCTGAAGATCAAATCTCTGATGTAGAGGATAAAACTTCTGACCTAGAAAGAACCACCAAAAAGATAGAGAAAATAACAAAAAAAATGAGGATAATATACAAGAAATATTAGATTCCATAAGACGCCCAAATATCAAAATAATTGACATCCCAGAAGGTGAAGAAACTAATAACGGCATGGAAAATCTATTCCATGAAATCCTGGAAGAAAATTTCCTGAGTCTAGAGAGGTACTCAAGCATCAAGACCCAAGAAATACAAAGGACCCCAGTTAGAATCAACCCCAGAAGATCTTCCCCAAGGCACATCTTAGCCAGATTATCCAAGACCATAGATAAAGACACAATACTAAAACTGGTAAGAGAGAAACGAGAAGTGACATACAAAGGTCATCCCATCAGGCTAACTCTGGACCTTTCAACGGAAACAATGCAGGCAAGGAAAGAATGGGAAGATGTATTGAAAGTGCTAAGAGAGAAACAATTTCAACCAATACTATTGTATCCTGCAAGATTATCCTTCATATGGGAAAAGAAGATTAAAATCTTCTCAGACAAATAAGACCTGAAAGAATTTGCCAGCACCAGACCAGCTCTTCAAGAAACCCTGAAGAAAGTACTTTTCCAGGAAAACTAAAGAGCTACCAGACAGAAACAAAGGAATAAAAGGCTGCTGTGACAATGGCCAACTTAAACGTTGGGACAAATCCAGTTACATCGATAATAACATTGGACGTGAATGGATTAAATTCCCCAATCAAGAGACATCGACTAGCGACCAGAAGTTAGCGTAATGGCTATGTCGCTGGACTCCCACATAGTTGACTGCGGTTTGAGTCCCGGACCCGGTGGCTTAAACTCACGCCGGGCGCGTGTGCGTGCGTGCCCAAGATCCCGAGAGGAGAATGGAGGAGTAGGGATTGCGGCATGGCCATCCCCCCTGGGGGGTGATTTCCTGCTTTCTGCCTCTCTGTCTCTCTCTGTCTGTCTGGCGAGCACACGCGCCCTATAGCAAAAACCTCTCCCAAAAAAAAAAGAAGAAAACAAAACAAAAAAAAGAGACATCGACTGGTCACATGGATTAGAAAACAGAGACCCTGTATCTGTTGCCTACAGGAAATCCACCTCATCAATAAAGACATACATAGACTGAAAGAGAAGGGTTGGAAAATGTTTTTTTTTCATGCAAATGGGAACCAAAAAAAGAGCTGGAGTTGCGATACTAATTTCTGACAAAATAGCCTTTAAAGCAAAAACTGTTCAAAGAGACAAAGAAGGGCACTACATTGTAGTGAAAGGATCAATAGATCAAGAAGATATAACTCTTATAAATATCTATGCACCTAACACAGGAGCACCCAAATGTGTGAAAGAAAGACTGTTAGATCTAAAAGGGGAGATAGACTGCAATACACTAATTGTTGGAGACCTCAACACTGCACTATCCCCTCAGGACAGATCATCTAGACAAAACATAGTTAGAGAGATAAAGGATCTGAATGTTACCACAAATGAAATGGACTTAACAGACATCTATAGAACTTTCCATCCAAAAACCATGAGATACAATTTTTTCTCACCCCCACATGGAAACTTTTCAAAGATTGACCACATCATAGGGCACAAAGCAAGCCTCTATAGATTCAAAGATATAGAAACTATTCCCAGGATCTTCTCTGACCATGATGGAATTAAAGTTGATTCTACCCGGGGTCCTATGTATTTCCTGGATCTGGATACTTGAATGCCTTTCTAGATTTGGAAAGTTTTCTTCCAGGATCTCGTGGAATAAGTTATCTAGGCCCTTATTATTTTCTTCCTCTTCTGGAATACCAATTATCCCGATGTTGGGGCGCTTGATAGTATCCAGTATTCCTCGTATATTATCCTCATTTTTCATGGTTGTTTTCTCAATCTTCTAGATACTTTTTTCTAGGTCAGATGTTTTGTCTTCTACATTGGAGATTAGATCTTCTGCCTGGTCTAACCTACTTTTAATACTTTCAAGGGAGGTTTTGATTTCCTGTATCACATTCTTCAATCTTAAAAGTTCCATCTGGTTCTTGTTTAAGGTATCCATTTCTTCTTTCAAGTCATTGAAGGACTTCCTCATCCCCTGAAGCTCCTTGTCTTTTTTCTCTTCCATCTCAGTTAGTTTGGTCACTACAAATAATCTGAATTCCTTATCAGACATGTCCACGACGTCCACTGTATTGACTGTGGGTGGTGTAGGCTTGATGATTTCCCTTGGGGGAGAGGCCTTTTCTTGGTTGCTCATATTTCTTGAGCCTCTGCGATTGTTCCTAGTCATCAGGTAATCTATATGTTTCTTCCTAACTGACTGTTAAAAGTTGTACAGGCTTAGAAAATTGATGATTTCCCTTATGGTTGGCCTACCTGTTGCTCGCAATTACCATTAACTGTTGCCACTACCCTGGATGGCCCAAAGTCCTCACTGTCTCTAAGGAGAGGTGAGCCTTCAATTGACTGAATAAGCAACACCCCAAAAGCAAAGAAAAACAGAATGAAAAAAGGAAATCACGCGGCGTGCAACGTGCACCACACGCTATTCAAATCACTACAATTCAAAGAGTCCAAAGGCTAGTGGGAAAGGGTCAGAAGATGAGTGACAGGACCAGGTTGGTCGGGCCTGCAGCCTGAGTCCGCCTGGAGCCCAGAACTGCTGGCCGGCTTGATCCGGATTGCGGGTGGGGTGGGGTGGGAGTTCACCTTAAAGTCCCAGACAACCAACCTGGGGTCCAAGGAGGAGAAACAGTGGGGATGCATAGAGATTCAGAAGGGTCGGGCCTGCAGCCTCAGTCCGCCTGGAGCCCGGAACTCCGAATAATAATAATAATATAAATAAATAAAATTAAATAAATAATTCTAAAAAATAAGTAATATCCAAAACACACCAAGATCAAAGAAATAATAAATATTCTAGCAGAAATCAATAAATAAGTGAAATAGAAAGTAAGCGAAGTATACAGAAAATAAAAGAAAGCAAAAGCTGGTTCTTTGAAAAGATAAACAAGATTGCCACACCATTAGCTAGACTAATTAAGAAGAAGAGAGAAGAGAACCAGATACATCAAATTCACAATGAATTAGGCAACATTACAACAGACATAATAGAAATACAAAACATTGTTAGAGGATACAATGAGTGACTATATGTGAACAAAGAAACTTTAAATGAGATGGACAGATTCCTGGACACATATAATCAAACAAGATTGACACAGGAGGACATAGAAAGCCTGAATAGGCTTACAACAAGTAATGAGATTCAATAAGTAATACATGACCTCCCAAAAAAGAAAAGTCCAGGTCCCAATGGCTTCAGTGCTGAATTTAATATTTTTTTTTTAAAAGAGGTAACCCTCATTCTACTCACACTGTTTCTAGAAATTCAAAAAATTGGAACCCTTCCAAATTCCTTCTATAAAGCCTCCATTACCCTCATTCCCAAAGTGGATAAAATAAGACAAAAAAGTAAAACTACAGATCTATCTCTCTGATCAATATAGATGCAAAAATTCTGAACAGGATACTTGCTAACCATATTCAACAGCATATAAAAAAGTTTCTTCATCATGACCAGGTAGGCTTTATTCCAGGGATGCAAGGGTGGTTCAACATACATAAAACTATAAATGCTACACACCATATTAACAGAAAGAAAGAGAAAAACCACATTATCATCTCAATTAATGTGGAAAAAAGATTTTACAAAATACAACATTTTTTTATAATTAAGACTCTCAGAAATAATGGCATAGAAGGACCATTTCTCAGCATAATAAAAGCCATTTATGAAAAAACCTATAGCTAACATTATACTGAAGGTGGAAAAGGTGAAAGCTTTTGAACTAAAAACTAGTACAATACAAGGCTGCCCCCTTTCTCCGTTCCTATTCAATATACTACTGGAAGTTCTAGCCAATGTGATCAGACAAGAGATGGAAATAAAGGCATTCCAATAGGGAAAGAAGAGCTGAAATTATCTCTGTTTGCAAATGGCATGATTGTATACATAGAAGACCCAATAGTATACAGGAGAAAACTTCTCAAAGTAATAAATGCATACAATAAAGTGTCAGGATAAAAAATTAACTTACAAAAATCTATAGCATTTCTGTATACAAACAACAAGCAGACAGAGACAGAACTGAAGAAAGTAATCCAGTTTACCATAGCCACAAGAAGTTTAAGATACCTAGGAATAAAACTTAGTAAAGATGTCAAAGAATTCTGTGAGGAAAACAATGAAAATCTTAAAAAGGGGATCAAAAAAGACACAAAAGTAAAAGGGCATCCCATGTTGCTGGATTTGCAGAATTAATATAATCAAAATGGCAATACTACCCAAATTTATCTGCATGTTTAAGGCAATCCTATAAAATGAGAAGGGCCATTCTTCACAGATCTAGAAAAGACAATCATAGAATTTGTCTGGAATCATAAAAGACCCCGTATTGCAAAAGCCATCCTATGCAAGAAGAGTCGAGTGAGTTGCATCTCATTTCCTGTCCCCAAAAAATATATTACAAAGCTGTGGTAATCTGAACAGCATGATATTGGTACAAAAACAGACATGAGGACCAATGAAACAGAGACACCCCAGAAATAAACTCCAAAACATACAGTTGACTCATCTTTCACAAAGGGTATCAGTCAACCCAGTGGGAAAAGGAACACCTCTTTACCAAATGGTGCTGGAAAAACTGGGTATTCACCTGCAGAAAAATGAATCTAAATCCCTATCTGTGACCATTAATAAAAATAAACTCAAAGTGGATCAAAAATCTAAACCTAAGACCACAAACTATAAAAACTACTGATGGAAAACACTAGGGAAACTCTGGGAGACATTGCAGTAGACAAAGACTTCTTAAGCAAGACCCCCAACACACAGGCAATAATCCCCCAAATAGACAGATGGGATTACAACAGATTAAGGAGTTTCTGCACAACAAAGGACACTGTAATTAGTGTGAATCAACAACCCTTGGAATGGGAAAGAATTTTTGTTAACAGTGCCACAGATAAAAGACTGATAACCAGAATGCACAGAGAACTCAATGGGCTTACCTCAAAAGAAAATGTTTAACTCAATGAGAAGATGGAAAAAAATGAGCTGAATAAACAGTTCTCTAAGGAAGACATATGAACAGCCAAAAAGCATTTGAAAAAAAATGCTCAACATCCCTCATCATAATGGAGATGCAGATCAAAACCTCAATGAGTTACCACCTAACTCCAGTCAAGATGGAAAAGATTTTTAAAAAGGTAAGTGCTGGCGGGGATGTGGTGAAAGTCGAACACTTCTACGTTGTTGGTGGGAATGTAAGTTGGTCCAGTCACTGTGGAGAATGATATGGAAGTTTCTCAAAGACCTTCAAACAGAACTAACATATCATCGAGCAATTCAACTATTGGCTATCTACCCAAAGGACAGAAGAATGCTCAGTTGGAAAAGCGCTTGCACAGCTCTATTTATTGCAGCACTATTCACGATTGCTAAGTCATGGAACCATCCCATATGTTCACAAATGGAGAAATGGACTGAAAAATTGTGGCATATATACTCCATGGAATACTACTTAGCCATAAAAACAAAAAGGCCCTGGAATTTGATAGAAAGTGGATGAATATGGAAGATTTGCTGCTGAGTAAAGCAAGTCTGGCTATGAAAGAGAAACATTATATGTCTCCACTTAACATATACTGACAGTCTGCACTCTATGGTAGAGACTGAAAGACTAGAGTATATAAAAGCATTAAAAATTGTTGTGGACACTAGAGACAAAGTGGAAGGAGAATGTGGGAGGGAAAATGTGCTGGAAAGGAAATTTGGGGGGGAAATGGAGTGGTAAGATCGTTAGATATTGTTTATTATCTCTTGATGAAGATGTCCATAGTAATCTCAACTGGACTGAGAAGTTTATCATGCTGGGTAAAGTCTCTTTAACATCGAAATGGCGTATAGCAATTGAATGTATAGATAATGAAAACAATATTAATAATAGTAATAACTACAATAAATAAATAAAGTTTAAGGAAAGAAAAGAAATTGAGCAGCCTTGTTTAGTACCTTTTTTTAGTGGGAAATCTTTCAGCTTTTCCCCTTTTAGTATAATGTTAACTGTAGGTTTTTAATATATGGGTTTTATTTTGTTGAGAAAAGACTTCTATACCAGTGTTACTGAGAGTTATAATCATGAAAGGATGTTGGACTTTATCAAATGCTTTCTCTGCATCAATTGAAATGATCATATGGTTTTTATGTTTCTTTCTTTTAATATGGTGTATTATTTTTTATAGTCTTGTGTATGTTGAACCACCCTTGTATCCCTGGAAAAAACCTACCTGGTTGTGAAGCATAATCTTTATTCTATCTTTTGGATATGATTATCAAGTGTCTTGTTGAGAATTTTTTCATCTATATTCATCAGACATATTGAACTGTACTTTTCCTTTTTTGTCATGTTCTTATCTTTTTTGGGAATGAGGATGATGGAAGCTTCTTAAAATGAATTTGGAAAGTTTTCTACCTTTTTGATATTTAGAAATAATTTGAGTAAAATAGGGTTTAACACTTCCTTAAAAGTTTTGTAGATTTCAGAAGTGAAGCCATCTGGACCTGGGATTTTTTTTTATTTTTCTGTCGAGATGTTATTTATTACTGAGAAACTCCACGACAGGTCCTGAAGAGGTTCTAAAGGTAGTCTAAAGGTAGTGCTATGCCAGGAAAACTAAAAAGTCAGATGGACAGTTATAAGAGAACAAAAGCAACCAAGTAAATGACTCACTTAATAATAGGAAAAGGTCCAGAAATATTGATAATAATATTCAATGTTGATGGAGTAAATTCTACAATGAAGAGACATAGACTGGCTAAATGTATACAAAATGAGAAATCCTCTATCTGTTGCCTACAGGAAACACACCTTATGGATAAAGACATACATAGACTAAAAGTGAAGGGCTGGAAAAAGTATTTCTTGCAAATGGATATCAAAAAAGCTCTGGAGTTACAATACTGATTTCATACAAAATAGGGTTCAAGATAAGGACTATAAAAAGAGACAAAGTAGGGCATTATATAATAGTAAATGTTCCAATTCAGCAAGAAGACCCAGCACTTATAAGTATCTATGGATCCCACTCAGGAGCAAAGAATTACATAAAGGAAAGCCTGCTGGAGCTAAAAGGAGAGATAGGTTGCAGCACTATAATTATTGGGGATCTCAACACCTCATTATCTCCTTTAGACAGATCTTCTAGACAAAAAATAATTAGAGAGATACAGGACTTAAATGATACTATAAATCAAAAGGGCTTGAAAGATTTCTATAGAACTGTCCACCCTATGACCAAAAACTATAAAATTTTCTCAATCTGGCATGGAAATTTTTTTTATTTTTAAATTAATTTTTATTGTCATCATAATCTTGTTTATAATACATTGGATTGCATATAACTTTACAGTATATTACATTGCTTTTTCAAAATGGAATGCCCTGCATGTCAGTCAATACAGAGACATTAATCTCCCCAATTCATCATTCAATATCCTTTCAATGTTTTTCCCAATCATTATTATTATTATTCTAATTATTTTTTTAAACAATCACTATTTCTCATTTTGCTTGTAAAAAGACTTTACCCATCATGAAATACTTCTCAGACCAATCCAGTTGAGAATACTATATATGCCATATATGCCATCATATGGTAATAAGCCATATCTGTTTGCCACTAACATCCTGCCTCTCTACTTGTTCTCTTGCTTTCTTTCCGCATCCTCTTCTATTCACCCCCCCCTTTCCACACTGTCTTATTCTCATTAAGTACTTTCACTGCTTTTATGTCCTCCAATATTTTGCTCTCTACCACAGAGTCTGGATAGTTGGTTTATATTAAGTGGATACATATAATATCTTACTTTCATAGCCTGGCTTACTTCACTCAGCAACAGATCATCTATATCTGACCACTTTCTATCAA
Source organism: Tupaia tana (assembly GCA_026018925.1). Classification (NCBI taxonomy): domain Eukaryota; kingdom Metazoa; phylum Chordata; class Mammalia; order Scandentia; family Tupaiidae; genus Tupaia; species Tupaia tana. The sequence continues at coordinate 109,134,731 of JAKSZU010000009.1, read as the reverse complement.
ATGCAGGCTTTTGTTATTTTTTATGGCTGAGTAGTATTCCATAGAGTATATATACCACACTTTTCCAATCCATTCATCAGTTTGTGGACATTTAGGTTGGTTCCATGTCTTGGCAATTGTGAATAATGCTGCAATAAACATTGATGTGCAAGCACTATTCTGACTGAGCATTCTCCTGTCCTTTGGGTAGATACCCAGAAGTGGGATTGCTGGATCAAATGGTAGTTCTATTTGTAGATCTTTGAGGAACCTCCATATTGTTCTCCACAGTGGTTGAACCAGTTTACATTCGCACCAACAGTGTAAGAGGGTGCCCTTTTCACCACATCCCCGCCAACACTTATCACTTTGTATATTCTTTTTTTTTTTTGAGAGGTTTTTGCTATAGGGCGCGTGTGCTCGCCAGGCAGACAGAGAGACAGAAAGTGAGAAATCACCCCCCAGGGGGGATGGCCACGCCACAATCCTTTCTCCTCCATTCTCCTCTAGGGATCTTGGGCATGCATGCACACGTGCCCGGCATGAGTTTTAAGCCACCGGGTCCAGGAAGCGAACCACAGTTGACTACGTGGGAGTCCAGCGACATAGCCATTACACTAACTACTGGTCCCACTTTTTATATTCTTAATCTTTGCCATTCTGACAGGGGTTAGGTGGTATCTCATTGTGGTTTTTATCTGCATCTCCCTTATGATGAGGGATGTTGAGCATTTCCTCATATGCTTTTTGGCTGTTCATATGTCTTCCATAGAGAGATTTTTGTTCAGCTCATTTTCCCATCTTTTAATTGGGTTAATCACTTTTTTCGCATAAGGCACTTGATTTCCCTGTGTATTCTGGTTATCAGTCCCTTGTCTGAGGCATATTTAACAAAAATATTTTCCCATTCTGAGTGTTGTCAGTTCACACTTGTTACTGTGTCCTTTGCTATGCAGAAACTTCTTAGTCTGATATAGTCCCACTTGTCTATTTTAGGGATTATTGTCTGTGCTTTGGGAGTCTTATTTAAGAAGTCTTTGCCCACTCCAATGTCTCCCAGAGTTTCCCCAGCATTTTCAACCAGTAATTTTATTGTTTGAGTTGTTAGGTTTAGGTCTTTGATCCATTTTGAGTTGATTTTTGTTAATGGTGAGAGATGGGGGTTCAGTTTCATCTTTCTGCAGATGGATACTTAGTTTTTCCAGCACCATTTACTAAAGTGGTTTTCCTTTTCCCAATGGATTGACTGATATCCTTTGTCAAAGATCAGTTGGCTGTAAGCTTTGGGGATTATTTCTGGGGTCTCTATTCTATTTCATTGGTCCACATGCCTGTTTGTATGCCAATACCAAGCTGTTTTGATGACCACAGCGTTATAGTATATCTTGGGATCAGAGAGTGATAATGCCTCCTACTCCATTCATCTTGCGCAGGATTGCTTTTGCAATACGAGGTTTTTTATGATTCCAGACAAATTCTATGATTGTCTTTTCTAGATCTGTGAAGAATATTTCTGGTATTTTGATTGGAATTGCATTAAACATGTAAATTAATTTGGGTAGAATTACCATTTTGATTATGTTAATTCTTCCAATCCAGGGACATGGAATGTCCTTCCACTTTTTTATGTCACTTTCAATATCTTGTTTAAGATTTTCGTAGGTTTCTTTATAAAGCTCTTTGACTTTCTTAGTTAGGTTTATCTGTATGTATCTTATACATCTTGTGGCTACAGTAAAAGGGATTCATTTTTTCAGCTCTACTTCGTTCAACTTGTTGTTCATATATAGAAATGCTATAGATTTTTGGATGTTGATTTTTGTATCCTGCCACTTTACTGTATTTACTTATTACTTCAAGTCCTTGGCATGGAAAATTTTCAAGAATTAGCCATATGATAGGACAGAAATCAAGCCTTTACAGGTTCAAAGGCATAGAACCTATATTCAGCAGCTTCTCTGACCATGATGGAACTAAATTTGATATTATTTCAAGAAACACCCTTGCAAATACACAAACACATGGAAGCTAAACAACCTACTTCTGAATGATTTCTTAACTACTGAAGAAATTTAGTCTGAAATAAAAGAAAATTATGTAAATGAATGATAATGAGTACACAAGTTGCTATAATCTATAAAACATGGCAAAAGCAGTTTTAAGAGGGAAACCCATTGCAATTAGTAAGCATAACAAAAAGATGGAAAGGTTCCAAATAGACAACATCATGCCTCAGGGATTTGGAAAAATAACAACAAAAAAAATCCCATAAATCCCAGGTGAAAAGAAATCATAATGATTCAAACAGAAATAAATGAAATAGAAAATACACAAACTATACAGAAAATAAATGAAGGCAAAAGATGAGTCTTTGAAAAGATTAACAAGATTAACACACCATTAGCTAGACTGATAAAGAAGAAGAAAGTAGGAAACCAGAATCAAATATGTGATTAAACACGAAACATTACAACAGACACAATAGAAATACAAAACATAATTAGAGCATACTATAAGCAACTACATGCCAACAAACAAGAGAACAGAACATGAAAATCTTAAGAAAGAAATCAAAGCATACAAAAAAAGGGAAGGACATCCAATTTACATGGATAGAGAGAATTATTATAATCAAAATGGCAATCCTACTCAAATTAATCTACATATTTAATGCAATCTCTATAACATTACAAACAGACTTTCTTCACAAATCTAGAAAAAAACAATCAAAATTTGTCTGGAATCATAAAAGACCCAGTATTGCCAAAAGCAATACTACTCAAAAAGAGTGGATTGAGTGGCATTTTACTTCCTGATTCCAAAATATATTACAAAGCTCTGAAAATCAAAACAGCATGGTATTGGCACAAAAACAGACACAGGGACCAATGAAACAGAGTAGAGATCCCTGAAATAAACCCCAAAGCATACAGTCAACTGATCTTTGACAAAGAGTGCTAGGGAATCCAGTGGGAAAAGAAAAATGTCTTTAGCAAATGGTTCTGGAAAAACAGGCTACCTACCTGCAGAAAGATGAATTTGAACCCCTAATTGTCACCATTGACAAAAATCAATTTAAAGTGTATCAAAAACCTAAATCTAAGATCACAAACTATGAACGTACTGATGGAAAACACTAGGGAAACTCTGGGAGACATTGGGGTAAGCAAAGACTTCTTAAATAAGACCCCAAAGCACAGGCAAAAATTCACCAAATAGACAGATGGGATTAATTAATGTGAATCCTCAACCCTCCAAATAGGAGAAAAATTTTGTAAACTATGCCTCAGATAAGGGACTGATAACCAGAATACACAGGGAACTCAAGCGACTTACCCAGAAGAAAATGATTGACCCAATTAAAAGATGGAAAATAAACTGAATGAACAACTCTCTAAGAAAAACATATGAAAAGCCAAAAAACATATGGAAAAATGCTCAAATTCCTCATCATAAGGGAGATTCAGATCAAAACCACAATGAGATACAACCTAGCCCCAGGCAGAATGGCAACGTTTAATAGAACAAAAAATGATAAGTGCTGTCAAGGATATGATGTACATTGTTGCTGGGAATGTAAATTGCTCCTTCCACTGTGCATAACAGTATGAAAGTTCCTCGAAGACCTTCAGCCAGAAGGAACAACAAGACCCTGGCATTTGATAGAAAGTGGATGAACATTGGGACCAGCAGTTAGCGTAATGGCTATGTAGCTGGACTCACACATAGTCAACCGTGGTTCGAGTCCCAGACCCGGTGGCTTAAACTCACACTGGGCACGTGTGCATGCGTGCCCAAGATCCCGAGAGGAGAATGGAGGAGAAGGGATTGTGGCGTGGCCATCCCCCTTGGAGGGTAATTTCTCACTTTCTGTCTCTCTGTCTCTCTCTGTCTGTCTGGCGAATGCACGCGCCCTATAGCTAAAACCTCTCCAAAAAAAAAAAAAAAAGGAAGTGGATGATCATGTAAGACTATTGCTGAGTGAAGTAAGTTAGGCTACTAATAAGAGACATTTTATATCTCCACTTAGCATATTCCAATTATGCGCACTCTTTAGAAGAGAATGAAAGACTAGAGGACATAAAAACAGTGAAAATTGCTATGGACACTGGGGACAAAATGCAAAGAGAGTCAAGAGGGGAAGAGTACAGGATGGAAAATTTGGGGATAAATGGAGAAATAATGATGTGTGGTACACAGATATGTTCTATTGCCTGTAGATGATGTCATATATAGTATTTTCAACTCACCTGCCCTGTGGTGTATATCATATTCGGTAAAATCTCTTTAGAATCTAAATGATGCATAGTGATTGAATGTATAAATAATAATAAATAATATAAAAATATTAAAACTCTTCTAGTTTATAACCTTAGGTGTCTTTTATTTATTTTTATTTTATTTTTGTGGCTTTCAGATCATAGATCATGTATTTATTAAAAAATTAAAATGAATTGACAAAGTTATTACATTATTTTGCATGCTAACAGGATTTTCCAAGTCCGTTATAAATACCATATTTTGAGCAATTAAAGAAATTACTTTTTCAGCAATGTACAAATGGAAAACCTTTCCATCCAAATTTCTGGTTATTATCACTAATTCTACTTTTCACAAGCTAGTGAGATATTATCTGTGCCATATGCAGAGCTCCTTATTAAAGAAAGCTTGAGAATACACTAGACAAAGATGTTTCTGAAGATGATTTGTTAAAATTATAAAGCAAACATGTTAGTAATTTCCACCACTGGTGATCTGTTATCCATGACAATATTATTCTGAATCCAGGATAATTTTATACACGTGGCAATTTTTTTCTGCATGCTTTCTTGAGCCAAACCCTGTATTACAAAATGTACAAAATGCACAATTTACAGGATGGGACTTGAAATTCCCATTTTCACACAGAATGGTTAGGGAGTGTTACCAATAACAAATAAAAGTTATACAATATTGATTAATATAAATTATATTTGTTCTTATCCACCTCCATTCTCTTTAATATGTTCAGATTCTTCCCTTCAGAAAACATGAGTTTCTATTCAACACTGATTATATCGTTAATGATGATTATAATGAGCTGTATTTTTAAGCACATACATTTTTACCATGTATGTGCTTGTGAAATGTAATCTGATTACAAACACTGACACAGTAGCAGATCAAATCTAAGAAAGAAAAGACCAGGGTAATCCAAAGTACAAGATATTCATCAGTAAAGCTGTTAAAATACTGGTCAAGAAACAAAAGTGCTGGACCTATGAATGCTGTGCCATGCAAATGCATTTCATTATCATCATGTGTGCAACCACAGTTTATCAATGATTTTAGCAGACACAAAACAAAATACCAATATATAAAGACAGGGATGCTTTTCAAAAAGCTGAACTGTTGATTTCTTATTGATCATTGCAGCTAATGTAATCACTGATCCAATATGGAGAAAAGGAGAACAGACACATGTTCCTGCTATTGTTGATCCATTTTTTCCAACACCACCTGTGAAGATTACATGGAAGTAATTTGTACAGAAAAATATGGTCCCTGCTATAATACAAAGCATGGGAAAATTTTTTACTTTAATATTCAGCATCAAAAAGGTGGCTCCCCAATCATTTCCAGCAAATGCATCATTATTATGAAGATCTATACTTCAGTCACATCAATTATTCCAAATTGCAATGTTCCAGAAACATGTTTGTCAGTGTTCACAATAGAACATGAATGTCCCAGTAAAACAAAACAGAACAAAAATCCAATCAGGGTTTGCCCCCAGTTGCACTACAATAAAAATGACAAGAGCCACAAAATCTATTGATAGTGAATCACCATAACGATCAAAAAGTTCTCCCAAAGGAGAACTACTATTGGTTCTCCTTGCCTGTTTCCCATCTATAGCATCCAAAGACTGGTAAATGAAGAGCCACATGCACAAGCAATATATGCTCACAGAGGTACCTGATCTGTAGCTACAGCTACAGAGAAGGACAGTAGAAGACTAATAAAATAGTTGTGCAGATTCTTATTGACAGTCCCATGATGGTGATAAGATTTGGGGAAATCCAGGAGGGAACTCTTTCTACTAGCCATTCCCAGTATCCCTGCATTAAGGGCTCGAGCAGGGAACATCCAAAACTCTGATATCTGTGTTCTTCTACTCACTTTAGTTGATTTCTTGGCAATGGTGGTATAGGTAACTGAAACAATTTAATTAATACACACCCTGTAGTACTCATATGCCTGAAACCCACAACCCACAGGAGACACCAGGTGAGAATCTCCATATTGTTTTCTTTTTCTTTTCTTTCTTTATTTTTTATTTTCTCTAGGATGCATACACTTGCCAGAGAGACAGAAACAGAGAGACAGAAAGTGAAAAATCACCCTCCAGGGGGGATGACAACACTGCAATCCCTTCTCCTCCATTCTCCTCTTGGGATTTTGGGCATGCATGCACATGCAGCTGGTGTGAATTTTATTCTTCTGGATCCAGCACTCGAACCATAGTTGACTATGTGGGAGTCCAGCGACATAACCATTACACAATCTGCTGATCTGTCCACATTGTTTTCTTGTTGATCAATGCCCATTCATGGATTTTGGATTTTCTTTATTTGGAGACAGTAATCTATCTTATTTTTACAGCTTGTGTTTGGTGTTTACCCCTACTTCACAAGCACACCCCTAGAAATAACACCTCCAACTCCAGCAGATTAGGTGACTCTTGTTCTTTCATTTTGTAAGCAATATTTTGTATTTTTTTTTTGCTTTATCATCAGCAAATAACTTTTCTCTTTTGTGTCAGTTAAATGTACTGTTTTTTCCCCTGTTCCCCTTTCTCCATCCCTCTATTACTTAACGCCTGTATCACCCCATCCTTCCTCTCTCTAATATCTACAGTCGCCCTCCCTACTACTATACCTTCCTAACTCTTAGTTTCTCATATATAGCACAAATATTTGGTATATATTTATTTGGGACATATAGTGTCTGTCTTTCATATTCTGGCTTGCTTCATTCAGTAAATCGTCTATATTTTTCCACTTTATATTAAATGCCAGAGTCTCGTTTTTTTTATGGCTGAGTAGTATTTCATTGTGTATATGTGCTATGTTTTCCAATGATGTGATAAATCATTTTAACCGATTTGCATAATTTGAATAATCCTTGCATCCCAGGGTGAAATACTACTTGATCATGATGCATAGTATCTTTAATGTACTATCAAGTTTGTTTTGATAGTATTTGGTTGAGGATTTTTGCATCTATGGTCATCAAGGATGTTAACCTATAGTTTTCTTGTTGTGTTCTTGTCTGCTTATGGTATCAGGGTATTGTGGTTTAATAAAACAAATGTGAAATTATTTCTTCCTCTTTGATCTTTAAAAAGAGTTTGAGAATAATTTATATTAGTTCTTTAAAAGGTTTGTAGAATTCAGCAGTAAAATCATCCAAACCTTGTCTTTTGAATGGTGACACTCTTTACTAACAATCCAAATTTGTTACTTGTTTTGGGTCTTTTCTACTTTCTAGTTCTTCCTGGTTCAATCTTGGTAGATTATATGTGTCCAGTAATTTATATTTTTTTCTGGATTTTCCAGTTTGTGGTGTATAGTTGTTCATAATGGTCTCTAATAATCACTTGTGTTTCTCTGGTATTGATTGTAATGCCTACGTTTTTCCTTACCATTCTATTTGGTTATTCTTTTTTTCTTCATTATTCTAGTCCATGGTTTGTCAATTATATTTCTCCCATCAAAAATGAACTTTAGTTTTGTTGATCTTTTATATTAATTTTTTTGGTCTCCATTTGATTTATTTGTTATTTTATCTTCATTATTTCTTTTCTTCATCTAATAAATGAAACAACACAAAGATACCCACATACTACACTTCTGTTCAACTTTTTAAAAATTATTTATTTATTTAAAATTTTTATACATTCAATCACATTATTTACCTTACAAGGTGAAAATTTCAATATGTGAACATTTCTCACAAGTCCAGTTGATCAAAATATCTTCACCCAATAACACCACACCTCCCCATCCTGTAAATGCTCTGCCTCCGTATCCCTCCTCCAAATGTTCTTTCTTAAGCCCCAAAGCTATCAGGCAAGAGAAAGAAATTAAGAGCATAAAAACTGGAAACGAAGATGTCAAATTGCCCCTGTTAGCAGATAAAAAAAAAAAAAACTCAAGAATCCACCAAAAACTCTTAGAACTGATCAATTTACTCAGTAAGCTTGCAGAATACAAAATCCAAATTAAAAAAACATATCTCCTTGTACACCAAGAATAAACTAAACAAAATCAAATAAAAAAGCAATCCCATTTACAAAAACTATATAAAAATAAAATGTCTAGGAATAAATTTAATCAAATAAGTGCATGATTTTACAATGAAAATTATCAAACACTGATTTAAGAAAATTGAAAAAGACATAAAAATTGGGAATACATCCCATATTCATAAATTGGAAGAATCAATCTTGTTAAAATGCTGATACTACCCAAAGCAGTCTACAGATGCAATGCAATCTTTGTTGAAATACCAGTGGTATTCTATTCTTTTCTTATTTAGAGAGAGAGAGAGAGAGAGAGAGAGAATTTTGCTGTAGGGTATGTGTGCTTGCTGGAGAGACAGAGAGACAGAAGGTGAGAAACCACCTTCTAGACAGGATAGCTACACTGCATTCCCATCTCCTCAGTTTTCCTCTTGTGATCTTGGGCTTACATGCACATGTTCCCTACATGAGTTTTAAGCCTCCAGGTCCAGGACTCAAAGTGCAGTCAACTACATGGGGCTCCAGCAATATAACCATTATGCTATTTGCTGGTTCCACCAGTGGTATTCTTTACAGAAATAGAAAATAGAATCATAAAATTTGCACGAAATCACAACAGTCCCCAAATATTTAAAACAATCTTCTGCAAACAAAACAAAGTTAGCTACATCATGCTACCTGAACATAAAATATATTACAAAACAATGATAACAAAAAATGCATTTGTAGTGAAGCAAAAACAAACATGAAAACGAATGAAACAGAATAGAGAACCTAGAAATAAATATACAAACATACAACCAATACAGCCAACTGGTTTTGGACAAAGGACTAAAGAACATTCAATGAGAAATGGGCTGTCTTTTCATGTTTGTCTGTTTAAATTTTAATTTTGTATATACATACAGTCACAATACATCACTTAGTTTGTAAAGTGAATTTACTCAACATGAATACATCTCACATTAGTCCAGTTGAAGATACTATACATGTTATCATCAACAATGATCCATTTCTGTGCCCTATTAATATCCTGCCTCTCTATTTTTTCCCTTAATTTCTTTCCTCGCACTCCTCTTCTTTTCCCACCCTTTCCCCACCCTGTCTTCAGTACCATAACAATTTTCAATGTTTCTATATCCTCTAATCTTTCTGTTTCAGCCATACAGTGCAGACAGTCAGTATATATTAAGTGGAAACATACAATGTCTCTCTTTCCATAGCCTGACTTGCTTCATTCAGCAGTAAATCTTCCATATTCATCCACTTTCTATCAAATGCCAGGGTCTTATTGTAATTTTATGACTGAGTAGTATTCAATAGAGTATATATGCCACACTGTTTCAATCCATTCATCTATTCATGGACATTTGGGTTGGTTCCATGCCTTAGCAATTGTGATTAATGTTGCAACAAACAGATGTGCAAGTACTTTTCTGGCTGAGCATTCTCCTATACTTTGGGGAGATTATCAGGAGTGGAATTGCTGAATCATATGGTAGTTGTATTTGCAGATTTTTTAAAAACCTCCATATTATTCTTCACAGTGGCTGGACCAATTTACATTGCCACCAACAGTGAAGGAGAGTCCCCTTCTACCATAGCCCCACCAGCACTTACCATTTCTTTTTTTAATCTTTGCCATTCTGACTGAAGTTAGGTGGTATCTCATTGTGGTTTTGATCTGCATCTCCCTATGATGAAGGATGTTGATTGTTTTTTCATATGCTTTTTGGCTCTTTGTATGCCTTCCTTGGACTGTCTTTTAAATAAATTGTGGTAGCAAAATGGATACCCATATGCAGACGAATAAAATTAGGTTGTTATCTCTCACTATGTAAAAGAATTGACTTCAAATGTATTAACGATCTAAATTTAAGACCCCAAACCATTAAATTACTAGGAGAAAACATAAGGAGAACACTTTGGACCATTGGTATAGGCACAGTTTTAAAAATAAAATTTCAAAAGCATGGGCAACTATAGCTGAAGTATATAAATGGGATTACATGAAACCCAAAAGCATCCTAACAATAAAGAAAACTATCAACAGAGACAACCTACAGAATGTGAGAAAACATTAATAAATTATATCTTCAACAAGGGATTAATAATCAGAATATGCAAAAAACTAAAACAACTCACCAGCAAAGCATAGCAAAGCAAACAAACAAACAAACAAAAAACCAGAGTCTAGTGGGTAACATAGTGCACTGAACTCCCACATAGTTGACTGTGATTTGAGTCCTGGACCTAGCAGCTTGAAACTCACACCAAGTACATGTGTGCAGATACCCAAAATTCTTAGAGAATGGAGAAGAATGGATTGTGACATGGTCATCTTCCCATAGAGGGGAGTGATTTCTCACTTTCTGTCTCTTTACCTCTCTCTGTGTCTTGGGTGAGCACATGAGCCCTATTGCAAAAATCTCTCAGAAAAAAACAAACAAACAAATAATCTGGCTTAAAATCAGCAATTGAAATGGACCATACTAAAAAGAAGTTATACAGAAGGCTAACAAGCACATAAAAATTAATGCTCAACATTACTAATGATCATATACATACAAATCAAAATCACACTGAAGTATCACCTTACCACAATTAGAATAACCATTATTAAATAAACAAAAAGTAACAAATACTAGCATGGTTGTGGAGAAAGAAGACTCTTGTGTACTATAAGTAGGAATATAAATTAGTACAATCTTTATGAAAAACAGTATGGAGGTTTCTCTAAGATTTAAAAATAGAGCTACTGTATGATCCAGCAATCCCTTGACTAAGTAAATACTGAAAGGAATGTATATCAGTATGGCAAAGAGATATACACACCTGTATTTTTATTGCAGCACTATTCACATCTAAGACTTGAAATCAATCCTAGTGTTCAATAAGTAATGAATAGGTGAAGAAAGCATTTTATTCATACAAAATGGACTATTTCTGATCCATAAAGAAGGATAGAATTCATTTTGAGGAAACAATAATAAAAATTAACTAAAAATACTAAATGGAATAAACCAGGCACTGAAAAGTAGATATTACACAGTATAACTTAATGGAAACTTGAAGATTTGACTGCACATAACTGGAGATTTTAGCAATGGAAAATAGGAGTTAGAAAGAGAAGGGGACAGGTGATGAGGAGCACATTATTAACAGATACAAGATGGCAGGAGTCCCATCAGGATACTGGTTCAAACTAAAGACCTTGCCAAAAGCTAGGCTGCCTGTGGCTACAGGGCCTAACTGCCCAGATCCATAGCTCATCCCCACCCCACTCACATTTGAACTCTCAGGACTTCAGTGTTTAGGATAGTATGTGCCATGTTTTGCACACCACATAATCTACTCTGTGTTCCTGAGTTGAAGCAGCTCAGTTTCAGGCACAACTGTTCTTTAGAAACAGGGATAACTTTGGGTCACCCAGGACCAATGACAAAAATGCAAAGTGCAGAGGAGCAACGAGCAACAGGGAGGAAGAGCAGAAGAGAGATCACCAATTTTCTACTCCTGCACACCTTTGAATGCTCAGAGATACCTTGAATAATTTAGAAAGAAATGTATAGATCACCAGATGACTAGGAAAAATCGCAGAGGCACAAGAAATATGAGCAATCAACAAAATGTCTCTCCCTTAAGGGAAATCATCAATTCTACATCACCCACAGACAAGACAATGGAAGTCATGGAAATTTCAAGTAAGTAACTCAGAATATTTGTGGTAACCAAACAAAATGAGATGCAAGAAAAAAAAGACAACAAGTTCCAGGAGATGAAGAAGTCCTTTCATGATTTGAAAGAAGAAATAGACGCGTTGAAAAAGAACCAGATGGAACTTCTAGGGTTGAAAAATGTTACACAGGAAATTAAAACCTCCATTAAAAATATTAAAAGTAGGTTAATAACACCGAAGACCAAATCTCAAATGTAGATGACAAAACCTCTGAACTAGAAAAAAGTATCAAAAAGACTGAGATAACAACCAAGAAAAAAGAGAATAATATACAAAAAAATACTAGATAGAATCAAGTGCCCCAACATACGAACAATTGTTATCCCAGAGGAGGAAAAAAAATAATAAGAGCATTGATATTTTCTTTCATGAAATCCTGGAAGAAAACTTTCCAAACCTAGAGAGGCGTTCAAATATCCAGACCCAAGAAATACATAGGACCCCAAATATGATCAACCCAAGAAGATCCTCTCCAAAGCACATTATACCCAGATTGGCCAAAACCACAAAGATAAGATACTAAAATTGGCAATAGGGAAATGTCAAGTTACTTACAAAGGTTATCACATCAGGCTAACATGGGATCTCTCATCAAAAAGAATGCAGGTAAGGAAAGAATGGGGAGATATAGTCAAAGTGTTAAATGAAAAACAATTTCAACCAAGAATACTACTTCCAACAAGATTATTCTTCATATGGAAAAAAATATAAAAGTATTCTCAGATAAGCAAAATCTGAAAGAATTTACCAGCTCCAGACCAGCTCTTCAAGAGGTTCTGAAGGGAGTACTAGACCAAAAAAACTAAACATTCAGACATAAAGTTATAAAAGCACAAAAAGCAATCAAGAAAATGGCTGACTTAATGATAGGAACAGGTCTGGAAATATTGATAATAACATTGAATGTTAATGGATTAAATTCTCTAATTAAGAGACACAGACTACCTGAATGGATTAAAAAAAATAAACTCACTATCTGTTGCCTACAGGAAACACACCATATGGATAAAGACATATATAGACTAAAAGCGAAGGGGTGTAAAAAGATATTCCATGCACCCACCCAGGCAGAAGAAGCTGGGTCTTCAGAAGAAGGTTCCACATGGCAGCAGCGAACTAGATTTTTCAGGGAATGAAGATTTTGTACAGATAATTCAGCCTCCAACAAACGAGCTAGCAGTACGGAGCCTCCTCCGCACCCCCAGCCTTCTATCTCTCTTTCTGTGTCTCAGTTCCTGTCTCCCCCTGCTTCTGTCTTCACTTTTTTTTGTAATTTTTCTTTTTTACACTTTTTTTAAAAGGCAAAGTTTTTCTCTGGCTTTTGGCTCCACCTCTTATCTTGCTAATTATCACTCTGGTCCTCCCACCCAGGCAGAAGAAGCCGGGCCTTCAGAAGAAGGTTCCACATGGCGCCAGCGAACTAGATTTTTCACGTGGCGCACAAGCTCACTGCATGGATTTCTATTTTGTGATTTTTTTTTTTTAAAAAAAGAACAGTAATTACAATTTTTTAATTTTTTTTTGTCTTTTTTTCTCTTTTTGTAGTTGTTTCTCTCTCCCTTTTTCATTTTCCTTTTTCTTGTCTCTCCACCCTCCAATATCCATTCAATGTGATCTTAGACAGATCTAAGAGCACTGTAGCTAAACATCCAAATACTAATGGGGTTAAAATATTCCCCAATATCTACTGAATCTGCTGCCCCAGCAATCACAACAGAACAGCAAAGAGATTCTAGATCACCTCTGTCTGCTTGCTCCTGAGCAATTAGACTGAACTTCAAGAATTTGAAAGAAACACACCATCCATCAGATGACAAGAAATCACCGCTGGATCACGAGAAATATGGGAAAACGAGAAAATACCTCTCCTCCAAGGAAAAAGAGTAACTCTTCTTCATCCACAAGCAGTTCAGTTAAAATCATGAAAATGTCTGATAAGGAATTTAGAACATTCATAATGTTGAAGCTAACAGAGATGGAAGAGAAAAGAGATAATGAACTGCTAAAGAGAAAGGAGAAAGAAGTTGACGAGTTTCAGGAGATGAGGAAATTCTTGCAAGATCTAAAAGAGAAATTACACACTTTACAAAAGACTCAAATGGAACTGCTAGAGATGAAGTCTATATTACAAGAAGTCAAAATCTCTTTTGAAAGTATTAAAAGCAGACTAGATCATTCAGAAAATAGAATCTCAGATGTCGAAGAGAAAATGGCTCGCCTAGAAAAATCCACCATGAAGACTGAGGAAATGGCCCAAAAATTTGAGAATGACATGTGAGAAGTACTGGATACCATCAAATGTCCAAGTATCTGGATAATTGGCATTCCAGAAGGTGAAGAGACCCATAAGGGCATTGATGATCTATTCCATGAAATCCTGCAAGAAAACTTTCCAAACCTAGAGAGGCATTCGAAGATCCAGTCCCAGGAAATACAAAGGACCCCAAATAGAATCAACCCAAGAAGATCTTCTCCAAGACACATTACAGCCAGGTTGACCAAAACCGTAGACAAAGACAAGATACTAAGATTGGCAAGAGAAAAACATCAAGTTACCCACAAAGGACATCCCATCAGGCTAACAGCAGATCTCTCATCAGAAACAATGCGAGCAAGGAGAGAATGGGAAAGTATATTAAAAGTGTTACGAGAGAAGCAATTTCAGCCAAGAATACTGTACCTGGCAAGATTATCTTTCAGGCGAGAAGAAAAGACAAGAACATTCTCAGATAAGCAAAACCTGAAAGAATTTACCAGCACCAGACCAGATCTCCAAGTAGTTCTCAAGGGTGTGCTGAATCAGAAAAATTAAACACAGACACACCGAAATAAGAGTCCAAAAACTTAGAAAGTGGCCACCTTAATCATAGGGACAAGTCTGGATTTGAATATTATATCCCAGAATTTAATCAGGAAAATTGAACCAGAACAGAAGATAAAAGTACATGAGACTATAGGTTCATGCACCTATCATTTGAACAGAATCCTAACCTGTTTCCTGGCTTTAAGCAAAGTTCTTTGGCATTTCTTTGATTTAAGTTAAAACTGGTTTTCTTAATAGTAACGAGTGAACTCACCATTGAAAGTAGTTAGATTATGTAGGAAATTGTGTGATCAATGCAATGTGGGTGGAAGGGAATGAAGGACAATTGTCGACACCGGAGGTGGTGTGAGAGGAGGGTGAGAAGGGACAGAGGGTCAGAAAGAGGGGTGGAAATATTTCTAGGAACTAGTGTACTGGATGGGAGATTGCATTTTGTGTGCTGTGATGATGCTTAGAGAAGGGATGTAAATTGAATTACAAAAAACAAAGTTTCAGGAAAAAAAAATATCTATTCAATGACTGCAGTAGGATATGTAGCCCCAGCTAGGTGCTACTTTACAGGATGCGTAAAGTTAGACTTGTGTTCATGGAAATGTGTATGTCACCTGTGTTCGCTATGAGGGTATTTGGATTAATTAGGGTCTTTGGTGATTCAATAAAATGGGGGCGGGGGAACAGTATAGAAAGCAAACAGAGACAGTATGGGAGGAGAATGAGAGATGGCAGAGGGTAGGAGATAGGGAATCAAGGATGGGGGGAAAAAAGCTAAACATACAGAAAACAAGAAATGGAAGATCATCTGCTGACAATAACATGTTTGTTGATGTGCTTGATTGAGACAATATACAGTGCACTCTGGATGGAAAATCTCATTTTGTATGCTGTAATGATGTACAGTGAATGAATGCAAATAAATAAATTGAAATAAAAAAAGATATTCCATGCAAATGGAAATCAAAAATAGGTTGCAATTTTCATACTGATTTCAGATAAAATAGGCTTCAAGACAGAGTGAAAGAAGAGACAAAGAAGACATTATATAATAGTAAATAGGCTAATTCATCAAGAACACTTAACACTTATAAATATCTATGCACCTTGGACCAGCAGTTAGCGTAATGGCTATGTCACTGGACTCCCATGTAGCTGACTGTAGTTCGAGTTCCGGACGTGGCAGCTTAAACTCATGCCGAGAGCATGTGCACTCATGTCCAAGATCCTGAGAGGAGAATGGAGGAGAAAGGATTGTGGTGTGGCCATCCCACTGGGGAGTGATTCTTGCTTTCTGTCTCATTGCCTCTCTCTGTCTTTCTGGTGAGCACATACGCCCTATAGCAAAAAATCTTTCCAAAAAAAAGAAATCTATGCACCCAACTAAGGAGCACCTAAACACATGAAGAAAGACTGGTTGACTTACAGGGAGAGATATGGTGCAACACTATAATTGTTGGGGATCTCAGCACCCCATTGTCACCCCAGACAGATCTTCTAGACAAAAAATAAACAGAGAGATAGAGGATCTAAGTGATACTATAAATCAAATGGGCTTGAAAAACAGCTATAGAGCTTTCCACCTTAAGATCACAAAATATACATTTTTCTAACCAAGGCATGGAACCTTTCAAAGATTGGCCATACTATAGGAAACAAATCAAGCCTTTGAATATTGAAAGGTGTAGAAATTATATAGAGCATCATCTCTGACTATGATGGAATTACTTGATATTAATTTCAAAAAATTCCCTTGAAAATACACAAAAACATGGAAAGTAAACAACCTACTTCTGAAAGACTTCTTAACTACTGACGAAATTAAGACTGAAATCAAAGAAAACTATGAAAAAAATGATAATAATGGACCAGCAGTTAGTGTAATGGTTATGTCGTTGGACTCCCACGTAGTCGACCGCAGTTCGCGTCCCGGAACCGGCGGCTTAAAACTCACGCCAGGCCCGTGTGCGTGCATGCCCAAGATCCTGAGAGGATTGAGGCATGACCATCCCCCCTGGGGAGTGATTTATCGCTTTCTGTCTCTATGTCTCTCTCTGTCTGGCGAGCGCACACGCTGTATAGCAAAAAAAAAAAAAAAAAAAAAAAGAAACTCTCAAAAAAATGATAATAAGTACATTAGTTTCCATAATCTATGGGACACAGGCAACATTACAACAGACACAGGAGAAATACAAAACATCATTAGAGGATACTATGAGTGACTATATGCCAACAAACAAGAGAACATGGAGGAGATGGATAAACTCCTGGATGCATATAATCTACCAAGATTGAATCAGGAGGAAATAGAAAACCTGAATAAACCCATAACAAGCCAAGAGATTTAATCAGAAATAAATATCCTCCCAATAATAAAAGTCCACAACCTGGTGGCTTTATTTGTGAATTCTACAAAACTTTTAAGGAAGAGCTAACCCCCGCCCTACTCAAATTATTTCTAAAGATCCAAAAGGAAAGAAACCTTCCAAATTTATTTTATGAAGCCTCCATCATCCTTATTCCCAAAACAGAAAAAGATATGACAAAAAAGGAAAACTACATACCAATGTCTCTGATGAATATAGATGCAAAAATTCTCAACTAGATTCTTGCAAATCGTATTCAACAACATATAGCAAAGAATATTCATCACGATCAGGTAAGCTTTATTCCAGGGATGCAAGAGTGGTTCAACATATGCAAGACCATAAATATAATACATCATAATAACAGAAAGAAAGATAAAAACTACATGATCATTTTCAATCACTGCAGAGAAGGTATTTGATAAAAACATATTTTTTCATGATTAAGACTCTCAGGAAGATTGGTATAGAAGCATCATTTCTCAACACCATATAAACCATATATAAAAAACCTATTTTTAATATCATACTCAATGGGGAAAAACTAAAAGTTTTTTTTTTTTTTTTTTTTTTTTTTTTTTTTTTTTTTTTTTACTAAAAACTGGTACTAGACAAGATTGCCCACTTTCTCCATTGCTTTTAAATATGGTGCTGGAAGTCTTAGCCAATGCAATCAGAAAAATAGAATAATATAAAAGGCATTCAAATAGGCAAAGAGTGGAAAATAACTTTATTTGTAGATGACATGATGGTATACTTAGAAGACCCAAGGGTTTCCTTGAAAAAAATTTCTTGAAGTAATAAAGGAATACAGTGAAGTGGCGGGGCACAAAATCAACATCTAAAAATCTATAATATTTATATATACAAAAAACAATTTGAACAAAACAGAGCAGAAGAAAGAAATCCATTTTAACATAGCCACAAAATGTATGAGATACCGAGGGATAAACCTAATTAAAGAAGTCAAATACTTTTACAAAAAATAACTATGAATATGTTTTTAAAAAAAGATACTGAAAATGACATAAAAATGTGGAAGGACATCCCATGCTCCTGGATTGAAGATTAAAGTAATCAAAATAGTTCTACCCAAATTAATTTACATATTTAATGCAATCCCAATCAAAGTAACACACATACTTCACAGATCTAGAAAATACAATCATAGAATTTGTCTGGAATCATAAGACCATTTATTGCAAATGCAATCCTGCACAAGAAGAGTGGAGTGGGTGGCATATTACTCCCTAACCCAAATATAGTATAAAGCTGTGATAATCAAAACACATTGTATTCACACAAAAACAAACAGGTGAACCAATGAAATAGAAAAAAAAAAAAAAAAAAAAACAGAAATAAATCCTAAAGCTTACAGCCAACTGATTTTTTTTAGAGGTTTTTGCTATAGGGCACGTGGGCTCGCCAGACAAACAGAGAGAAATAAAGAGACAGAAAGCTAGAAATCACCCCTCACGGGGGATGGCCACGCCGCAATCCCTTCTCCTCCATTCTTCTCTCGGGATTTTGGGCATGCACGCACACATGCCCAGCGTGAGTTTTAAGCCACCGGGTCTGGGACGTAAACCACGGTCGACTACATGGGAGTCCAGCGACATAGCCATTACACTAACTGCTGGTCCCTAGCCAACTGATTTTTGACAAAGGGCTACAATGAACCTATTGGGAAAAGGAAAACCTTCTTAACGTATGGTATGGAAAAAACTTGGTATCCACCTGCAGAAAGATAAAACTGAATCTTCACCTTTCACCATTAAAAAAATTTACTCAAAATGTATCAAAGATCTGAACCTAAGACCTCAAACTATAAGACTACTGGTGGAAAATACTGAGGAAACTCTGGGAGACACTGAGGTAGGGAAAGACTTCCTCAATAAGTCTCCCATAGCACAAGCAATAATCTCTAAAATAGATAAGTAGGACTACATCAGATTAAGAAGTTTCTGCACAGCAAATGACACAGTAATTAGTATGAATCAACACATTTAAGAATGGGAGAATATTTTTGTAAAATATGCCTCATACAAGGAACTGATAACCAGAATACACAGGGAACTCAGTCAGCCTACCTGGAAAAAAATGTCTAGCCCAATTAAAAAGATAGGAAAATGAGCTGAACAAAAAAATGTCTAAGGAAGACATAGTAACAGCCAAGAATCTTATAAGGAAGTGTTCAACATCGCTCATAATAAGGGAGATGAAGATTAAAACCACAATGAGATACCACATAACCCCTGTCAGAATGGTGAAGATTAAAAATACAAAAGGTGATGTGTTGGCAGGGTTGTGGTGACAGGGGAACTCTCTACACTGTAGGTGGGAATTTAAACTGGTTCAGCTACTGTGAAAAATAATAGAAAGATTCCTCAAAGGAATCCCATATTTTGACCCCTGGGCCAGGAATTTCGAGGGAAGACTGTACCCCATAGCTTCAGCCCCAGGATCCCCAAGCAAGAGACCCCTCTCTCACCCAGCAAAAAGGAAACACACTTGCTCTTATTTGAGGAAACGTTCTCTTAAAATATTTTTCAAAGAGAACACATCTCCCAATGGTTAGAAGTACAAGAAGAACCTCAAGTCTGAATAAACCAGGAAATATGTCTCCATCAAAAGAACACAGTGACTCCCTTCCTTTTCCTGAAAAGATAGAGGATGTTACCAAAATGTCCAAGATAGAATTTAGAACATTCATGTTGAACAAATACTAGGAGCTGGAACAGAAAAGAGACAATGAACTACAGGAGATGAGAAAGCCCTTCCACAATATGAAAGAAGAAATAGACACGCTAAGAAAGAATAAGATGAAATTATTAGAGGTGAAGTCTGTAATACAGGAAATCAAAAACTCTCTTGGAAGTATTAAAAGTCGATTAGACCATGCTGAAGGTCGAATCTCTGATGTAGAAGATAAAACTTCTGACCTAGAGAAAACCACCAAAAAGATAGAGAAAATAACAAAAAAAATGAAGATAACATACGAGAAATACTAGATTCCATTAGACGTCCTAACATCAGAATAATTAGTATCCCAGAAGATGAAGAAACTAATAAGGGCATGGAAAGACTATTCCATGAAATCTTGGAAGAAAATTTCCAGAGTCTAGAGAGGCACTCAAGCATCCAGACTCAAGAAATACAAAGGACCCCAAATAGAATTAACCCAAGAAGATCTCCCTCAAGGTATATCATAGCCAGTCTGGCTAAGACCACAAATAAAGATAAAATACTAAAACTGGCAAGAGAGAAACGAGAAGTGACTTACAAAGGTCATCCCATCAGTCTAACACCAGACTTCTCAATGGAAACAATGCAAGCAAGGAAAGAATGGGAAGATGTATTGAAAGTGTTAAGAGAGAAACAATTTCAACCAAGATTATAGTATCCTGCAAGATTATCCTTCATATGGAAAAAAAAGATGAAAATCTTCTCAGACAAACAGAACCTGAAAGAATTTGCCAGCACCAGGCCAGCTCTCCAAGAAACCCTGAAGAAAGTACTGTTCCAGGGAAAACTAAAGAAATAAAAGCCAGAAACAAATGAGTAAAAGGCAACTAAGACAATGGCCAACTTAAACATCGGGACAGATCCAGTAACATCAATAATAACATTGAATGTTAATGGATTAAATTCTCCAATCAAGAGACACAGACTGGATGAATGGATTAAAAAAAAAAAAAAAAAAAAAAAAAAAAAAAAAAGAGAACTTCCTGGACTGCCAGCAGGCAACAGCGTCCCCTGCAAGCCTCTGGCCAGCAAGGGATACTGAGGGAGGGTCACCTCTGACCCCCACCCCACTTCCAGACCCCCAGGCCCCAGACTCCACCTTCTAGGTAGGTAGCCAGGATATCCTTCAGGCAGTTTTTTTTTGTTTTTTTGTTTTTTTTTCTTTTCTCTTGACTCCCCCTGCATTCTCTTGTTAACACCTAGCCCTCCTTCTCCCCCCAGATCTTCCTGGACTGCCAGCAGGCAACAGCGTCACCTGCAAGCCTCTGGCCAGCAAGGGATACTGAGGGAGGGTCACCTCTGACCCCCACCCCACTTCCAGACCCCCAGGCCCCAGACTCCACATTCTAGGTAGGTAGCCAGGATATCCTTCAGGCAGTTTTTTTTTGTTTTTTTTGTTTTTTGTTCTTTTCTCTTGACTCCCCCTGCATTCTCTTGTTAACACCTAGCCCTCCTTATCCCCCCAGACCTTCCTGGACTGCCAGCAGGCAACAGCGTCCCCTGCAAGCCTCTGGCCAGCCAGGGATACTGAGGGAGGGTCACCTCTGACCCCCACCCCACTTCCAGACCCCCAGGCCCCAGACTCCACCTTCTAGGTAGGTAGCCAGGATCTCCTTCAGGCGGGTTTGTTTTGTTTTTTTTTGTTTTTTTTTCTTTTCTCTAGACCCCCCCTGCATTCTCTTGTTAACACCTAGCCCTCCTTCTCCCCCCAGAACTTCCTGGACTGCCAGCAGGCAACAGTGTCCCCTGCAAGCCTCTGTCCAGCAAGGGATACTGAGGGAGGGTCACCTCTGACCCCCACCCCACTTCCAGACCCCCAGGCCCCAGACTCCACCTTCTAGGTAGGTAGCCAGGATCTCCTTCAGGCGGTTTTTTTTTTGTTTTTTTGGGTTTTTTTCTTTTCTCTTGACCCCCCCCTGCATTCTCTTGTTAACACCTAGCCCTCCTTCTCCCCCCAGAACTTCCTGGACTGCCAGCAGGCAACAGCGTCCCATGCAAGCCTCTGGCCAGCAAGGGATACTGAGGGAAGGTCACCTCTGACCCCCACCCCACTTCCAGACCCCCAGGCCCCAGACTCCACCTTCTAGGTAGATAGCCAGGATCTCCTTCAGGCGGTTTTTTTTTGTTTTTTTTTCTTTTCTCTTGACCCCCCATGCATTCTCTTGATAACACCTAGCCCTCCTTCTCCCCCCAGACCTTCCTGGACTGCCAGCAGGAAACAGCGTCACCTGCAAGCCTCTGGCCAGCAAGGGATACTGAGGGAGGGTCACCTCTGACCCCCACCCCACTTCCAGACCCCCCAGGCCCCAGACTCCACCTTCTAGGTAGGTAGCCAGGATATCCTTCAGGCAGTTTTTTTTTGTTTTTTGTTTTTTTTTTTCTTTTCTCTTGACTCCCCCTGCATTCTCTTGTTAACACCTAGCCCTCCTTCTCCCCCCAGACCTTCCTGGACTGCCAGCAGGCAACAGCGTCACCTGCAAGCCTCTGGCCAGCAAGGGATACTGAGGAGGGTCACCTCTGACCCCCACCCCACTTCCAGACCCCCAGGCCCCAGACTCCACATTCTAGGTAGGTAGCCAGGATATCCTTCAGGCAGTTTTTTTTTGTTTTTTTTGTTTTTTGTTCTTTTCTCTTGACTCGCCCTGCATTCTCTTGTTAACACCTAGCCCTCCTTATCAACCCAGACCTTCCTGGACTGCCAGCAGGCAACAGCGTCACCTGCAAGCCTCTGGCCAGCAAGGGATACTGAGGGAGGGTCACCTCTGACCCCCACCCCACTTCCAGACCCCCAGGCCCCAGACTCCACCTTCTAGGTAGGTAGCCAGGATCTCCTTCAGGCGTTTTTTTTTTTTTTTTTTTTTTCTTTTCTCTTGACCCCCCCTGCATTCTCTTGTTAACACCTAGCCCTCCTTCTCCCCCCAGACCTTCCTGGACTGCCAGCAGGCAACAGCGTCTCCTGCAAGCCTCTGGCCAGCAAGGGATACTGAGGGAGGGTCACCTCTGACCCCCACCCCACTACCAGACCCCCAGGCCCCAGACTCCACCTTCTAGGTAGGTAGCCAGGATCTCCTTCAGGCGGTTTTTTTTTGTTTTTTTGGTTTTTTTTCTTTTCTCTTGACCCCCCCCTGCATTCTCTTGTTAACACCTAGCCCTCCTTCTTCCCCCAGAACTTCCTGGACTGCCAGCAGGCAACAGCGTCCCATGCAAGCCTCTGGCCAGCAAGGGATACTGAGGGAAGGTCACCTCTGACCCCCACCCCACTTCCAGACCCCCAGGCCCCAGACTCCACCTTCTAGGTAGATAGCCAGGATCTCCTTCAGGCGGTTTTTTTTTGTTTTTTTTTTCTTTTATCTTGACCCCCCATGCATTCTCTTGATAACACCTAGCCCTCTTTCTCCCCCCAGACCTTCCTGGACTGCCAGCAGGAAACAGCGTCACCTGCAAGCCTCGGGCCAGCAAGGGATACTGAGGGAGGGTCACCTCTGACCCCCACCCCACTTCCAGACCCCCAGGCCCCAGACTCCACCTTCTAGGTAGGTAGCCAGGATATCCTTCAGGCAGTTTTTTTTTGTTTTTTTGTTTTTTTTTTCTTTTCTCTTGACTCCCCCTGCATTCTCTTGTTAACACCTAGCCCTCCTTCTCCCCCCAGACCTTCCTGGACTGCCAGCAGGCAACAGCGTCACCTGCAAGCCTCTGGCCAGCAAGGGATACTGAGGGAGGGTCACCTCTGACCCCCACCCCACTTCCAGACCCCCAGGCCCCAGACTCCACATTCTAGGTAGGTAGCCAGGATATCCTTCAGGCAGTTTTTTTTTGTTTTTTTTGTTTTTTGTTCTTTTCTCTTGACTCGCCCTGCATTCTCTTGTTAACACCTAGCCCTCCTTATCCCCCCAGACCTTCCTGGACTGCCAGCAGGCAACAGCGTCACCTGCAAGCCTCTGGCCAGCAAGGGATACTGAGGGAGGGTCACCTCTGACCCCCACCCCACTTCCAGACCCCCAGGCCCCAGACTCCACCTTCTAGGTAGGTAGCCAGGATCTCCTTCAGGCGGTTTTTTTTTTTTTTTTTTTTTCTTTTCTCTTGACCCCCCCTGCATTCTCTTGTTAACACCTAGCCCTCCTTCTCCCCCCAGACCTTCCTGGACTGCCAGCAGGCAACAGCGTCTCCTGCAAGCCTCTGGCCAGCAAGGGATACTGAGGGAGGGTCACCTCTGACCCCCACCCCACTACCAGACCCCCAGGCCCCAGACTCCACCTTCTAGGTAGGTAGCCAGGATCTCCTTCAGGCGTTTTTTTTTTTCTTTTTTATTCTTTTCTCTTGACCCCCCCTGCATTCTCTTGTTAACACCTAGCCCTCCTTCTCCCCCCAGACCTTCCTGGACTTCCAGCAGGCAACAGCGTCCCCTGCAAGCCTCTGGCCAACAAGGGATACTGAGGGAGGGTCACCTCTGACCCCCACCCCACTTACAGACCCCCAGGCCCCAGACTCCACCTTCTAGGTAGGTAGCCAGGATCTCCTTCAGGCGTTTTTTTTGTTTGTTTTTTTGTTTTTTTTTCCTTTTCTCTTGACCCCCCCTACATTCTCTTGTTAACACCTAGCCCTCCTTCTCCCCCCAGACCTTCCTGGATTGCCAGCAGGCAACAGCGTCCCCTGCAAGCCTCTGGCCAGCAAGGGATACTGAGGGAGGGTCACCTCTGACCCCCACCCCACTTCTAGACCCCCAGGCCCCAGACTCCACCTTCTAGGTAGGTAGCCAGGATCACCTTCAGGCGGTTTTTTTTTGTTTTTTTGTTTTTTTTTTCTTTTCTTTTGACCCCCCCTGCATTCTCTTGTTAACACCTAGCCCTCCTTCTCCCCTCAGAACTTCCTGTACTGCCAGCAGGCAATAGCGTCCCCTGCAAGACTCTGGCCAGCAGGGGATACTGAGGGAGGGTCACCTCTGACCCCCACCCCACTTCCAGACCCCCAGGCCCCAGACTCCACCTTCTAGGTAGGTAGCCAGGATCTCCTTCAGGCGTTTTTTTTTTGTTTTTTTTTTTTTCTTTTCTCTTGACCCCCCCTGCATTCTCTTGTTAACACCTAGCCCTCCTTCTCCCCCCAGACCTTCCTGGACTGCCAGCAGGCAACAGCGTCCCCTGCAAACCTCTGGCCAGCAAGGGATACTGAGGGAGGGTCACCTCTGACCCCCACCCCACTTCCAGACCCCCAGGCCCCAGACTCCACCTTCTAGGTAGGTAGCCAGGATCTCCTTCAGGCGGTTCTTTTTTTGTTTTTTTGTTTTTTTTTCTTATCTCTTGACCCCACCTGCATTCTCTTGTTAACACCTAGCCCTCCTTCTCCCCCCAGACCTTCCTGGACTGCCAGCAGGCAACAGCGTCCCCTGCAAGCCTCGGGCCAGCCAGGGATACTGAGGGAGGGTCACCTCTGACCCCCACCCCACTTCCAGACCCCCAGGCCCCAGACTCCACCTTCTAGGTAGGTAGCCAGGATCTCCTTTAGGCGGTTTTTTTTTGTTGTTTTTTTTTTTTTTCTTTGCTCTTGAGCCCCCCTGCATTCTCTTGTTAACACCTAGCCCTCCTTCTCCCCCCAGAACTTCCTGGACTGCCAGCAGGCAACAGCGTCCCATGCAAGCCTCTGGCCAGCAAGGGATACTGAGGGAAGGTCACCTCTGACCCCCACCCCACTTCCAGACCCCCAGGCCCCAGACTCGACCTTCTAGGTAGATAGCCAGGATCTCCTTCAGGCGGTTTTTTTTTTGTTTTTTTTTTCTTTTCTCTTGACCCCCCATGCATTCTCTTGATAACACCTAGCCCTCCTTCTCCCCCCAGACCTTCCTGGACTGCCAGCAGGAAACAGCGTCACCTGCAAGCCTCTGGCCAGCAAGGGATACTGAGGGAGGGTCACCTCTGACGCCCACCCCACTTCCAGACCCCCAGGCCCCAGACTCCACCTTCTAGGTAGGTAGCAAGGATCTCCTTCAGGCGGTTTTTTTTTTTTTGTTTTTTTTTGTTTCTTTTTCTTTTCTCTTGACCCCTCCTGCATTCTCTTGTTAACACCTAGCCCTCCTTCTCCCCCCAGACCTTCCTGGATAGCCAGCAGGCAAAAGCTTCCCCTGCAAGCCTCTGGCCAGCAAGGGATACTGAGGGAGGGTCACCTCTGACCCCCTCTCCACTTCCAGACCCCCAGGCCCCAGACTCCACCTTCTAGGTAGGTAGCCAGGATCTCCTTCAGGCGTTTTTTTTTGTTTGTTTGTTTTTTTTTTCTTTTCTCTTGAACCCCCTGCATTCTCTTGTTAACACCTAGCCCTCCTTCTCCCCCCAGACCTTCCTGGACTGCCAGCAGGCAACAGCGTACCCTGCAAGCTTCTGGCCAGCAAGGGATACTGAGGGAGGGTCACCTCTGACCCCCACCCCACTTCCAGACCCCCAGGCCCCAGACTCCACCTTCTAGGAAGGTAGCCAGGATCTCCTTCAGGCGGGTTTGTTTTGTTTTTTTGTTTTTTTTTCTTTTCTCTAGACCCCCCCTGCATTCTCTTGTTAACACCTAGCCCTCCTTCTCCCCCCAGAACTTCCTGGACTGCCAGCAAGCAACAGTGTGCCCTGCAAGCCTCTGTCCAGCAAGGGATACTGAGGGAGGGTCACCTCTGACCCCCACCCCACTTCCAGACCCCCAGGCCCCAGACTCCACCTTCTAGGTAGGTAGCCAGGATCTCCTTCAGGCGGTTTTTTTTTTTTTTTTTTTTTTCTTTTCTCTTGACCCCCCCTGCATTCTCTTGTTAACACCTAGCCCTCCTTCTCCCCCCAGAACTTCCTGGACTGCCAGCAGGCAACAGCGTCCCCTGCAAGCCTCTGGCCAGCAAGGGATACTGAGGGAGGGTCACCTCTGACCCCCACCCCACTACCAGACCCCAGGCCCCAGACTCCACCTTCTAGGTAGGTAGCCAGGATCTCCTTCAGGCATTTTTTTTTCTTTTTTTTTCTTTTCTCTTGACCCCCCCTGCATTCTCTTGTTAACACCTAGCCCTCCTTCTCCCCCCAGACCTTCCTGGACTGCCAGCAGGCAACAGCGTCCCCTGCAAGCCTCTGGCCAGCATGGGATACTGAGGGAGGGTCACTTCTGACCCCCACCACACTTCCAGACCCCCAGGCCCCAGACTCCACCTTCTAGGTAGGTAGCCAGGATCTCCTTCAGGCGTTTTTTTTTTTTTTTGTTTTTTTGGGTTTCTTTCTTTTCTCTTGACCCCCCCTGCATTCTCTTGTAGACACCTAGCCCTCCTTCTCCCCCCAGACCTTCCTGGACTGCCAGCAGGCAACAGCGTCCCCTGCAAGCCTCTGGCCAGCAAGGGATACTGAGGGAAGGGTCAACTCTGACCCCCACCACACTTCCAGACCCCCAGGCCCCAGACTCGACCTTCTAGATAGGTAGCCAGGATCTCCTTCAGGCGTTTTTTTTTTTTTGTTTTTTTTGTTTTTTTTTTTCTTTTCTCTTGACCCCCCCTGCATTCTCTTGTTAACACCTAGCCCTCCTTCTCCCCCCAGACCTTCCTGGACTACCAGCAGGCAACAGCGTCCCCTGCAAGCCTCTGGCCAGCAAGGGATACAGAGGGAGGGTCACCTCTGACCCCCACCCCACTTCCAGACCCCCAGGCCCCAGACTCCACCTTCTAGGTAGGTAGCCAGGATCTCCTTCAGGCAGTTCTTTTTTTGTTTTTTTGTTTTTTTTTCTTATCTCTTGACCCCACCTGCATTCTCTTGTTAACACCTAGCCCTCCTTCTCCCCCCAGACCTTCCTGGACTGCCAGCAGGCAACAGCGTCCCCTGCAAGCCTCTGGCCAGCAAGGGATACTGAGGGAGGGTCACCTCTGACTCCCACCCCACTTCCAGACCCCCAGGCCCCAGACTCCACCTTCTAGGTAGGTAGCCAGGATCTCCTTCAGGCGGGATTGTTTTGTTTTTTTTTTGTTTTTTTTTCTTTTCTCTAGACCCCCCCTGCATTCTCTTGTTAACACCTAGCCCTCCTTCTCCCCCCAGACCTTCCTGGACTGCCAGCAGGCAACAGTGTCCCCTGCAAGCCTCTGTCCAGCAAGGGATACTGAGGGAGGGTCACCTCTGACCCCCACCCCACTTCCAGACCCCCAGGCCCCAGACTCCACCTTCTAGGTAGGTAGCCAGGATCTCCTTCAGGCGGTTTTTTTTTTTGTTTTTTTTGTTTTTTTTTCTTTTCTCTTGACCCCCCATGCATTCTCTTGTTAACACCTAGCCCTCCTTCTCCCCCCAGACCTTCCTGGACTGCCAGCAGGCAACAGCGTCACCTGCAAGCCTCTGGCCAGCAAGGGATACTGAGGGAGGGTCACCTCTGACCCCCACACCACTTCCAGACCCCCAGGCCCCAGACTCCACCTTCTAGGTAGGTAGGCAGGATCTCCTTCAGGTGGTTTTTTTTTTGTTTGTTTGTTTGTTTTTCTTTTCTCTTGAACCCCCTGCATTCTCTTGTTAACACCTAGCCCTCCTTCTCCCCCCAGACCTTCCTGGACTGCCAGCAGGCAACAGCGTCCCCTGCAAGCCTCTGGCCAGCAAGGGATACTGAGGGAGGGTCACCTCTGTCCCCCACCCCACTTCCAGACCCCCAGGCCCCAGACTCCACCTTCTAGGTAGGTAGCCAGGATCTCCTTCAGGCGGTTTTTTTTTTGTTTTTTTGTTTTTTTTTTCTTTTCTCTTGACCCCCCCCCTGCATTCTCTTGTTAACACCTAGCCCTCCTTCTCCCCCCAGAACTTCCTGGATTGCCAGCAGGCAACAGCGTACCCTGCAAGCTTCTGGCCAGCAAGGGATAGTGAGGGAGGGTCACCTCTGACCCCCACCCCACTTCCAGACCCCCAGGCCCCAGACTCCACCTTCTAGGTACGTAGCCAGGATCTCCTTCAGGCGGTTTTTTTTTTGTTTTTTTGTTTTTTTTTTCTTTTCTCTTGACCCCCCCTGCATTCTCTTGTTAACACCTAGCCCTCCTTCTCCCCCCAGAACTTCCTGGACTGCCAGCAGGCAACAGCATCCCCTGCAAGCGTCTGGCCAGCAAGGGATACTGAGGGAGGGTCACTTCTGACCCCTCCCCACTTCCAGACCCCCAGGCCCCAGTCTCCACCTTCTAGGTAGGTAGCCAGGATCTCCTTCAGGCGTTTTTTTTTTGTGTGTTTGTTTTTTTTTTTCTTTTCTCTTGAACCCCCTGCATTCTCTTGTTAACACCTAGCCCTCCTTCTCCCCCCAGACCTTCCTGGACTGCCAGCAGGCAACAGCGTCCCCTGCAAGCCTCTGGCCAGCAAGGGATACTGAGGGAGGGTCACTTCTGACCCCTCCCCACTTCCAGACCCCCAGGCCCCAGTCTCCACCTTCTAGGTAGGTAGCCAGGATCTCCTTCAGGTGGGTTTTTTTTTTTTTTTTTTTTTTTTCTTTTCTCTTGACCCCCCTGCATTCTCTTGTTAACACCTAGCCCTCCTTCTCCCCCCAGATCTTCCTGAACTGCCAGCAGGCAACAGCGTCCCCTGCAAGCCTCTGTCCAGCAAGGGATACTGAGGGAGGGTCACCTCTGACCCCTACCCCACTTCCAGACCCCCAGGCACCAGACTTCACCTTCTAGGTAGTTAGACAGGATCTCCTTCAGGCGGTTTTTTTTTGTTTTTTTGTTTTTTTTTTTCTTTTCTCTTGACCCCCCCTGCATTCTCTTGTTAACACCTAGCCCTCCTTCTCCCCCCAGACCTTCCTGGACTGCCAGCAGGCAACAGCGTCCCCTGCAAGCCTCTGGCCAGCAAGGGATACTGAGACCTCTGACCCCCACCCCACTTCCAGACCCCCAGGCCCCAGACTCCACCTTCTATGTAGGTAGCCAGGATCTCCTTCAGGCGGTTTTTTTTTGTTTTTTTGTTTTTTTTTTCTTTTCTCTTGACCCCCACTGCATTCTCTTTTTAACACCTAGCCCTCCTTCTCCCCCCTTACCTTCCTGGACTGCCAGCAGGCAACAGCGTCCCCTGCAAGCCTCTGGCCAGCAAGGGATACTGAGGGAGGGTCACCACTGACCCCCACCCCACTTCCAGACCCCCAGGCCCCAGACTCCACCTTCTAGGTAGGTAGCCAGGATCTCCTTCAGGCGGTTTTTTTTTTGTTTTTTTTTTTCTTTTCTCTTGACCCCCCCTGCATTCTCTTGTTAACACCTAGCCCTCCTTCTCCCCCCAGACCTTCCTGGACTGCCAGCAGGCAACAGCGTCCCCTGCAAGCCTCTTGCCAGCAAGGGATACTGAGACCTCTGACCCCCACCCCACTTCCAGACCCCCAGGCCCCAGACTCCACCTTCTAGGTAGGTCGCCAGGATCTCCTTCAGGCGGTTTTTTTTTTGTTTTTTTGTTTTTTTTCTTTTCTCTTGACCCCCCCTGCATTCTCTTGTTAACACCTAGCCCTCCTTCTCCCCCCAGACCTTCCTGGACGGCCAGCAGGCAACAGCGTACCCTGCAAGCTTCTGACCAGCAAGGGATACTGAGGGAGGGTCACCTCTGACCCCCACCCCACTTCCAGACCCCCAGGCCCCAGACTCCACCTTCTAGAAAGGTAGCCAGGATCTCCTTCAGGCGGGTTTGTTTTGTTTTTTTGTTTTTTTTTCTTTTCTCTAGACCCCCCCCTGCATTCTCTTGTTAACACCTAGCCCTCCTTCTCCCCCCAGAACTTCCTGGACTGCCAGCAAGCAACAGTGTGCCCTGCAAGCCTCTGTCCAGCAAGGGATACTGAGGGAGGGTCATCTCTGACCCCCACCCCACTTCCAGACCCCCAGGCCCCAGACTCCACCTTCTAGGTAGGTAGCCAGGATCTCCTTCAGGCGTTTTTTTTTTTTTTTTTTTTTCTTTTCTCTTGACCCCCCCCTGCATTCTCTTGTTAACACCTAGCCCTCCTTCTCCCCCCAGACCTTCCTGGACTGCCAGCAGGCAACAGCGTCCCCTGCAAGCCTCTGGCCAGCAAGGGATACTGAGGGAGGGTCACCTCTGACCCCCCCCCCCCACTACCAGACCCCAGGCCCCAGACTCCACCTTCTAGGTAGGTAGCCAGGATCTCCTTCAGGCGTTTTTTTTTCTTTTTTTTTCTTTTCTCTTGACCCCCCCTGCATTCTCTTGTTAACACCTAGCCCTCCTTCTCCCCCCAGACCTTCCTGGACTGCCAGCAGGCAACAGCGTCCCCTGCAAGCCTCTGGCCAGCAAGGGATACTGAGGGAGGGTCACCTCTGTCCCCCACCCCACTTCCAGACCCCCAGGTCCCAGACTCCACCTTCTAGGTAGGTAGCCAGGATCTCCTTCAGGCGGTTTTTTTTTTGTTTTTTTGTTTTTTTTTTCTTTTCTCTTGACCCCCCCCCTGCATTCTCTTGTTAACACCTAGCCCTCCTTCTCCCCCCAGAACTTCCTGGATTGCCAGCAGGCAACAGCGTACCCTGCAAGCTTCTGGCCAGCAAGGGATACTGAGGGAGGGTCACCTCTGACCCCCACCCCACTTCCAGACCCCCAGGCCCCAGACTCCACCTTCTAGGTAGGTAGCCAGGATCTCCTTCAGGCGGGTTTGTTTTGTTTTTTTGTTTTGTTTTCTTTTCTCTAGACCCCCCCTGCATTCTCTTGTTAACACCTAGCCCTCCTTCTCCCCCCAGAACTTCCTGGACTGCCAGCAGGCAACAGTGTCCCCTGCAAGCCTCTGTCCAGCAAGGGATACTGAGGGAGGGTCACCTCTGACCCCCACCCCACTTCCAGACCCCTAGGCCCCAGACTCCACCTTCTAGGTAGGTAGCCAGGATCTCCTTTAGGCGGTTTTTTTTTGTTTTTTTTTTTTTTTCTTTGCTCTTGAGCCCCCCTGCATTCTCTTGTTAACACCTAGCCCTCCTTCTCCCCCCAGACCTTCCTGGACTGCCAGCAGGCAACAGCGTCTCCTGCAAGCCTCTGTCCAGAAGGGATACTGAGGGAGGGTCACCTCTGACCCCCACCCCACTTCCAGACCCCCAGGCCCCAGACTCCACCTTCTAGGTAGGTAGCCAGGATCTCCTTCAGGCGGTTTTTTTTTTGTTTTTTTGTTTTTTTTTTCTTTTCTCTTGACCCCCCCTGCATTCTCTTGTTAACACCTAGCCCTCCTTCTCCCCCCAGAACTTCCTGGACTGCCAGCAGGCAACAGCGTCCCCTGCAAGCCTCTGGCCAGCAAGGGATACTGAGGGAGGGTCACTTCTGACCCCTCCCCACTTCCAGACCCCCAGGCCCCAGTCTCCACCTTCTAGGTAGGTAGCCAGGATCTCCTTCAGGCGTTTTTTTTTTGTTTGTTTGTTTGTTTTTTTCTTTTCTCTTGAACACCCTGCATTCTCTTGTTAACACCTAGCCCTCCTTCTCCCCCCAGACCTTCCTGGACTGCCAGCAGGCAACAGCGTCCCCTGCAAGCCTCTGGCCAGCAAGGGATACTGAGGGAGGGTCACCTCTGAACCCCACCCCACTTCCAGACCCCCAGGCCCCAGTCTCCACCTTCTAGGTAGGTAGCCAGGATCTCCTTCAGGTGGGTTTTTTTTTTTTTCTTTTCTCTTGACCCCCCTGCATTCTCTTGTTAACACCTAGCCCTCCTTCTCCCCCCAGATCTTCCTGAACTGCCAGCAGGCAACAGCGTCCCCTGCAAGCCTCTGTCCAGCAAGGGATACTGAGGGAGGGTCACCTCTGACCCCCACCCCACTTCCAGACCCCCAGGCCCCAGTCTCCACCTTCTAGGTAGGTAGCCAGGATCTCCTTCAGGTGGGTTTTTTTTTTTTTTTCTTTTCTCTTGACCCCCCTGCATTCTCTTGTTAAAACCTAGCCCTCCTTCTCCCCCCAGATCTTCCTGAACTGCCAGCAGGCAACAGCGTCCCCTGCAAGCCTCTGGCCAGCAAGGGATACTGAGGGAGGGTCACCTCTGACCTCCACCCCACTTCCAGACCCCCAGGCCCCAGACTCCACCTTCTAGGTAGGTAGCCAGGATCTCCTTCAGGCGTTTTTTTTTTTTGTTTTTGTTTTTCTTTTCTCTTGACCCCCCCTGCATTCTCTTGTTAACACCTAGCCCTCCTTCTCCCCCCAGACCTTCCTGGACTGCCAGCAGGCAACAGCGTCCCCTGCAAGCCTCTGGCCAGCAAGGGATACTGAGACCTCTGACCCCCACCCCACTTCCAGACCCCCAGGCCCCAGACTCCACCTTCTAGGTATGTAGCCAGGATCTCCTTCAGGCGGTTTTTTTTTTCTTTTTTTTGTTTTTTTTTTCTTTTCTCTTGACCCACCCTGCATTCTCTTGTTAACACCTAGCCATCCTTCTCCCCCCAGACCTTCCTGGACTGCCAGCAGGCAACAGCGTCCCCTGCAAGCCTCTGACCAGCAAGGGATACTGAGGGAGTGTCACCTCTGACCCCCACCCCACTTCCAGACCCCCAGGCCCCAGACTCCACCTTCTAGGTAGGTAGCCAGGATCTCCTTCAGGCGGTTTTTTTTTTGTTTTTTTGTTTTTTTTCTTTTCTCTTGACCCCCCCTGCATTCTCTTGTTAACACCTAGCCCTCCTTCTCCCCCCAGACCTTCCTGGACTGCCAGCAGGCAACAGCGTACCCTGCAAGCTTCTGGCCAGCAAGGGATACTGAGGGAGGGTCACCTCTGACCCCCACCCCACTTCCAGACCCCCAGGCCCCAGACTCCACCTTCTAGGAAGGTAGCCAGGATCTCCTTCAGGCGGGTTTGTTTTGTTTTTTTGTTTTTTTTTCTTTTCTCTAGACCCCCCCTGCATTCTCTTGTTAACACCTAGCCCTCCTTCTCCCCCCAGAACTTCCTGGACTGCCAGCAAGCAACAGTGTGCCCTGCAAGCCTCTGTCCAGCAAGGGATACTGAGGGAGG
Source organism: Tupaia tana (assembly GCA_026018925.1). Lineage (NCBI taxonomy): Eukaryota > Metazoa > Chordata > Mammalia > Scandentia > Tupaiidae > Tupaia > Tupaia tana. Next base: position 109,100,901 of record JAKSZU010000009.1, on the reverse strand, counting down.
TTCATCTCTGACCCCCACCCCACTTCCAGACCCCCAGGCCCCAGACTCCACCTTCTAGGTAGGTAGCCAGGATCTCCTTCAGGCGGTTTTTTTTTTTTTTTTTTTCTTTTCTCTTGACCCCCCCTGCATTCTCTTGTTAACACCTAGCCCTCCTTCTCCCCCCAGACCTTCCTGGACTGCCAGCAGGCAACAGAGTCCCCTGCAAGCCTCTGGCCAGCAAGGGATACTGAGGGAGGGTCACCTCTGACCCCCCCCCCACTACCAGACCCCAGGCCCCAGACTCCACCTTCTAGGTAGGTAGCCAGGATCTCCTTCAGGCGTTTTTTTTTCTTTTTTTTTTCTTTTCTCGTGACCCCCCCTGCATTCTCTTGTTAACACCTAGCCCTCCTTCTCCCCCCAGACCTTCCTGGACTGCCAGCAGGCAACAGCGTCCCCTGCAAGCCTCTGGCCAGCAAGGGATACTGAGGGAGGGTCACCTCTGACCCCCACCCCACTTCCAGACCCCCAGGCCCCAGACTCCACCTTCTAGGTAGGTAGCCAGGATCTCCTTCAGGCGTTTTTTTTGTTTGTTTTTTTTTTTTTTTTTTTCTTTTCTCTTGACCCCCCCCCTACATTCTCTTGTTAACACCTAGCCCTCCTTCTCCCCCCAGACATTACTGGACTGCCAGCAGGCAACAGCGTCCCCTGCAAGCCTCTGGCCAGCAAGGGATACTGAGGGAGGGTCACCTCTGACCCCCACCCCACTTCCAGACCCCCAGGCCCCAGACTCCACCTTCTAGGAAGGTAGCCAGGATCTCCTTCAGGCGGGTTTGTTTTGTTTTTTTGTTTTTTTTTCTTTTCTCTAGACCCCCCCTGCATTCTCTTGTTAACACCTAGCCCTCCTTCTCCCCCCAGAACTTCCTGGACTGCCAGCAAGCAACAGTGTGCCCTGCAAGCCTCTGTCCAGCAAGGGATACTGAGGGAGGGTCATCTCTGACCCCCACCCCACTTCCAGACCCCCAGGCCCCAGACTCCACCTTCTATGTAGGTAGCCAGGATCTCCTTCAGGCGGTTTTTTTTTTTTTTTTTTTTCTTTTCTCTTGACCCCCCCTGCATTCTCTTGTTAACACCTAGCCCTCCTTCTCCCCCCAGAACTTCCTGGACTGCCAGCAGGCAACAGAGTCCCCTGCAAGCCTCTGGCCAGCAAGGGATACTGAGGGAGGGTCACCTCTGACCCCCCCCCCCACTACCAGACCCCAGGCCCCAGACTCCACCTTCTAGGTAGGTAGCCAGGATCTCCTTCAGGCGTTTTTTTTTCTTTTTTTTTTCTTTTCTCTTGAACCCCCCTGCATTCTCTTGTTAACACCTAGCCCTCCTTCTCCCCCCAGACCTTCCTGGACTGCCAGCAGGCAACAGCGTCCCCTGCAAGCCTCTGGCCAGCAAGGGATACTGAGGGAGGGTCACCTCTGACCCCCACCCCACTTCCAGACCCCCAGGCCCCAGACTCCACCTTCTAGGTAGGTAGCCAGGATCTCCTTCAGGCGTTTTTTTTGTTTGTTTTTTTTTTTTTTTTTTTCTTTTCTCTTGACCCCCCCTACATTCTCTTGTTAACACCTAGCCCTCCTTCTCCCCCCAGACATTACTGGACTGCCAGCAGGCAACAGCGTCCCCTGCAAGCCTCTGGCCAGCAAGGGATACTGAGGGAGGGTCACCTCTGACCCCCACCCCACTTCCAGACCCCCAGGCCCCAGACTCCACCTTCTAGGTAGGTAGCCAGGATCACCTTCAGGCGGTTTTTTTTTTGTTTTTTGTTTTTTTTTCTTTTCTCTTGACCCCCCCTGCATTCTCTTGTTAACACCTAGCCCTCCTTCTCCCCCCAGAACTTCCTGTACTGCCAGCAGGAAACAGCGTCCCCTGCAAGACTCTGGCCAGCAAGGGATACTGAGGGAGGGTCACCTCTGACCCCCACCCCACTTCCAGACCCCCAGGCCCCAGACTCCACCTTCTAGGTAGGTAGCCAGGATCTCCTTCAGGCGGTTTTTTTTTTGTTTTTTTTTGTTTTTTTTCTTTTCTCTTGACCCCCCATGCATTCTCTTGTTAACACCTAGCCCTCCTTCTCCCCCCAGAACTTCCTGGACTGCCAGCAGGCAACAGCGTCACCTGCAAGCCTCTGGCCAGCAAGGGATACTGAGGGAGGGTCACCTCTGACCCCCACACCACTTCCAGACCCCCAGGCCCCAGACTCCACCTTCTAGGTAGGTAGGCAGGATCTCCTTCAGGCGTTTTTTTTTTTTGTTTGTTTGTTTGTTTTTCTTTTCTCTTGAACCCCCTGCATTCTCTTGTTAACACCTAGCCCTCCTTCTCCCCCCAGACCTTCCTGGACTGCCAGCAGGCAACAGCGTACCCTGCAAGCTTCTGGCCAGCAAGGGATACTGAGGGAGGGTCACCTCTGACCCCCACCCCACTTCCAGACCCCCAGGCCCCTGACTCCACCTTCTAGGTAGGTAGCCAGGATCTCCTTCAGGCGGGTTTGTTTTGTTTTTTTGTTTTGTTTACTTTTCTCTAGACCCCCCCCTGCATTCTCTTGTTAACACCTAGCCCTCCTTCTCCCCCCAGAACTTCCTTGACTGCCAGCAGGCAACAGTGTCACCTGCAAGCCTCTGTCCAGCAAGGGATACTGAGGGAGGGTCACCTCTGACCCCCACCCCACTTCCAGACCCCCAGGCCCCAGACTCCACCTTCTAGGTAGGTAGCCAGGATCTCCTTTAGGCGTTTTTTTTTTTTTTTTTTTTTTTTTTTTTCTTTGCTCTTGAGACCCCCTGCATTCTCTTGTTAACACCTAGCCCTCCTTCTCCCCCCAGACCTTCCTGGACTGCCAGCAGGCAACAGCGTCTCCTGCAAGCCTCTGTCCAGAAGGGATACTGAGGGAGGGTCACCTCTGACCCCCACCCCACTTCCAGACCCCCAGGCCCCAGACTCCACCTTCTAGGTACGTAGCCAGGATCTCCTTCAGGCGGTTTTTTTTTTTTTTTTTTGTTTGTTTTTTCTTTTCTCTTGACCCCCCCTGCATTCTCTTGTTAACACCTAGCCCTCCTTCTCCCCCCAGAACTTCCTGGACTGCCAGCAGGCAACAGCGTCCCCTGCCAGCCTCTGGCCAGCTAGGGATACTGAGGGAGGGTCACTTCTGACCCCTCCCCACTTCCAGAACCCCAGGCCCCAGTCTCCACCTTCTAGGTAGGTAGCCAGGATCTCCTTCAGGCGTTTTTTTTTTGTTTGTTTGTTTGTTTTTTTCTTTTCTCTTGAACCCCCTGCATTCTCTTGTTAACACCTAGCCCTCCTTCTCCCCCCAGACCTTCCTGGACTGCCAGCAGGCAACAGCGTCCCCTGCAAGCCTCTGGCCAGCAAGGGATACTGAGGGAGGGTCACCTCTGAACCCCACCCCACTTCCAGACCCCCAGGCCCCAGTCTCCACCTTCTAGGTAGGTAGCCAGGATCTCCTTCAGGTGGGTTTTTTTTTTTTTTTTCTTTTCTCTTGACCCCCCTGCATTCTCTTGTTAACACCTAGCCCTCCTTCTCCCCCCAGATCTTCCTGAACTGCCAGCAGGCAACAGCGTCCCCTGCAAGCCTCTGTCCAGCAAGGGATACTGAGGGAGGGTCACCTCTGACCCCTACCCCACTTCCAGACCCCCAGGCACCAGACTTCACCTTCTAGGTATTTAGACAGGATCTCCTTCAGGCAGTTTTTTTTTTGTTTTTTTGTTTTTTTTTTTCTTTTCTCTTGACCCCCCCTGCATTCTCTTGTTAACACCTAGCCCTCCTTCTCCCCCCAGACCTTCCTGGACTGCCAGCAGGCAACAGCGTCCCCTGCAAGCCTCTGGCCAGCAAGGGATACTGAGACCTCTGACCCCCACCCCCACTTCCAGACCCCCAGGCCCCAGACTCCACCTTCTATGTAGGTAGCCAGGATCTCCTTCAGGCGGTTTTTTTTTGTTTTTTTTTTTTTTTTTTTCTTTTCTCTTGACCCCCACTGCATTCTCTTTTTAACACCTAGCCCTCCTTCTCCCCCCTTACCTTCCTGGACTGCCAGCAGGCAACAGCGTCCCCTGCAAGCCTCTGGCCAGCAAGGGATACTGAGGGAGGGTCACCTCTGACCCCCACCCCACTTCCAGACCCCCAGGCCCCAGACTCCACCTTCTAGGTAGGTAGCCAGGATCTCCTTCAGGCGGTTTTTTTTTTGTTTTTGTTTTTCTTTTCTCTTGACCCCCCCTGCATTCTCTTGTTAACACCTAGCCCTCCTTCTCCCCCCAGACCTTCCTGGACTGCCAGCAGGCAACAGCGTCCCCTGCAAGCCTCTGGCCAGCAAGGGATACTGAGACCTCTGACCCCCACCCCACTTCCAGACCCCCAGGCCCCAGACTCCACCTTCTAGGTATGTAGCCAGGATCTCCTTCAGGCGGTTTTTTTTTTGTTTTTTTTTTTCTTTTCTCTTGACCCACCCTGCATTCTCTTGTTAACACCTAGCCATCCTTCTCCCCCCCAGACCTTCCTGGACTGCCAGCAGGCAACAGCGTCCCCTGCAAGCCTCTGACCAGCAAGGGATACTGAGGGAGTGTCACCTCTGACCCCCACCCCACTTCCAGACCCCCAGGCCCCAGACTCCACCTTCTAGGTAGGTAGCCAGGATCTCCTTCAGGCGGTTTTTTTTTTTTTTTTGTTGTTTTTTTTCTTTTCTCTTGACCCCCCCCTGCATTCTCTTGTTAACACCTAGCCCTCCTTCTCCCCCCAGACCTTCCTGGACTGCCAGCAGACAACAGCGTACCCTGCAAGCTTCTGGCCAGCAAGGGATACTGAGGGAGGGTCACCTCTGACCCCCACCCCACTTCCAGACCCCCAGGCCCCAGACTCCACCTTCTAGGAAGGTAGCCAGGGATCTCCTTCAGGCGGGTTTGTTTTGTTTTTTGTTTTTTTTTCTTTTCTCTAGACCCCCCCCTGCATTCTCTTGTTAACACCTAGCCCTCCTTCTCCCCCCAGAACTTCCTGGACTGCCAGCAAGCAACAGTGTGCCCTGCAAGCCTCTGTCCAGCAAGGGATACTGAGGGAGGGTCATCTCTGACCCCCACCCCACTTCCAGAGCCCCAGGTCCCAGACTCCACCTTCTAGGTAGGTAGCCAGGATCTCCTTCAGGCGGTTTTTTTTTTTTTTTTTTTTTCTTTTCTCTTGACCCCCCCTGCATTCTCTTGTTAACACCTTGCCCTCCTTCTCCCCCCAGACCTTCCTGGACTGCCAGCAGGCAACAGCGTCCCCTGCAAGCCTCTGGCCAGCAAGGGATACTGAGGGAGGGTCACCTCTGACCCCCCCCCCCCACTACCAGACCCCAGGCCCCAGACTCCACCTTCTAGGTAGGTAGCCAGGATCTCCTTCAGGCGTTTTTTTTTCTTTTTTTTTCTTTTCTCTTGACCCCCCCTGCATTCTCTTGTTAACACCTAGCCCTCCTTCTCCCCCCAGACCTTCCTGGACTGCCAGCAGGCAACAGCGTCTCCTGCAAGCCTCTGTCCAGAAGGGATACTGAGGGAGGGTCACCTCTGACCCCCACCCCACTTCCAGACCCCCAGGCCCCAGACTCCACCTTCTAGGTACATAACCAGGATCTCCTTCAGGCGGTTTTTTTTTTGTTTTTTTGTTTTTTTTTTTCTTTTCTCTTGACCCCCCCCTGCATTCTCTTGTTAACACCTAGCCCTCCTTCTCCCCCCAGAACTTCCTGGACTGCCAGCAGGCAACAGCGTCCCCTGCCAGCCTCTGGCCAGCTAGGGATACTGAGGGAGGGTCACTTCTGACCCCTCCCCACTTCCAGACCCCCAGGCCCCAGTCTCCACCTTCTAGGTAGGTAGCCAGGATCTCCTTCAGGCGTTTTTTTTTTGTTTGTTTGTTTGTTTTTTTCTTTTCTCTTGAACCCCCTGCATTCTCTTGTTAACACCTAGCCCTCCTTCTCCCCCCAGACCTTCCTGGACTGCCAGCAGGCAACAGCGTCCCCTGCAAGCCTCTGGCCAGCAAGGGATACTGAGGGAGGGTCACCTCTGAACCCCACCCCACTTCCAGACCCCCAGGCCCCAGTCTCCACCTTCTAGGTAGGTAGCCAGGATCTCCTTCAGGTGGGTTTTTTTTTTTTTTTTTTTTTTTTTTTTTTCTTTTCTCTTGACCCCCCTGCATTCTCTTGTTAACACCTAGCCCTCCTTCTCCCCCCAGATCTTCCTGAACTGCCAGCAGGCAACAGCGTCCCCTGCAAGCCTCTGTCCAGCAAGGGATACTGAGGGAGGGTCACCTCTGACCCCTACCCCACTTCCAGACCCCCAGGCACCAGACTTCACCTTCTAGGTAGTTAGACAGGATCTCCTTCAGGCGGTTTTTTTTTTGTTTTTTTGTTTTTTTTTTTCTTTTCTCTTGACCCCCCCTGCATTCTCTTGTTAACACCTAGCCCTCCTTCTCCCCCCAGACCTTCCTGGACTGCCAGCAGGCAACAGCGTCCCCTGCAAGCCTCTGGCCAGCAAGGGATACTGAGGGAGGGTCACCTCTGACCCCCACCCCACTTCCAGACCCCCAGGCCCCAGACTCCACCTTCTAGGTAGGTAGCCAGGATCTCCTTCAGGCGGTTTTTTTTTTGTTTTTGTTTTTCTTTTCTCTTGACCCCCCCTGCATTCTCTTGTTAACACCTAGCCCTCCTTCTCCCCCCAGACCTTCCTGGACTGCCAGCAGGCAACAGCGTCCCCTGCAAGCCTATGGCCAGCAAGGGATACTGAGACCTCTGACCCCCACCCCCACTTCCAGACCCCCAGGCCCCAGACTCCACCTTCTAGGTATGTAGCCAGGATCTCCTTCAGGCGGTTTTTTTTTTGTTTTTTTTGTTTTTTTTTTTCTTTTCTCTTGACCCACCCTGCATTCTCTTGTTAACACCTAGCCCTCCTTCTCCCCCCAGACCTTCCTGGACTGCCAGCAGGCAACAGCGTCCCCTGCAAGCCTCTGACCAGCAAGGGATACTGAGGGAGTGTCACCTCTGACCCCCACCCCACTTCCAGACCCCCAGGCCCCAGACTCCACCTTCTAGGTAGGTAGCCAGGATCTCCTTCAGGCGGTTTTTTTTTTGTTTTTTTGTTTTTTTTCTTTTCTCTTGACCCCCCCTGCATTCTCTTGTTAACACCTAGCCCTCCTTCTCCCCCCAGACCTTCCTGGACTGCCAGCAGGCAACAGCGTACCCTGCAAGCTTCTGGCCAGCAAGGGATACTGAGGGAGGGTCACCTCTGACCCCCACCCCACTTCCAGACCCCCAGGCCCCAGACTCCACCTTCTAGGAAGGTAGCCAGGATCTCCTTCAGGCGGGTTTGTTTTGTTTTTTTTTTTTTTTTCTTTTCTCTAGACCCCCCCTGCATTCTCTTGTTAACACCTAGCCCTCCTTCTCCCCCCAGAACTTCCTGGACTGCCAGCAAGCAACAGTGTGCCCTGCAAGCCTCTGTCCAGCAAGGGATACTGAGGGAGGGTCATCTCTGACCCCCACCCCACTTCCAGACCCCCAGGCCCCAGACTCCACCTTCTAGGTAGGTAGCCAGGATCTCCTTCAGGCGTTTTTTTTTTTTTTTTTTTTTTTTTTCTTTTCTCTTGACCCCCCCTGCATTCTCTTGTTAACACCTAGCCCTCCTTCTCCCCCCAGACCTTCCTGGACTGCCAGCAGGCAACAGCGTCCCCTGCAAGCCTCTAGCCAGCAAGGAATACTGAGGGAGGGTCACCTCTGACCCCCCCCCCACTACCAGACCCCAGGCCCCAGACTCCACCTTCTAGGTAGGTAGCCAGGATCTCCTTCAGGCGTTTTTTTTTCTTTTTTTTTCTTTTCTCTTGACCCCCCCTGCATTCTCTTGTTAACACCTAGCCCTCCTTCTCCCCCCAGACCTTCCTGGACTGCCAGCAGGCAACAGCGTCCCCTGCAAGCCTCTGGCCAGCAAGGGATACTGAGGGAGGGTCACCTCTGACCCCCCACCCCACTTCCAGACCCCCAGGCCCCAGACTCCACCTTCTAGGTAGGTAGCCAGGATCACCTTCAGGCGGTTTTTTTTTTGTTTTTTGTTTTTTTTTCTTTTCTCTTGACCCCCCCTGAATTCTCTTGTTAACACCTAGCCCTCCTTCTCCCCCCAGAACTTCCTGTACTGCCAGCAGGAAACAGCGTCCCCTGCAAGACTCTGGCCAGCAAGGGATACTGAGGGAGGGTCACCTCTGACCCCCACCCCACTTCCAGACCCCCAGGCCCCAGACTCCACCTTCTAGGTAGGTAGCCAGGATCTCCTTCAGGCGGTTTTTTTTTTGTTTTTTTTGTTTTTTTTCTTTTCTCTTGACCCCCCATGCATTCTCTTGTTAACACCTAGCCCTCCTTCTCCCCCCAGACTTTCCTGGACTGCCAGCAGGCAACAGCGTCACCTGCAAGCCTCTGGCCAGCAAGGGATACTGAGGGAGGGTCACCTCTGACCCCCACACCACTTCCAGACCCCCAGGCCCCAGACTCCACCTTCTAGGTAGGTAGGCAGGATCTCCTTCAGGCGTTTTTTTTTTTGTTTGTTTGTTTTTTTTTCTTTTCTCTTGAACCCCCTGCATTCTCTTGTTAACACCTAGCCCTCCTTCTCCCCCCAGACATTCCTGGACTGCCAGCAGGCAACAGCGTCCCCTGCAAGCTTCTGGCCAGCAAGGGATACTGAGGGAGGGTCACCTCTGTCCCCCACCCCACTTCCAGACCCCCAGGCCCCAGACTCCACCTTCTAGGTAGGTAGTCAGGATCTCCTTCAGGCGGTTTTTTTTTTGTTTTTTTGTTTTTTTTTTCTTTTCTCTTGACCCCCCCCTGCATTCTCTTGTTAACACCTAGCCCTCCTTCTCCCCCCAGACCTTCCTGGACTGCCAGCAGGCAACAGCGTACCCTGCAAGCTTCTGGCCAGCAGGGGATACTGAGGGAGGGTCACCTCTGACCCCCACCCCACTTCCAGACCCCCAGGCCCCAGACTCCACCTTCTAGGTAGGTAGCCAGGATCTCCTTTAGGCGGTTTTTTTTTTTTTTTTTTTTTTTTTTTTTTTTCTTTGCTCTTGAGCCCCCCTGCATTCTCTTGTTAACACCTAGCCCTCCTTCTCCCCCCAGACCTTCCTGGACTGCCAGCAGGCAACAGCGTCTCCTGCAAGCCTCTGTCCAGAAGGGATACTGAGGGAGGGTCACCTCTGACCCCCACCCCACTTCCAGACCCCCAGGCCCCAGACTCCACCTTCTAGGTACGTAGCCAGGATCTCCTTCAGGCGGTTTTTTTTTTTGTTTTATTGTTTTTTTTTCTTTTCTCTTGACCCCCCCTGCATTCTCTTGTTAACACCTAGCCCTCCTTCTCCCCCCAGAACTTCCTGGACTGCCAGCAGGCAACAGCGTCCCCTGCAAGCCTCTGGCCAGCAAGGGATACTGAGGGAGGGTCACTTCTGACCCCTCCCCACTTCCAGACCCCCAGGCCCCAGACTCCACCTTCTAGGTAGGTAGCCAGGATCTCCTTCAGGCGGTTTTTTTTTTTTCTTTTCTCTTGACCCCCCCTGCATTCTCTTGTTAACACCTAGCCCTCCTTCTCCCCCCAGACCTTCCTGGACTGCCAGCAGGCAACAGCGTCCCCTGCAAGCCTCTGGCCAGCAAGGGATACTGAGGGAGGGTCACCTCTGACCCCCACCCCACTACCAGACCCCAGGCCCCAGACTCCACCTTCTAGGTAGGTAACCAGGATCTCCTTCAGGCGTTTTTTTTTTCTTTTTTTTTCTTTTCTCTTGACCCCCCCTGCATTCTCTTGTTAACACCTAGCCCTCCTTCTCCCCCCAGACCTTCCTGGACTGCCAGCAGGCAACAGCGTCCCCTGCCAAGCCTCTGACCAGCAAGGGATACTGAGGGAGGGTCACCTCTGACCCCCACCCGCCTTCCAGACCCCCAGGCCCCAGACTCCACCTTCTAGGTAGGTAGCCAGGATCTCCTCCAGGCGGTTTTTTTTTTGTTTTTTTGTTTTTTTTTCTTTTCTCCTGACCCCCCCCTGCATTCTCTTGTTAACACCTAGCCCTCCTTCTCCCCCCAGAACTTCCTGGACTGCCAGCAGGCAACAGCGTCCCCTGAAAGCCTCTGGCCAGCAAGGGATACTGAGGGAGTGTCACCTCTGACCCCCACCCCACTTCCAGACCCCCAGGCCCCAGACTCCACCTTCTAGGTAGGTAGCCAGGATCTCCTTCAGGCGGTTTTTTTTTTTTTTTTTTTTTTTTCTTTCTTTCTCTTGACCACCCCCTGCATTCTCTTGTTAACACCTAGCCCTCCTTCTCCCCGCAGACCTTCCTCGACTGTCAGCAGGCAACAGCGTACCCTGCAAGCCTCTGGCCAGCAAGGGATACTGAGGGAGGGTCACCTCTGACCCGCACCCCACTTCCAGACCCCCAGGCCCCAGACTCCACCTTCTAGGTAGGTAGCCAGGATCTCCTTCAGGCGGTTTTTTTTTGTTTTTTTTTTGTTTTTTTTTTTCTTTTCTCTTGACCCCCCCTGCATTCTCTTGTTAACACCTAGCCCTCCTTCTCCCCCCAGACCTTCCTGGACTGCCAGCAGGCAACAGCGTCCCCTGCAAGCCTCTGGCCAGCAATGGATACTGAGGGAGGGTCACCTATGACCCCTTACCCACTTCCAGACCCCCAGGCCCCAGACTCCACCTTCTAGGTAGGTAGCCAGGATCTCCTTCAGGCGGTTTTTTTTGTTTTGTTTTTGTTGTTTTTTCTTTTGTCTTGACCCCCCCTGCATTCTCTTGTTAACACCTAGCCCTCCTTCTCCCCCCAAACCTTCCTGGACTGCCAGCAGGCAACAGCGTCCCCTGCAAGCCTCCGGCCAGCAAGCGATACTGAGGGAGGGTTACCTCTGACCCCCACCCCACTTCCAGACCCCCAGGCCCCAGACTCCACCTTCTAGGTAGGTTGCCAGGATCTCCTTCAGGCGTTTTTTTTTTTGTTTTTTTGTTTTTTTTTTCTTTTCTCTTGACCACCCCTGCATTCTCTTGTTAACACCTAGCCCTCCTTCTCCCCCCAGACCTTCCTGGACTGCCAACAGGCAACAGCGTCCCCTGCATGTCTCTGGCCAGCAAGGGATACTGAGGGAGCGTCACCTCTGACCCCCACCCCACTTCCAGACCCCCTGGCCCCAGACTCCACCTTCTAGGTAGGTAGCCAGGATCTCTTTCAGGCGGATTTTTTTTTGTTTTTTTTTTTTCTTTTCTCTTGACCCCCCCTGCATTCTCTTGTTAACACCTAGCCCTCCTTCTCCCCCCAGACCTTCCTGGACTGCCAGCAGGCAACAGCGTCCCCTGCAAGCCTCTGGCCAGCAAGGGATACTGAGGGAGGGTCACCTCTGTCCCCACCCCACTTCCAGAACCCCAGGCCCCAGACTCCACCTTCTAGGTAGATAGCCAGGATCTCCTTCAGGCGGTTTTTTTTTTGTTTGTTTGTTTTTTTCTTTCTTTCTCTTGAACACCCCCTGCATTCTCTTGTTAACACCTAGCCCTCCTTCTCCCCGCAGACCTTCCTCGACTGTCAGCAGGCAACAGCGTACCCTGCAAGCCTCTGGCCAGCAAGGGATACTGAGGGAGGGTCACCTCTGACCCCCACCCCACTTCCAGACCCCCAGGCCCCAGACTCCACCTTCTAGGTAGGTAGCCAGGATCTCCTTCAGGCGGTTTTTTTTTGTTTTTTTTTTGTTTTTTTTTTCTTTTCTCTTGACCCCCCCTGCATTCTCTTGTTAACACCTAGCCCCTCCTTCTCCCCCCAGAACTTCCTGGACTGCCAGCAGGCAACAGCGTCCCCTGCAAGCCTCTGGCCAGCAATGGATACTGAGGGAGGGTCACCTCTGACCCCTTACCCACTTCCAGACCCCCAGGCCCCAGACTCCACCTTCTAGGTAGGTTGCCAGGATCTCCTTCAGGCGTTTTTTTTTTGTTTGTTTTTTTTTGTTTTTCTTTTTCTTTTCTCTTGACTCCCCCTGCATTCTCTTGTTACACCTATCCCTCCTTCTCCCCCCAGACCTTCCTGGACTGCCAGCAGGCAACAGCGTCCCCTGCAAGCCTCTGGCCAGCAAGGGATACTGAGGGAGGGTCACCTCTGAGCCCCACCCCATTTCCACACCCCCAGGCCCCAGACTCCACCTTCTAGGTAGGTAGGCAGGATCTCCTTCAGGCGGTTTTTTTTTTGTTTTGTTGTTTTTTTTTTCTTTTCTCTTGACCCCCCCTGCATTCTCTTGTTAACATCTAGCCCTCCTTCTCCCCCCAGACCTTCCTGGACTGCCAGCAGGCAACAGCGTCCCCTGCAAGCCTCTGGCCAGCAAGGGATACTGAGGGAGGGTCACCTCTGACCCCCCTCCACTTCCAGACCCCCAGGCCCCAGACTCCACCTTCTAGGTAGGTAGCCAGGATCTCCTTCAGGCGGTTTTTTTTTGTTTTTTTGTTTTTTTTTCTTTCTCTTGAGCCCCCCCTGCATTCTCTTGTTAACACCTAGCCCTCCTTCTCCCCCCAGACCTTCCTGGACTGTCAGCAGGCAACAGCGTTCCCTGCAAGCCTCTGGCCAGAAAGGGATACTGAGGGAGGGTCACCTCTGACCCCCACCCCACTTCCAGACCCCCAGGCCCCAGACTCCACCTTCTAGGTAGGTAGCCAGGATCTCCTTCAGGCGTTTTTTTTTTTTGTTTGTTTGTTTTTTTTTTTTCTTTTCTCTTGACCCCCCCCTGCATTCTCTTGTTAACACCTAGCCCTCCTTCTCCCCCCAGAACTTCCTGGACTGCCAGCCGGCAACAGCGTCCCCTGCAAGCCTCTGGCCAGCAAGGGATACTGAGGGAGGGTCACCTCTGACCCCCCACCCCACTTCCAGACCCCCAGGCCCCAGACTCCACCTTCTAGGTAGGTAGCCAGGATCTCCTTCAGGCGGTTTTTTTTTTTTGTTTTTTTTTTGTTTTTTTTTCCTTTTCTCTTGACCCCCCCTGCATTCTCTTGTTAACACCTAGCCCTCCTTTTCCCCCCAGAACTTCCTGGACTGCCAGCAGGCAACAGCGTCCCATGCAAGCCTCTGGCCAGCAAGGGATACTGAGGGAAGGTCACCTCTGACCCCCACCCCACTTCCAGACCCCCAGGCCCCAGACTCCACCTTCTAGGTAGATAGCCAGGATCTCCTTCAGGCGGTTTTTTTTTGTTTTTTTTTTTTCTTTTCTCTTGACCCCCCATGCATTCTCTTGATAACACCAAGCCCTCCTTCTCCCCCCAGAACTTCCGGGACTGCCAGCAGGCAACAGCGTCACCTGCAAGCCTCTGGCCAGCAAGGGATACTGAGGGAGGGTCACCTCTGACCCCCACCCCACTTCCAGACCCCCAGGCCCCAGACTCCACCTTCTAGGTAGGTAGCAAGGATCTCCTTCAGGCGGTTTTTTTTTGGTTTTTTTTGTTTCTTTTTCTTTTCTCTTGACCCCCCCTGCATTCTCTTGTTAACACCTAGCCCTCCTTCTCCCCCCAGACCTTCCTGGATAGTCAGCAGGCAAAAGCGTCCCCTGCAAGCCTCTGGCCAGCAAGGGATACTGAGGGAGGGTCACCTCTGACCCCCTCCCTACTTCCAGACCCCCAGGCCCCAGACTCCACCTTCTAGGTAGGTAGCCAGGATCTCCTTCAGGCATTTTTTTTTGTTTGTTTGTTTGTTTTTCTTTTCTCTTGAACCCCCTGCATTCTCTTGTTAACACCTAGCCCTCCTTCTCCCCCCAGACCTTCCTGGACTGCCAGCAGGCAACAGCGTCCCCTGCAAGCCTCTGGCCAGCAAGGGATACTGAGGGAGGGTCACCTCTGTCCCTCACCCCACTTCCAGACACCCAGCCCCCAGACTCCACCTTCTAGGTAGGTAGCCAGGATCTCCTTCAGGTGGGTTTTTTTTTGTTTTTCTTTGTTTTTTTTTTTCTTTTCTCTTGACCCCCCTGCATTCTCTTGTTAACACCTAGCCCTCCTTCTCCCCCCAGACCTTCCTGAACTGCCAGCAGGCAACAGCGTCCCCTGCAAGCCTCTGTCCAGCAAGGGATACTAAGGGAGGGTCACCTCTGAACCCCACCCCACTTCCAGACCCCCAGGCCCCAGACTCCACCTTCTAGGTAGGTAGCCAGGATCTCCTTCAGGTGGTTTTTTTTTTTGTTTTTTTTGTTTTTTTTTTCTTTTCTCTTGACGCCCCCTGCATTCTCTTGTTAACACCTAGCCCTCCTTCTCCCCCCAGAACTTCCTGGACTGCCAGCAGGCAACAGCGTACCCTGCAAGCTTCTGGCCAGAAAGGGATACTGAGGGAGGGTCACCTCTGAGCCCCACCCCACTTCCAGACCCCCAGGCCCCAGACTCCACCTTCTAGGTAGGTAGCTAGGATCTCCTTCAGGCGGGTTTGTTTTGTTTTTTGGTATATTTTCTTTTCTCTAGACCCCCCCTGTATTCTCTTGTTAACACCTAGCCCTCCTTCTCCCCCCAGAACTTCCTGGACTGCCAGCAGGCAACAGTGTGCCCTGCAAGCCTCTGTCCATCAAGGGATACTGAGGGAGGGTCACCTCTGACCCCCACCCTACTTCCAGACCACCAGGCCCCAGACTCCACCTTCTAGGTTGGTAGCCAGGATCTCCTTTAGGCGGTTTTTTTTGTTGTTTTTTTTTTTTTCTTTGCTCTTGACCCCCCCTGCATTCTCTTGTTAACACCTAGCCCTCCTTCTCCCCCCAGACCTTCCTGGACTGCCAGCAGGCAACAGCGTCTCCTGCAAGCCTCTGGCCAGCAAGGGATACTGAGGGAGGGTCACCTCTGACCCCCACCCCACTTCCAGACCCCCAGGCCCCAGACTCCACCTTCTAGGCAGGTAGCCAGGATCTCCTTCAGGCGGTTTTTTTTTTTTTCTTTTCTCTTGACCCCCCCTGCATTCTCTTGTTAACACCTAGCCCTCCTTCTCCCCCCAGACCTTCCTGGACTGCCAGCAGGCAACAGCGTCCCCTGCAAGCCTCTGGCCAGCAAGGGATACTGAGGGAGGGTCACCTCTGACCCCCACCCCACTACCAGACTCCAGGCCCCGGACTCCACCTTCTAGGTAGGTAGCCAGGATCTCCTTCAGGCGTTTTTTTTTTCTTTTTTTTTTCTTTTCTCTTGACCCCCCCTGCATTCTCTTGTTAACACCTAGCCCTCCTTCTCCCCCCAGACCTTCCTGGACTGCCAGCAGGCAACAGCGTCCCCTGCAAGCCTCTTGCCAGCAAGGGATACTGAGGGAGGGTCACCTCTGACCCCCACCCCACTTCCAGACCCCCAGGCCCCAGACTCCACCTTCTAGGTAGGTAGCCAGGATCTCCTTCAGGCGTTTTTTTTGTTTGTTTTTTTGTTTTTTTTTTTTCTTTTCTCTTGACCCCCCCTGCTTTCTCTTGTTAACACCTAGCCCTCCTTCTCCCCCCAGACCTTCCTGAACTGCCAGCAGGCAACAGCGTCCCCTGCAAGCCTCTGTCCAGCAAGGGATACTGAGGGAGTGTCACCTCTGACCCCCACCCCACTTCCAGACCCCCAGGCCCCAGACTTCACCTTCTAGGTAGGTAGCCAGGATCTCCGTCAGGCGGTTTTTTTTTTGTTTTTTTGTTTTTTTTTTCTTTTCTCTTGACCAACCCTGCATTCTCTTGTTAACACCTAGCCCTCCTTCTCCCCCCAGAACTTCCTGGACTGCCAGCAGGCAACAGCGTACCCTGCAAGCTTCTGGCCAGCAAGGGATACTGAGGGAGGGTCACCTCTGAGCCCCACCCCACTTCCAGACCCCCAGGCCCCAGACTCCACCTTCTAGGTAGGTAGCCAGGATCTCCTTCAGGCGGGTTTGTTTTGTTTTTTTGTTTTTTTTTTCTTTTCTCTAGACCCCCCCTGCATTCTCTTGTTAACACCAAGCCCTCCTTCTCCCCCCAGAACTTCCTGGACTGCCAGCAGGCAACAGTGTCCCCTGCAAGCCTCTGTCCAGCAAGGGATACTGAGGGAGGGTCACCTCTGACCCCCACCCCACTTCCAGACCCCCAGGCCCCAGACTCCACCTTCTAGGTAGGTAGCCAGGATCTCCTTTAGGCGGTTTTTTTTTGTTGTTTTTTTTTTTTTCTTTGCTCTTGTGCCCCCCTGCATTCTCTTGTTAACACGTAGCCCTCCTCCCCCCAGACCTTCCTGGACTGTCAGCAGGCAACAGCGTCTCCTGCAAGCCTCGGTCCAGAAGGGATACTGAGGGAGGGTCACCTCTGACCCCCACCCCACTTCCAGACCCGCAGGCCCCAGACTCCACCTTCTAGGTAGGTAGCCAGGATCTCCTTCAGGCGGTTTTTTTTTTTTGTTTGTTTTTTTTTTTCTTTTCTCTTGACCCCCCCTGCATTCTCTTGTTAACACCTAGCCCTCCTTCTCCCCCCAGAACTTCCTGGACTGCCAGCAGGCAACAGCGTCCCATGCAAGACTCTGGCCAGCAAGGGATACTGAGGGAAGGTCACCTCTGACTCCCACACCACTTCCAGACCCCCAGGCCCCAGACTCGACCTTCTAGGTAGATAGCCAGGATCTCATTCAGGCGTTCTTTTTTTTTGTTTTTTTTTTCTTTTCTCTTGACCCCCCATGCATTCTCTTGTTAACACCTAGCCCTCCTTCTCCCCCCAGAACTTCCTGGACTGCCAGCAGGCAACAGCGTCACCTGCAAGCCTCTGGCCAGCAAGGGATACTGAGGGAGGGTCACCTCTGACCCCCACCCCACTTCCGGACCCCCAGGCCCCAGACTCCACCTTCTAGGTAGGTAGCCAGGATCTCCTTCAGGCGTTTTTTTTATTGTTTTTTTGTTTGTTTTTTCTTTTCTCTTGACCCCCCCTGCATTCTCTTGTTAACACCTAGCCCTCCTTCTCCCCCCAGAACTTCCTGGACTGCCAGCAGGCAACAGCGTCCCCTGCAAGCCTCTGGCCAGCAAGGGATACTGAGGGAGTGTCACCTCTGACCCCCACCCCACTTTCAGACCCCCAGGCCCCATACTCCACCTTCTAGGTAGGTAGCAAGGATCTCCTTCTGGCGGTTTTTTTTTTGTTTTTTTGTTTTTTTTTCTTTTCTCTTGACCCCCCCTGCATTCTCTTGTTAACACCTAGCCCTCCTTCTCCCCCCAGACCTTCCTGGACTGCCAGCAGGCAACAGCGTCCCCTGCAAGCCTCTGGCCAGCCAGGGATACTGAGGGAGGGTCACCTCTGACCCCCACCCCACTTCCAGACCCCCAGGCCCCAGACTCCACCTTCTAGGTAGGTAGCCAGGATCTCCTTCAGGCGGTTTTTTTTTTGTTTTTTTTTTTGTTTGTTTTTTCTTTTCTCTTGACCCCCCCTGCATTCTCTTGTTAACACCTAGCCCTCCTTCTCCCCCCAGACCTTCCTGGACTGCCAGCAGGCAACAGCGTCCCCTGCAAGCCTCTGGCCAGCAAGGGATACTGAGGGAGGGTCACCTCTGACCCCCACCCCACTTCCAGACCCCCAGGCCCCAGACTCCACCTTCTAGGTAGGTAGCCAGGATCTCCTTCAGGCGGTTTTTTTTTGTTTGTTTTTTTGTTTTTTTTTTCTTTTCTCTTGACCCCCCCTGCATTCTCTTGTTAACACCTAGCCCTCCTTCTCCCCCCAGACCTTCCTGGACTGCCAGCAGGCAACAGCGTCCCCTGCAAGCCTCTGTCCAGCAAGGGATACTGAGGGAGGGTCACCTCTGACCCCCACCCCACTTACAGACCCCCAGGCCCCAGACTCCACCTTCTAGGTAGTTAGCCAGGATCACCTTCAGGCGTTTTTTTTTTGTTTTTTTTTGTTTTTTTTATTCTTTTCTCTTGACCCCCCCTGCATTCTCTTGTTAACAACTAGCCCTCCTTCTGCCCCCAGACCTTCCTGGACTGCCAGCAGTCAACAGCGTCCCCTGCAAGCCTCTGGCGAAATCGCGCGCCGCGCGACTTTTTCTTTATTTTTCTGTGTTGTCTTTCCTTTCATTGCATATTGTCCTCTCCTCCTTATTTTTTACAGTGCCAGACAGACTAGACAGGTCTAGAATCATATATCTGAAATTTCCTAGGAAGGTAAATGTCTTTGGGATCCTCCCTAGTACTGATCCCCTTTGAAAAAAGGAGATTCTGCTTGTTAGACACTTCTGTAGAGTTCCCCGCCTGAAAACACATTGGTAAAAGCAACAGAAGAGAGACTTCAACAAACAGCTATTCCCATCAAAAAGGAAAGACTCTTACTTCTCGTGGGACAAAAGTTCTCCCAAGAAGTCTTTAAAAGGGAAGTAATCCTCCAATGGCTAAACGTAGAAAAAGAGCCTCAGGTCTGAATAAACAAGAAAATATGTCTCCAACAAAGGAAAATGCCCCTCCATGTATTGTAAATATGGAGGACGTTACCAAAATGACAGACACAGAATTCCGAACATTCATGGTGACCAAATTCTGTGAATTGGAAAAAAAAAGAGACAACGAACTACAGGAAATTAGGAAGTCCTTCCAGGATATGAAAGAAGAAATGGATACTCTGAGAAAGAATCAGGTGGAACTATTAGAGATAAAGTCTATAATACAAGAAATCAAAAACTCTCTGGAAAGTATTAAGAGCCGATTAGACCATGCTGAAGATCGAATCTCTGATGTAGAAGATAAAACCTCTGATCTAGAAAAAAACTACAAAAAGATCGAGAAAATAACTAAAAAACATGAGGATAATATACGAGAAATACTAGACTCTATTAGACGCCCAAACATCAGGATAATCGGCATCCCAGAAGGTGAAGAAACTAATAGCGGAATGGAAAATCTATTCCATGATATCTTGGAAGAAAATTTCCCAAGCCTAGAGAGGCACCGAACCATCCGGACCCAAGAAATACAAAGGACCCCAAATAGAATCAACCCCAGAAGATCTTCCCCAAGGCACATCTTAGCCAGGCTGTCTAACGTCACAGAAAAAGACATGATACTAAAACTGGCAAGAGAGAAACGAGAAATAACTTACAAAGGCCATCCCATAAGACTAACACCAGACCTCTCATCAGAAACAATGCAAGCAAGAAAAGAATGGGAAGACATACTGAAAGTGTTAAGAGAGAAACAATTTCAGCCAAGACTATTATACCCTGCAAGATTATCCTTCATTTGGGAAAAAAAAGATTAAAATCTTCTCAGACAAACAAAACCTGAAAGAATTTGCCAACACCAGACCAGCTCTTCAAGAAATCCTGAAGAAAGTACTGTTCCAGGAAAACTAAAGACACAACAGCCAGAAACAAAGAAATAACAGGCAACTAAGACAATGGCTAACTTAAATGTCGGTACAGACCCTATAACATCGATAATAACATTGAATGTTAATGGGTTAAATTCTCCAATCAAGAGACACAGACTGGCTGAATGGATAAAAAAAACAGAAACCCTCTATCTGTTGCCTACAAGAAACCCACCTCATGGAAAAAGACATACATAGACTGAAAGTGAAGGGTTGGAAAAAGGTTTTCCATGCAGTTGGGAACCAAAAAAGAGCTGGAGTTGCGATACTAATTTCTGACAAAATAGGCTTTAAAACAAAAAGTGTCCGAAGAGACAAAGAAGGGCACTATATCATAGTAAAAGGCTCTATAGATCGAGAAGATATAACGCTTTTTAATATCTATGCTCCTAACACAGGAGCACCCAAATATGTGAAGGAAAGATTGTTAGATCTGAAAGGGGAGATAGACTGCAACACACTAATTGTTGGAGATCTCAACATCGCATTATCCCCTCTGGACAGATCATCTAGGCAAAAAATAGGTAGAGAGATCAAGGACCTAAATGATACCATAAATCAATTGGACTTAACAGACATCTATAGAACTTTCCACCCAAAAACCACAAGATATAGTTTTTTCTCACCCCGACATGGAACTTTCTCGAAGATTGACCACATCATAGGACACAGAGCAAGCCTCTGCAGATTCAGAGGCATAGAAACTATTTCCAGCATCTTCTCTGACCATGATGGAATTAAACTCGAGTTTAATTTCAAGATAAATCCTCAAAAATACCTAAAAACATGGAAACTAAATAACCTACTCCTGAATGACTCCACTATTACCGAAGAAATAAAGTCCCAAATCAAAAGATTCATGGAAGCCAATGACAATGAAGATACAAGTTTCCATAATCTTTGGGACACTGCCAAAGCAGTCATAAGAGGGAAGTTCATAGCAATTTGTGCACATAAGAGGAAGACAGAGAAAAGGCTAATGGATCACCTAACATCAAGCCTTAGAGAATTGGAAAAGCAACAGCAAAAAAATCCAAAAAATTACAGGAGAAAGGAAATAGTAAAGATCCGAGCAGAAATAAATGAAATAGAAAATAAACGTACTATACGGAAAGTAAGTGAAAGCAAAAGCTGGTTCTTTGAAAGGATAAACAAAATTGATACCCCACTAGCGAGACTTATTAAGAAGAAGGGAGAAAGGAACCAGGTGAATCAAATCTGCAATGAGGCTGGTAACATAACAACAGACATAGTAGAAATTCAAAACATCATTAGAGGATACTTTGAACATCTATACGCTAAGAAACAAGATAATCTGTATGAGATGGACAAATTCCTGGACAAATATAATCTACCAAGAATGAGCCAGGAAGAAATAGAAAGTCTGAATAGGCCCATAACAAGCCAGGAGATTGAATCAGTAATAAGTAACCTCTCAACAAAGAAAAGCCCTGGCCCCGATGGATTCACCTCTGAATTCTACAAAACTTTCAAAGAAGAGTTAACTCCCATTCTGCTCAAATTATTTCTAAAGATTCAAAAGGGTGAATCTCTCCCTAATTCATTCTATGAAGCCTCTGTCACCCTCATCCTCAAAACAGATAAGGACAGGACAAGGAAGGAAAACTATAGACCAATATCTCTGATGAACATAGACTCAAAGATTCTCAACAAGATACTAGCAAATCGTATTCAACAACTTATACAGAAGATCATACACCATGATCAGGTAGGCTTTATTCCAGGAATGCAAGGTTGGTTCAACATACGCAAAACCATAAATGTAATACATCATATTAATAGGAAGAAAGACAAAAACCATATGGTCATATCGATTGACGCAGAAAAAGCATTTGATAAGATACAACATCCCTTCATGATCAAGACTCTTAGCAAAATCGGCATAGAAGGGCCATTTCTCAATACAATAAAAGCCATCTATGAAAAACCCATAGCGAACATCATCCTGAATGGAGAAAAGCTGAAAGCTTTCCCACTAAACACAGGAACAAGACAAGGATGCCCACTTTCTCCTCTCCTTTTCAATATAGTACTGGAAGTCCTCGCCAATGCAATCAGAAAAGAGGAAAAAATAAAGGGCATTCGAATAGGAAAAGAAGAGGTGAAACTCTGTCTATTTGCAGATGACATGATTGTATACATAGAAGACCCAATGGTCTCCATGGAAAAACTACTGGAAGTAATACATGAATTCAGTAAAGTTGCAGGATATAAAATCAATATACAGAAATCGATAGCATTTCTATATACGAATAACAGGCAGACTGAGATAGAACTGAAAAAACTTATTCCGTTTACCATAGCCACTAAAAGTATAAGATATTTAGGAATAAATCTAACCAAAGAAGTTAAAGACCTCCACAAGGAAAACTACGAGAAGGTAAAAAAAGAAATTGAAAATGACACAAAAAAATGGAAGGACATCCCATGTTCATGGATTGGAAGAGTTAATATAATCAAAATGGCAATTCTACCCAAATTAATCTACCTATTTAATGCAATGCCAATCAAAGTACCAGACACATTCTTCACAGATCTAGAAAAGACAATCTTAAAATTTGTCTGGAATCATAAAAGACCCCGTATTGCCAAAGCACTTCTACACAAGAAGAATGGAGTGGGTGGCATCTCAATCCCCGATCCAAAAATATATTACAAAGCTGTGGTAATAAAGACAGCATGGTATTGGCACAGAAACAGACATGTGGACCAATGGAACAGAATAGAGTCCCCAGAAATAAGTGCCCAAACATACAGTCAACTGATCTTTGACAAGGGGTACCAGTCAATCCAGTGGGAAAATGAAAGCCTCTTCAGCAAGTGGTGCTGGAGAAACTGGACTTCCACTTGCAGAAAGATGAATCTGAACCCCTACCTCTCTCCTTTGACAAGAATCAAGTCAACGTGGATCAAGGATCTAAATCTAAGACCTCAAACTATAAAGCTGCTCCTGGAGAATGCTGGGGAAACTCTGGGAGACATTGGTGTAGGGAAAGACTTCCTAAAGAAGACCCCCAAAGCAGAGTCCATCGTCCACAAAATAGACAAGTGGGATTACATCAGACTAAGAAGTTTCTGCATGGCCAAAGACATGGTAGTTAGTGTGAATCGACAGCCCTCAGAATGGGAAAATATTTTTGTAAATGGTGCATCAGATAAGGGACTGATAACCAGAATACACAAGGAACTATAAAAGGTGTTTGGAAAAAAGATGAGCAGCCCTATTAAAAGATGGGAGAAGGAGATGAAGAAAACACTCTCTAAAGATGACATACGAATGGCCAAAAGGCATATGAAAAAATGTTCAACCTCCCTCATCGTAAGGGAAATGCAGATAAAAACAACAATGAGGCACCACCTAACCCCAGTCAGATTGTCTAATATTAAAAAAACAAAAAATGATAAGTGTTGGCGGGGGTGTGGTGAAAGGGGAACTCTTTTACACTGCTGGTGGGAATGTAGATTGGTCCAACCACTGTGGAGAATAATTTGGAGATTCCTCAAAAATCTACAGATAGATCTGCCATATGATCCAGAGATCCCACTCCTCGGTATCTACCCAAAGGACAGAAGAATCCTTCATTGGAAAAGTGCTTGCACATTGATGTTTATTGCGGCACTATTCACAATTGCTAAGTCATGGAACCAACCCAGATGCCCCCGTATGGAGGAATGGATTGAAAAACTGTGGCACATATACTCTATGGAATACTACTCAGCCATAAAAACCAACAGAGCCCTGGCTTTTGACAGAAAGTGGAAGAATATGGAAGATGTACTGCTGAGTGAGGCAAGCCAGGCTAGGAAGGAGAGACATTGTATGTCCCCACTTAACATATACTGTTTGTCTGCATTCTATGTCGGAAACTGATTGACTAACAGTTGAACAAACACAAGAGATGGGTGTGAATGTCAGATGAGGTGTATGTGGAGGAGTGGGGCCCAACAAAAGACATTTAGAGAAGGGATACAGAGGTAGAGCATTGACGGGATGGGGAGGTGTGGTGTTATCTGTTGAAGATATTTCGATCAACGGGTCTGGGGAGAAATGTTCACATATTGAAATGGTCTCATTGTAAGCCAAACAATATGATTGAAAATATATACAAAAATAAATAAAGTAATTAATAAAAATAAAAAAAAAACTCTCTATCTGTTGCCTACAGGAAACCCACTTCATAATTAAAGATATACATACACTGAAAGTGAAGAGTTGGAAAAAGATTTTCCATGCAAATGGGAACCAAAAAAGAGCTGGAGTCGCAATACTAATCTCTGACAAAATAGGCTTTAAAACCAAAACTGTTTGAAGAGACAAAGAAGGGCACTGTATTGTAGTAAAAGGGTCAAACGATCAAGAAGATATAACAGTTATTAATATCTATGCACCAAACACAGGAGCATCCAATTATGTGAAGGAAAGACTGCTAGATCTAAAAAGGGAGATAGACTGCAACACACTAATTGTTGGAGACCTCAACACTGCACTATCCCCTCTGGATAGATCATCTAGACAAAAAATAGGTAAAGAGATAAAAGATCTAAATGATATCATAAATGAAATGGACTAAACAGATATATATATATATATATATATATATATATATGTGTGTGTGTGTGTGTGTGTGTGTATATATATATATATATATATATATATATATATATATATAACTTTCCATCCCAAAACCTCGAGATACACTATTTTCTTGCCACAACATGGAACATTCTAGAAGATTGACCACATCATAGGGTACAAAGGAAGTCTCTACAGATTCAAAGGAATAGAAACTACACCCAGCATCTTCTCTGACCATGATGGAATTAAACTTGAGTTTAATTTCAAGAGAAATCCTCAAAAATACTCAAATACATGCAAACTTAATAACCTACTCCTGAATGATTCCACAACTACTGAATAAATAAAGACTGAAATCAAAAGTTTCATGGAAGCCAATGACAATAAGGACACGAGTTTCCATAATCTTTGGGACACTGATAAAGCAGTCATAAGAGGGAAATTCATAGCAATTAGTGTACATAAGAGGAGCATAGAAAGAAGGCAAATGGATCCACTAACATCAAGCCTCACAGAATTGGAAAAGCAACAGCAAAAAGATCCAAAAAATTCCAGGAGAAAAGAAATAATAAAGATATGAGCAGAAATAAATGAAATAGAAAATAAATGGACTATACAGAAAATAAATGAAAGCAAAAGCTGGGTCTTCGAAAAGATAAACAAAATTGTTACACCACTAGCAAGACTTATTAAGAAGAAGAGAGAAAAGAACCAGGTGAATCAGATATGCAACGAAGCAGGCAAAATAACAACAGAAATAGTAGAAATACAAAACATTATTAGAGGATACTATGAACATCTGTATGCCAAGAAACAAGATAATCTGGATGAGATAGACAAATTCCTGGACACGTATAATCTACCTAGATTGAGCCTGGAGGATACGGAAAGTCTGAATAGGTCCATAACAAGCCAGGAGATTGAATCAGTTATAAATAACCTCCCAACAAAGAAAAGCCCTGGCCCTGATGGATTCACCTCTGAATTCTACAAACTTTCAAAGAAGAGTTAACCCCCATTCTGCTCAAGTTATTTCTAAATATCCAAAAGGGTGAATCTCTCCCTAATTCATTCTATGAAGTCTCTATCACCTTTATCCTTAAAACAGATAAGGACAGGACAAGGAAGGAAAACGATAGACCAATACCTTTGATGAATACAGACGTGAAGATTCTAAAGAAGATATTAGCAAATCGTATACAACAACTTATCAAAAAGATTATACATCATGATCAGGTAGGCTTTATCCCAGGAATGCAAGGTTGGTTCAACATACGCAAAACCATAAATGTAATACTCCATATTAATAGGAAGAAAGACAAAAACCATATGGTTATATCGATTGATGCAGAAAAAGCATTTGTTAAGATACAACATCCCTTTATGATCAAGACTCTAAGCAAAATGGGCATAGAAGGGTCATTTCTCAACACAATAAAAGCTATCTATGAAAAACCCATAGCGAACATCATCCTCAATGGAGAAAAGCTGAAAGCTTTTCCACTAAAAACGGGTAGAAAACAAGGATGTCCACTTTCTCCACTCCTCTTCAATATAGTACTGGAAGTCCTGGCCATTTCAATCAAAAAAGAAGAATAAATAAAAGGCATTCGGATAGGAAAAGGAGAGGTAAAACTCTCTCTATTTGCAGATGACATGATTGTATACATAGAAGACCCAATGGTTTCCATAAGAAAATTTCTGGAAGTAATACATGAATACAGTAAAGTTTCAGGATACAGAATTAATATCCAGAAATCTGTAGCATTTCTGTATATGAACAAAAGGCAGACTGAGATAGAACTGAAAAAAATTTTTCCATTTACCATAGCTACAAAAAGTTTATGATACGTAGGGATAAATCTAACCAAGGAAGTAAAAGACCTCCACAAGGAAAGCTATGAGACAATAAAAAAAGAAATTGAAAATGACACAAAAAAGTGGAAGGACATCCCATGTTCCTGGATTGGAAGAATTAATATAATCAAAATGGCAATTCTACCCGAATTAATATACCTATTTAATGCAATGCCAATCGAAGTACCAGACACATTCTTCACAGATCTAGGAGAGACAACCATAAAGTTTGTCTGGAATCATAAGAGACCCTGTATTGCCAAAGCAGTTCTGCACAAGAAGAGTGGAGTGTGTGGCATCTCACTCCCCGACCCAAAAATACACTACAAAGTTGTGGTAATCAAAACAGACAGGTGGACCAATGGAACAGAATAGATTCCCCAGAAATGAATGCCAACTGATTTTTGAGAAGGGGTACCAGTCAATCCATTGGGAAAAGGAAAACCTCTTCAGCAAATGGTGCTGGCAAAACTGGGTCTCCACTTGCAGAAAGATAAATCTGAACCCCTATCTCTCACCGTTGACAAAAATCAAGTCAAGGTGGATCAAAGATCTAAATCTAATACCCCAAATTATAGAATTGCTCCTGGAAAACACCAGGGCAACTCTGGGAGACATTGGGTTAGGGAAAGATTTCTTAAATAAGATTCCCAATGCACAGTCAATAATCCCCAAAATAGACAAGTGGAATTACATCAGACTAAGAAGTTTCTGCATGGCAAAAGATACAGTGATTAGTGTGAATAGACAGCCCTCAGAATGGGAAAATATTTTTGTAAACTATGCGTCAGAAAAGGGACTGATAACCAGAATTCACAAGGACTCAAGCAGCGGTTACAGAAAAAGACAATCAATCCTATTAAAAGATGGGAGAATGAGTTGAAATAACCACTCTCTAAAGATGACATACGAATAGCAAAAAGGCATATGAAAAAAATGCTCTACATTCCTCATTGTAAGAGAAATGTGGATCAAAACAACAATGGGATATCACCTAAACCCAGTCAGAATGGCTAAGATTAAAAAAAAAAAAAAAATGATAAGTGCTGGTGGGGGTGTTGCGGAAAGGGAACTCTCTTACACTGCTGGTGGGAATGTAAATTGGTCCAACCACTGTGAAGAACAATTTGGTGATTCTTCAAAAATCTACAAATAGAACTACCATATGATCCAGCAATCCCACTCCTTGGTATCTACCCAAAGGACAGAAGAAAACTTTATCGGAAAAGTGCTTGCACATCAATGTTTATTGTGGCACTTTTCACGATTGCTAAATCATGGAAACAACCCAAATGCACACGAACTGATGAATGGTTAGAAAAACTGTGGCACATATACTCAATGGAATACTATTCATCCATAAAAAACAACAAAACCCTGGCTTTTGAAAAGAAGTGGATGAATATGGAAGACTTACTGCTGAGTGAAGCAAGCCATACTCTGAAGAAGAGGCATTTTATGTCCCCACTTAATATATACTGAGTGTTTGCACTGTATGACTGAAACTAATTGTCTAAAGGTCATAAAAATGCAGTATATAGATGTAAATACCAGATACAGTGTGTGTGAAAGAGGAGGGTCTGAGGAAGGACATTTGGGGGAGGGACAGGGATGCAAAGCATTACTCGCACAAAGAGGTGTGGTATCTGTTGAAGATATTTCATAGTTTTATCAACAGTACTAGGGTGAAATGTTCACCTGTTTATCCATTTTTTAAGACAAATAATAATGTGATTGAATGTATGGAAGAAAATGAAATGAAAAAAAAAAGATTCCTCAAAGATCTGCAAATAGAACTACCATTTGATCCAGCAATCCCACTTCTGGGTATCTACCTGAAGGACAGGAGAATGCTCAGGCAGAAAAGTGCTTGGATGTTAATGATTATTGCAACATTATTCATGATCACTGAGACCTGGAATCAACCAAAATGTACAGAAACAGATGAATAGATGGAAAAAGTGTGCCACATATACTCTATAGAATACTATTCAGAATAAAAAAAATAAAAAAAACAAAACAAAACAAAAAAAACAAGTCCCAGCATTTGATAGAATGTGGATGAATATGGAAGATTAATTGTTGAGTGAAGCAAGTCAGAATATGAAAGAAATATAGTGTATGTATCCATTTATATATACCGACTATCTGCACTTTATGATAGAATTTGAAATATTGGAGGAACTTAAAGCAATGAAAATAGTTATGGATCCAGAAGACAGTGTGAAACGAGGAAGGAGAAGGGAAGAGTATAGAGAAAGATAGCAAGAAAACAAATAGAGAGGCATGACTTTAGTGGGACACAGTAATGGTTTATTACCTGTTGATGATAATATGTATAGTATTCTCAACTGGACTGGTCTAAGAAGTATTTCATGTTGAGTAAATTCTCATTACAAGCCAGATGATATATAGTGATTGCATCTTGAGAATGAATGATAATAATCTAAAAAATTATGAAAAGCCATTTGATGATGATGATGTGGATAGTAATATATTTGTCTTCACCGATATGCATGGTAATCATGGTGGGAAAAGAAATTTAATACACTGTAAAGATACATGTGATTAAATGTAATGTAAAAAAGAACGAGGGCAGTGAATTAATGGTATGAATTCTGGAGTAAAAGAGCACAGTAAATTATCAATAGCTGGTGATAATTCACTGTGTACTTCAAACTAATTGGATAAGTGTACTTTGAATGTGCACAACACAAACTAATAAGTGTTCGAGATGGTGGTTCAGTCTTTTGCCCAGATATAAACATTACAAAATGGATACATGCTTAGAAAAACCACACTATACACTTTAAATATGTAGAAATATTATATGGAAATTAGAAATACTAATAAGAAAATAATCATTTGCTTTATAACTGGAGGTGTTGTTTTTGTTAGTGTCTAAAAATAAAACTGGAGAACCCCACTTCTATCTTCCGACTTCTGGGCCGGAATTATGAGGCAGGACTCCACACCGTAGCCCCAGCCCCAGGACCCCGAAGCCAGAGACCCCTCTCTCTGTCAGCCAAAAACACCCTCAGCCGACAGACACCCCACTCCCATTTCCAACCTCTGGGCCAGGAATTCTGAGGCAGGACTCCCTGCAGTAGCTCTAACACCATTACCCCCAAGACAGAGGCCCCTCTCTCTGTCAGCCAGTATTTTAAGACTCTCTGGAATCCTTTGCTCCACGGAACAACATGTGAAAAAGGAGATGCTTTTCTTTGTAAACCTGAAGAAAATATTTCTCCTTGGATCACATTGCTAAACACAACAGAAGAGAGACTTTGACAGTCTTCATTTCAAAGCAGAAAGGAAATACACTTGATCCTATTCAAGGAAACGTTCTCTTAAAAGGTATTTCAAAGGAAACACCACTCCCAATGGTTAGAGGTAGAAGAACCTCAGATCTGAATAAAGCAGGAAATATGTCTCCATCAAAAGAACACAGTGACTCCCTTTCTTTTCTTGAAAAAATAGAGAACATTACCAAAATGTCCAAGATAGAATTTAGAACATTCATACTGAACAAATACTATGAGCTGGAACAGAAAAGAGACAATGAACTACAGGAGATGAAACTCCTTCTATGATATGAAGGAAGAAATGGACATGCTAAGAAAGAATAAGATGGAACTATTAGAGATGAAGTCTGTAATACGGGAAATCAAAAACTCTCTCAAAAGCATTAAAAGTGGATTACACCATGCTGAAGGTCGAATCTCTGATGTAGAAGATAGAACTTCTGACCTAGAGAAAACCACCAAAAAGATAGAGAAAATAACAAAGAAAAAAACACATGAGTATAACAAACATGAGAAATACTAGATTCCATTAGACGTCCTAACATCCAAATAATTGGTATCCCAGAAGATGAAGAAACTAATAAGGGCCTGGAAAACCTATTCCATGAAATCGTAGAAGAAAATTTCCCAAGTCTAGAGAGGGACTTAAGCATCCATACCCAAGAAATACAAAGGATCCCAAACTGAATCAACCCAAGAAGATCTTACCCAAGGCATATCATAGCCAGATTGGCTAAGACCACAGAAAAAGATAAGTAACTAAAATGGCAAGAGAGAAATTACAAGTGACTTACAAAGGTCACCCCATCAGGCTAACACCGGACTTCTAAATGGAAACAATACAAGCAAGGAAAGAATGGGAAGATGTACTGAAAGTGTTAAGAGAGAAAAAATTTCAACCAAGATTATTGTATCCTGCTAGATTATCCTTCATATGGGAAAAAAGATTAAAATCTTCTCACTCAAACAAAACCTGAAAGAATTTGCCAGCACCAGATCAGCTCTCCAAGAAACCCTGAGGAAAGTACTGTTCCAGGAAAACTAAAGAAGTAACAGCCAGAAACAAATGAGTAAAAGGCAACTAAGACAATGGCCAACTTAAACGTCAGGTCAAATCCAGTAACAACAATAATAACATTGAAAGTGAATGGATTAAATTCTCCAATCAAGAGACACAGATTGGATGAATGAATTAAAAAACAAAAATCCTCTGTTTCCTACAGGAATCCCACTTCATGGATAAAGATATACATAGACTGAAAGTGAAGGATTGGAAAAAGATTTTCCATGCAAATGGAAGCCAAAAAAGAACTGGAGTCGCAATACTAAATTCTGACAATATAGGCTTTAAAACAAAAACTCTTCAATGAGACAAAGAAGGGCACTGTATTGTACTAAAAGGGACAATCGATTAAGAAGATAAAACGCTTATTAATATCTATGCACCTAACACAAGAGCATACAAATATGTGAAGAAAATACTACTAGATCGAAAAGGAGAAATAGACTGCAACACACTAATTGATGGTGACCTCAACACTGCACTATCCCCTCTGGATAGGTCATCAAGACAAAAAATAGGTAAAGAGATAAATGATCTAAATGAGATAATAAATCAAATGGACTTAACAGATATCTATAGAACTTTCCATCCAAAAACCTTGAGATACACGTTTTTCTCGCCGCCACATGGAACCTGCTCGAAGATTGACCACATCATAGGGCAAAGCAAGCCTCTACAGATTCAAAGGCATAGAAACTATACTCAGCATCTTCTACAACCATGATGCAATTAAACTTGATTTTAATTTCAAGAGAAATCCTCAAAAATACTCAAATACATGCAAACTTAATAACCTTCTCATGAATGACTCCACAACTACTGAAGAAATAAAGACTGAAATCAAAAGGTTCATGGAAGCCAATGACAATGAGGACACGAATTTCCATAATCTTTGGGACACTACTAAAGCGGTCATGAGAGGGAAATTCATAGCAATTAGTGCACATAAGAGGAACATGGAAAGAAGGCAAATGGATCACCTAACATCATGCCTCACAGAATTGGAAAAGCAACAGCAAAAAGACCCAAAAAACTCCAGGAGAAAAGAAATAATAAAGATATGTGCAGAAATATATGAAATAGAAAATAAATGAACTATAAATGAAAATAAAAGCTGGTTCTTTGAAAAGATAAACAAAATTGATATACCACTAGCGAGACTTATTAAGAAGAAGAGAGAAAGTAACCAGGTGAATCAGATCTGCAATGAAGCAGGCAAAATAACAACATACATAGTAGAAATACAAAACATTATTAGAGGATACTATGAACATCTGTATGCCAAGAAACAAGATAATCTGGATGAGATGGACCAATTTCTGAACATGTATAATCTACCTAGGTTGAGCCAGGAGGATATGCAAAGTCTGAATAGTTCCATAATAAGCCAGGAGATCGAATCAGTTATAAATAACCTCCCTACAGAGAAAAGCCCTGGCCCTGATGGATTCACCTTTGAATTCTACAAAACTTT
This sequence comes from Tupaia tana, assembly GCA_026018925.1. NCBI lineage: Eukaryota > Metazoa > Chordata > Mammalia > Scandentia > Tupaiidae > Tupaia > Tupaia tana. The sequence continues at coordinate 109,069,281 of JAKSZU010000009.1, read as the reverse complement.
CAAAAAAAAAAGTTAACCCCCATTCTGCTCAAGTTATTTGTAAAGATCCAAAAGGGTGAATCTATCCCTAATTCATTCTATGAAGCCTCTATTACCCTTATCCTTAAAACAGATTAGGGGGACCAGCAGTTAGTGTAATGGCTATGTTGCTAGACTCCAACGTAGTCAACCGCGGTTTGCGTCCAGGACCCGGTGGCTTAAAACTCATGCCGGGTGTGTGTGCGTGCATGCCCAAGATCCCGAGAGGAGAATGGAGAAGAGATTGCGGTGTGGTCATTCCCCCTGGGGGTGATTTCCTGCTTTCTGTTTCTCTGTCTCTCTCTGTCTGCCTGGCAAGCACACGTGCCCTATAGCGAAAACCTCTCCAAAAATAAATAAATAAATAAATAAAATAAAATAAAACATATAAGGACAAGACAAGGAAGGAAAACTATAGACCAATATCCCTGATGAATATAGATGCAAAGATTCTCAGCAAGATACTAGCAAATTGTATACAACAACTTATAAAAAAGATTATACATCATGATCAGATAGGTTTTATCCTAGGAATGCAAGGTTGGTTCAACATAAGCAAAACCATAAATGTAATACTCCATATTAATAGGAAGAAAGATAATAACCATATGGTCATATTAACTGATACAGACAAAGCATCTGATAAGATTCAACATCCCTTCATGATCAAGACTTTCAGCAAAATCGGCATAGAAGGGTCATTTCTCAACACAATAAAAGCTATCTATGAAAAACCCATAGCGAACATCATCCTCAATGGAGAAAAGCTGAAAGCTTTTCCACTAAAAATGGATACAAAACAAGGATGTCCAGTTTCTCCACTTCTCTTCAATATAGTACTGGAAGTCCTAGCCATTGCAATCAGAAAAGAGGAAAAAATAAAAGGCATTTGTATAGGAAAAGAAGAGGTCAAACTCTATCTGTTTGCAGATGACATGATTGTATACATAGAAGACCCAATGGTTTCCATAAAAAAAAATTCTGGAAGAAATATATGCATACAGTAAAGTTGCAGGATACAAAATTAAAATCCAGAAATCTATAGCATTCCTATATATGAACAACAGGCACACTGAGATAGAAATGAAAAAAAGTTGTTCCATTTACCATAGCCACAAAAAGTATAAGATACGTAGGGATAAATCTAACCAAAGAAGTTAAAGACCTCCACAAGGAAAACTATGAGAAGATAAAAAAAGAAATTGAAAATGACACAAAAAAGTGGAAGGATATCCCATGTTCCTGGATTGGAAGAATTAATATAATCAAAATGGCAATTCTACCCTAATTAATATACCTATTTAATGCAATGCCAATCAAAGTACCAGACACATTCTTCACAGATCTAGAAAAGACGATCATAAAGTTTGTCTGGAATCATAAGAGACCCCGTATTGCCAAAGCAATTCTGCACAAGAAGAGTGGAGTGGGCGGCATCTCACTCCCTGACCCCAAAATATACTATAAAGTTGTGGTACTCAAAACAGCATGGTACTGGCACAGAAACAGACAGGTGGACCAATGGAACAGAATAGATTCCCCAGAAATATTTTCCAAAACATACTGTCAACAGATTTTTGACAAGGGGTACCTGTCAATCCACTGGGAAAAAGAAAACCTCTTCAGCAAATGGTGCTGGCAAAACTGGATTTCCACTTGCAAAAAGTTGAATCTGAACCCCTACCTCTCACCTCTGACAAAAATAAAGTCAAGAAGGATCAAAGATCTAAATCTAAGACCCCAAACTGTAAGTCTGCTCCTGGAAAACACCGGGGCAACTCTGGGAGACATTGGGTTAAGGAAAGACTTCTTAAATAAGACTCCCAATGCATAGTCAATAATCCCCAAAATAGACAAGTGGAATTACATCAGACTAAGAAGTTTCTGCATGGCAAAATACACAGTGATTACTGTGAATAGACAGTCCTCAGAATGGGAAAATATTTTTGTAAACTCTGCATCAGAAAAGGAACTGATAACCAGAATTCACAAGGAACTCATGCAGCTGTTCCAGAAAAAGACTATCAATCCTATTAAAAAATGGGAGATTGAGTTGAAAAAATCACTCTCTAAAGATGACATACATAGCTAAAAGGCATATGAAAAAATGCTCTACATCCCTCATTGTAAGAGAAATGCAGATCAAAACAACAATGGGATATCACCTAACCCCAGTCAGAATGTCTAAGATTAAAAAAACGAAAAATGATAAGTGCTGGTGGGGGTGTGGTGAAAAGGGATCTCTCTTACACTGCTGGTGGGAATGTAAATTGGTCCAATCACTGTGGAGAACAATTTGGAGATTCCTCAAAAATCTACAAATAGAACTACCATATGATCCAGCAATCCCACTCCTTGGTATCTACCCAAAGGACAGAAGAATACTTAATTGTAAAAATGCTTGTACATCGATGTTTATTGTGGCACTATTCACAATTGTTAAGTCATGCAAACAACCCAAATGCCCACAAACTGAGGAATGGTTAAAAAAATTGTGGCATATATACTGAATGGAATACTATTCATCCATAAAAAACAAACAAACAAACAAACAAAAAACAACAAAACTCTGGCTTTTGACAGGAAGTGGATGAATATGGAATTCTTAGTGCTGAGCGAAGCAAGCAATGCTATCAAGAAGAGGCATTGTATGTCCCCACTTAATATATCCTGAGTGTCTACACGCTATGACTGAAACTAATTATCTAAAGGACATAGAAACGCAGTATATACATGTAAATACTAGATACAGTGTGTGTGAAAGAGGAGGGTCTGAGGAAGGACATTTGGGGGAGGGACAGGGAGGCAAAGCATTAATGGCACAAAGAGGTGTGGTATTATCTGTTGAAGATATTTCTTAGTTTTATCAACAGTACTAGGGTGAAATGTTCACCTGTTTAAATATCCATTTTGTAAGACAAATAATAATGTGATTGAATATATGGAAGAAAATGAAATGAAAAATATTTTAAAAAATAAAAGGAAAAAATTCAAAAAAAAAATACAACTGGAGGGATGGGAAACTTGGATGACTAACGACATCAATTATGACATCTCTCCAGTAAGAAAAGTCCAAAACAGTTGGATAGGTGACTGCATCTGAAGCACAGGAGTATTGTGAGACCAATAGAACACATGGCCAGGATTGTAGGGCAGTTTGGGAAGTACTCAGTTTCAAGTGGAAGACAGAAAAAATCCCCACTTAACATATACCATTTGTCTGTATTCTATGTCTGAAACTGATTGACTAACAGTTGAACAAACACAAGAGATGGGTGTGAATGTCAGATGAGGTGTATGTGGAGGAGTGGGGCCCAACGAAAGACATTTGGAGAAGGGATACAGAGGTAGAGCATTGACAGGATGGGGAGGTGTGGTGTTATCTGTTGAAGATATTTCGATCAACGGGTCTGGGGAGAAATGTTCACATATCGAAATGGTCTCATTGTAAGCCAAACAATATGATTGAAAGTATATACAAAAATAAATTAATTAATTAATTAAAAAAAGAGGTTAGCTGAAAGATAAAGAAACAAAGATGATCAGTAAGCTGGACTCCCATATGAAGCTCCCAGCTTTTTTTTTGTTTGTTTTAACCGCAAATCCAAGCACTTCTCACATGTAGAAGAACAAGAAAGACACAGATTGTGAACTAATTTCAGGGAATTACAAGAATCTACCAACCCAGAGAAAATGCAGAACTCCTCCTCCCGCCAAACACCAGGCACATAATGCCTCATTCAGAAATCAAATAAAGAGATTTTCCCTGACTGAAATGACTATATGCTCTTCTTCTTCCCTTGTACATGAGAAGTAACTCCATGCCCCCTCTATAGCCTTCTACAGAGCAGCTTTTACAGATGTCCCTGAATATTGTGAATGGAGGAGTAAGAAGGGGTGGTTGACAAAGAGAAGGGTGACAGGAATCTCCTTTATTTGGGAGTGAAGACATACTGCATCATTCCACATGTTCTGTAACCACAGGAGTCTGATCTCCTGGGCTGAAGTTGTGTTTCATAGTGAACTGCAGCTGATCCACAGGCCCTCTGACCAGCCATGAAAACATGCACAGGCTAGTAGAACCCTGTGAATTGTGCCAGCAGGCACACATATAGTTTTTAGTTCAGCCCCATCATTTGGTTTTGCTGATGCATGGCCACTTCATCCCTGTCCCCAGATGCAAACAGAACATGCCTTGGATGAGCACAGCTTGTCCCACAATGCTTGTACTATTGACTCTGTACTGCTAACATTATGCACCACTTACATGTGACAATTCCACACAGCCCCAGCACAATCCCAGTACTCAGACCCATGAACCAGCAGGCAGATAGTGTAACTCCAGCCTTGCCCGGTAGTGGCATACATTTGCAGAATATAAAGCTCCACCCTCCAGATCTGCAGCATTGGGGCATATTTTCTATTTATCCTAAAAAGATTTCAAGAGGGAATGTCTAGGTCCCTCCCGTATCAAAAAACCTCAGCCATGCCTACTTGCATTGAACCTCTTGCAGAGGAGTGCTGCAACTATAAAGTGAATTTGGCACTGGAGCAGAAAACTTTATTTCCAAAAATTGCGCATAAAGGGTGTCCTAAACAACTGTCATCCTCAGAATCACAACTTTTTTTTTTTTTTGAGAGTTTTTTGCTATAGGGCACATGCGCTCACCAGAAAGACAGAGAGAGACAGAGAGTTAGAAAGCAAGAAATCACCCCCCAGGGGGGATGGCCACACTACAATCTCTTCTCCTCCATTCTCCTTTCAGGATCTTGGGCACGCACACACAAGCACCTGGAGTGAGTTTAAGCCACCGGGTCCAGGATCCGAACTGCGGTTGGCTACATGAGAGTTCAGTGACATAGCCATTACATTAACTGCTGGTCCCTAGAATCACAAGTTCTCAACATGCATTCTTTCTGTGTGCAACCCATCCAAGTCAGATATTATTATCTATTTTCATATATTTTCACTCACCTACCTTTCCTAGAGCAAAACTCTGTTCCTTACACAGGGTCTGAGAATTCAGGCAATCATTCTACAAAGCAGAAGTTACCACTGATTTGAGGGTACCCACTAACTTCAGAAATAGAACACCAGTGCACACTAACCTCACTTAGAACAAAAAAACACTGACCTGGAGCCCCCAATATCCCCACTGTTTTCTCCAGATATACACAAAGCCATCAATAAATGAATGTCTGAATAAAACATAAGCAAATAAAACTGTCACAAAAAAAAGTAATTCATTTTTGTCTGTTAAATATTTTGCTTTCCTCCTAATTCCCTCTTTCTCTCCCTATTACCAATCCCTCCCACACTGTCTCTAGTATCTAAAGTTTCTTTTCCTGCTTTTTATACCTTCTTCCTTCTGTCATAGTGTGCAGACATTCTGTTTATATTGAATGGGGACATAAAGAAATGGAAAGTGGCCTTCTGGTAATAATGTATAAAATGGTGATATCTTTTCAAAGATTTAACATAAAAAATCCTAATCCAGACATTAGGAAGAAGTAGGTACTCCATCAGATGCTGACAAATCAACACAGGGACACAAGAAACATGCAAAAGCAAGAAAATATTCTCCCTCAATGACCAACATTAACTGCACACCCAGCAGTCAAAATGCAGCAAATCACAGCAATGTTGGAAATTGATATTAGAATATTGATAATAAAAATCAATGAGATACTATGAAACAAAGACAAACAATTTCAAGATATGAGAAAATCAACGTGTGATGTGGAAGACAGATTAAATATAGATAAACACTTTTAAAAAAATCCAACAGAGAGACAACATTTGTAAGGTCTCCCAGTGGCCTAGAGTTATGGTTTACGAAAAGAGATAAAATGTGGTCTGAGGGATGAGTATGAAAATGAGCGAAGTCACCCCAGTGATGGCTACCATAGAATAGTTAATTTTTTTGCCAAAGAAATCACCACTGCTAGACAAACCTGGTGAAGGAATCTGTAATAGATAAGTAGTCATGTTGATTACCAAGCATATGACAAGGGCCACAGTTTTTCTCATTATAGAAGAATGGTCCACTTTACAGAGATAATTCCGGTTATAGATGGACAAGAGATAATCATTCTGTAAGCTGATAGCTTTAATACAGGGATATGGGAGAAGGCTTTAGAAGAAAAAGTTTCTACTCTTCCCATTATGTGAGGGACCAGTCTCCTCATAAAAGGGACACTTTTTTTTTTCCCCAGACAATCATCTTTATGCTCTCCACAAAGCAGATCTGGCTCCAGCATCAGTAATAAAAGCTACTCTCTTTAAAGAAACAAAACATACAGTACCCATAAACCACAGTATAGAAGTAAAGAGAGACCTGTCCAGTCTTGGGAAAGCATCAAGAGACAAGAGGTGAAGAGATGGACAAAGGCAAAGGAAAATCTATTTCCTGAAATAGTAACTGAAAACCTGCCAAATCTACAAAGAGAAACAGATATCCAGATCCAGGAAATGTAAATGATGCCAAATAGAGTCAACATCTAGAGAGCCCCTACAAGGAAAATTATACTAAAAATGTCAAAGATCAAAGTCAAAGATAAGTGGGCCCAGCATCATTGCTGGGAAGCCTCCAGCCAGTCCCCCTCTTCTTCCAGAGCCCAGAAGCTAGAAAAAGGTATTCACAGAAATCTCCAACTCAAGCATATGCTGCCCTTTTCCTGGGCCTACCATCACTGCTGTGCAGCCCTCAACCAGTCTCCTTCTTCTTCCAGACCCCAGAAATTAGAAAAGGGTATTCACAGGAATCTCCGTCTCAGGTGTGTGCTGCCTTTTGTGGGCCCAGCATCACTGTTGTGCAGACCCCAGCCAGTCCTCCTCTTCTTCCAGACCCCAGGGTATTCACAGGCATCTCTGTCTGAGGTGTGCTGCCCATTTCTGGACCCAGCATCACTGCTGGGCAGTGTTCAGCCAATTACCCTCTTCTTAAAGACACTAGAAGCTAAAAAAGGGTGTTCTCAGCCATCTCCATCTTAGGCATGTAATGCCCTTTTTTTTTGCTCAGAATCACTGCTGTGCAATTCTCAGCCAATTCCCCCTTTGCTTCCAGACCTCAGAAGCTAGAAAAGGTAGTGAAAACTATTTTCTCTTATTGTTGTGCCGGGGACCAGCCTCGGCGGGGGGTGGGTTGACTCCTTGAAGGCAGCAAAGGAAAGGAAGACAAAGGCCTCATGCCTTTTCATGCACATCCTGAGTCAGACACTCCTCTGGGATATCTCTCTGAGGAGTGACAACTGCTGGGAATCATCGTGCCTTTTTATTGAAAATGTGATACATGCAAGTGAATAGGAGAGGGGCTACTTGTTCTAATTATCAATTCATAAAGTTTTAACAATAGAGATCAAAGGTTCTATTCAGGGTTTGATAAAGGGCAGGTCTATTAATCATCGATACAATTCAACAATTGTTTGATTGATGTAAGCTAGCTTTTTGGAACTTCTGTTCTGGGAGTGAGGTTTCGGAGAACAGCTCCAGCAGGCAGAGTTAATTATCAGCCAGTCTTGGTGGCAGCAATCTTGCGGTTACTGGTTGTGATTCTAAAAAAGAAAATCTCAAGTACAGATATTAGTTCTTATAAATCTCAATAAAGAATGATATTTATATAATTTTATAGAGATCTAAAGTTTATTTAAAGGAATCCTAATATATTTACCTATCCTGAAAGGGTGAAGTTAGTGTTCACTTGATGAGGGTGGGGATACAGCCATTTCAGCTGGTGGTGAAGTGACTAATGAGTTAACAAAAAACTTTGCGGCACACCTAGGCATTATATTGTGCTTGTGGTACCACCATCATGCACCTTGTCAGAACATTAACTACAGTGAGGCGGAGGTGTCCTGGGTCAGTTTCTGCCTAAGAGGTTATTTTTGAGTTTAAATGTGTTTTGAAAGGCCTTCCAAAGATCAAGAAGAACTTTAGCACACCCTTTATTGTGTCCAATGAAGTGCTGCAATTAACAGTAAGTGATTAGAGTAAAGGGAGCAGTCGGGGGATTTGGGGGAAATCTTACTGCAAAGATGTATGAGAAAACTATATTAATTCTTTTATAGTAATATATCGGGGAGTCAGAGGGGGGTCACTTCCCAGCAAGGCTACTACATTTCCCGGAGTGGATAGCAAATGGCCTTGCCAACATGCTAATTGACCCAAGCTTGTTCCAAGGTCGGGGGGCATACAGTAGTGGCCTTGCCAATGTACTGAACCAACCGGAAGTGATACTCAAAGGTCAAAGGGCTCAGACAGGTCCTGGAACCCCACTGGGTCAAACTCCTCCATTGATGGCCTTTTCTCATATTTTAAAAGAAAAGGGAAACAGGACTGAGGCAGGGCCCCCGCCTGTACTCTAGCTCCAGCTCCCCCAAACCAGCGACCCTCTATCTCTGTCAGGAAGGACCGATCCCAGCTCTACAGCAGACCCCACTTCCATCTCCAGACCACTGGCCTAAGGAACACTGGGGCAGGGCTACCTGCACCAGCTCCAGTACAGGCTCCCCCAACCCCAGAGACCCTCTATCTCTGTCAGTAAGGTAGGCTTATTTTTTCTTTCATCTTTTTTCATTTTTTAATTTCACACATCTCCACACTACACAAGACCGCCCCCAGCTCTAGAGCAGACCCCACTTCCATCTCCAGACCCCTGGTATACTCGCGACTTAGCGTGCAACTTTTCCTTTATTCATCTTCTTACTTTCTTCCCTTCTATTTGGTCCTCTCTTCCTCTTCCTCCACCTTCCCAGAGGGACTAGATAGGTCTAGAATCACAGTTCTGAAGTACCCTAGTATTGTAAGACTCCCTGGAATCCTCCTTTTTACTGAACCACCTGCAAAAAAAAAGGATATACAGCTATTCAGACCCCTAAATATAATACTCCTCCTCCAAACACATTGCTAAACAAAACAGAAGAGAGACTTCATCACACATCAGTCCACAGCAAAAGGGAAACACACTTACTCCTAGTCCAAGAAACATTCTCCTAAAAGGAATACCAAAGTGAATAAATCTTCCAATGGCTAGAAGTAGAAGAAAAGCATCCGGTCCAGATAAACCAGGAAATATATCTCTAAAAAGAAGACATTAACTCCCTTCCATTTCTAGGAAATAAAGGAAGTTACCAAAATGTCAGAGAAAGAATTTAGAACATTCACAGGGACCAAGTTCTATGAGTAGGAACAGGAAAGACACAACAAACTACAGAATATTAGGAAGTCCTTCCACGAAATGAAAGAAGAAATGGACATGCAAAGAAGGAATCAGATGGAACTATTAGAGATGAAGTCTGTAATACAGGAAATCAAAAACTCTCTCTAAAGTATTAAAAGTTGATTAGACCATGCTGAAGATCAAATCTCTGATGTGGAAGATAAAACCTCTGACCTAGAGAAAAAAAAAAAAAAAGATAGAGAAAATACCAAACAAAGGAACAACAACAACAAAAAAAAAAAAAAACAAGGATTTAATATATGAGAAATACTAGATTTCATTAGACACCCTAACATCCAAATAATTGGTATCCAAGAAGGTGAAGAAACTAATAAAGACATGGAAAATATATTCCATAAAATCCTGGAAGAAAATTTCTAAAGTCTAGAGAGGCACTCAAACATCCAGACCCAAGAAATACAAAGGATCCCAAATAGAATCAAGCCAAAAAGATCTTCCCCAAGGCACATCTTAGCCAGACTGGCCAAGACCACAAATAAAGACAATATACTAAAACTGACGAGAGAGAAATGACAACTGACTTATAAAGGTCATTCCATCAGGCTATATCAGACCTTTTAACAGAAACAATGCAAGCAAGGAAAGAATGGGAAGACATGTTGAAAGTGTTAAGAGAGAAACATTTTCAACGAGGATTATTATATCCTGCAAGATTATCCTTCATATGGGAAAAAAAGATTAAAATCTTTACAGACAAACAAAACCCAAAAGAATTTGCGAACACCAGACCAGCTCTTCAAGAAACACTGAAGAAAGTACTGTTTCAGGAATACTTGAGAAGTAACAGCCAGAAACAAAGAAATAAAAAGCAACTAAGACAATGGCCAACTTAAACATCGGGACAGGTCCAGTAACATCAATAATAACAAAGAATGTTAATGGATTAAATTCTCCAATCAAGAGACACAGACTGGCTGAATGGATTAAAAAACAGAAACCCTCTATCTGTTGCCTACAGGATACCTACTTAATGGATATAGACATACATAGATTGAAAGTGAAGGGCTGAAAAAAGTTTTTTCATGCAAATGGGAACCAAAAAAGAGCCAGAGTTGTGATACAAATTTATGACAAAATAGCCCTGAAAGAAAAACTGTTCAAACAGACAACGAACAGCACTGTATTGTAGTAAAAGGGTCAATAGATCGAAAAGATATAATGCTTATTAATATCTATATGCCTAACAAAGGAGCATCGAAACATATGAAGGAAACACTGTTAGATCTAAACAGAGAGATAGACTGCAACACACTAATTGCTGGAGACCTCAACACTGCACTATCCCCTCTGGACAGATCATCTAGACAAAAAAATAAGTAAAAGATGAAGGATCTAAATACCATAAATCAAATGGACTTAACAGACATCTATAGAACTTTCCATCCCAAAACCATAAGATTCACATTTTCTCACCCACACACAGAACCTTTTCAAAGATTGACCATATCATAGGGCACAAAGCAAGACTCTACAAAGTAAAAGGCATAAAAACTATATCCAGCATCTTCTCTGACCATGATGGAATTAAACTTAAGTTTGATTTCAAGAGAAATCCTCAAAAATCCTCAAATGCATGGGAGCTAAATAACCTACTCCTGAATCACTCCATAATTATGGAAGAAACAAAGACTGAAATCAAAAAATTCATGGAAGCCAATGGCAATGAGGAAACCAGCTTCCTTAATCATAGGGACACTTCTTAAGCAGTCATGAGAGAGAAGTTCATAGCAATTACTGCACCTAAAAGGAAGATGGAAAGAATGCAAATGGATCATCTAACATCATGCCTCACAGAATTGGAAAAGCAAAAGCAAAAAGATCAAAGAAAAAAAAAAAAACTTCAGGGGAGAGGAAATAATAGAGATATGAGCAGAAATAAATGAAATAGAAAATAAACTATACAGAAAATAAATGAAAGTAAAAGCTGTTTCTTTGAAAAGATAAATAAAATTGAAACATCACTAGCAAGACATATTAAGAAGAGAGAAAGGAATCAGGTGAATCAAATCTGCAATAAAGCAGGCAAAATAACAACAAACATACAAGAAATACAAAGCATTATTAGAGGATACTACGAACAATTACATGCCAAGAAACAAGACAATCTGGATGAGATGGACAAATTCCTGGACACATATAATCTACCAAAATTGAGGCAGGAGGATATAGAAAGTCTGAATAGTTCCATAACAAGCCAGGAGATTGAATCAGTAATAAATTACCTGCCAACAAAGAAAAGTCCTTATTCTGATGGCTTCACGTCTGAATTCTACAAAACTTTCAAAGAAGAGTTAACTCACATTCTGCTCAAGTTATTTCTAGAGACACAAAAGGGTGAATTTCTCTGTAATTTATTTCATGAAGCCTCTTTAATGTTTATCTTTAAAACATATAAGAACAGGACAAGGAAGGAAAACTATAGACCAATATCTCTGATGAATATAGACACAACGATTCTCAACAAGATACTAAAAAATTGTAAAAAACAACTTATAAAAGAGATTATACATCATGATAAGGTAGGCTTTATTCCAGGAATGCAAGGCTGGTTCAACATATGCAAAGCCATAAATGTAATACACCATATTAAATTGAAAAAAGATAAAAACCATATGGTCATATCAACTGATGCAGAAAAAACATTTGATACAATACAACATCCCTTCATGATCAAGACTCTCAGCAATATTGAAATAGAAGGGTCATTTATCAACACGATAAAAAGCTATGTATGAAAAATGCATAGAGAACATCATCCTGAATGAAGAAATGCTGAAAGCTTTTCCACTAAAAACAGGTACAAGACAAGGATATCCACTTTCTCCACTCCTTTTCAATATAGTACTGGAAGTACACAGCAACACAATCAGAAAAGAGGAAAAAATAAAAGGCATTCTAATAGGAAAAGAAGAGTTGAAACTCTATTCACTGATGAAATAATTGTATACATAGAAGACTCAATGTTTTCCATGAAACAATTTTAGGAATGAATACAGTAAAGTTGCAGGATACAAAATCAATATACAGAAATCTATAGCATTTCTATACACAAACAACAGGCAGACTGAGATAGAACTGAACAAAATTATTCCATTTACCATAGCCACAAAAAGTATAAGATACTTAGGAATAAATCTAACCAAAGAAGTTAAAAATCTCCACAAGGAAAACTACAAGAAGCTAAAAACAGAAATTGAAAATGACACAAAAAGGTGGAAGGTCATCCCATATTCCTGGATTGGAAGAATTAAGATAATCAAAATGGTAATTCTACTCTAATTAATCTACATATTTAATGCAATGCCAAACAAAGTACCATACACATTTCACATATCTAAATAAGACAATTATAAAATTTGTCTGGAATCATAAAATACTTCATATTGCCCAAGCAATTCTGCACAAGAAGAGTGGAGTGGGCGGCATCTCACTCCCTGATGCAAAAATATACTACAAAGCTTTGGTAATCAAAACAGCATGGTACTGGCATAGGAACAGACATGTGGACCAATGGAACAGAATAGAGTCCCCAGAAATCAATTTACAAACATAGAGTCAACTGATTTTTGATAAGGGGTACCAGTCAATCCAGTGGGAAAAGGAAAACCTTTTCAATAAATGGTGCTGGAAAAACTGAATTTCCACTTGCAGAAAGATGAATCTGAACCCCTACCTCTAAACTTTGACAAAAATCAAGTCAAGGTGGATCAAAGAACTAAATATATATATATATATATATATATATATATATATACCTCATACTATAAAACTGCTCCTGGAAAACACTGGGGAAACTCTAGGAGACATTGGAGGAGGGAAATACTTCTTACATAAGATCCCCAAAGCAGAGTCAATAATCCCCCAAATAGACAAGTGGGATTACATCAAACTAAGAAATTTCTACATGGCAAAAGACACAGTAATTAGAGTGAATTGACAGCCCTCAGAATGGAAATATATTTTTTAAACTATGCGTCAGATAAGGTACTGATAACAAGAATTCACAAGGAACTCAAGCAGCTGTATTGAAAAAAGATGATCAATCCTGTTAAAAGATGGGAGAGGTCTTTTCAGGTTACAAGAGAAATGAAGATTTTCTACTGATAATTCAGCCTCCAGCAAACAAGCTAGCAGGGTAGGGAGGTCCTCTGGCCTTCTATCTCTGTCCCTGTGTCTCTGTCTCTCCCTGCTTCTGTCTTATCATATTTTGTAATTTTTTCTTTTTTAAAATTTTTTCAAAGGTAAAGTTTTTATCTTGTTCTCAGCTTGCCTTTTCTCTTGTTAATAATCCCCTCTGGTCCTCCCACTCAGGCAGGAGAGGTGAGGCCTTCAGGAGAAGATACCTCATAGCTCCTGGGTGCTGCATGGTTTTCTATTTTGTGCTTTTGTAAAAATAAAAAAGAAAAACAATAATTATAACGTTTTTTCATTTTTTTCTGTATTTTTTTTCTGTTTCTTTGTTTCTCTCTTTTTCATTTTCTTTTTTCTTGTCTCTTCACTCTTCAATATCCACTTACTCTGTTTCCAGATGGATCTAAAGGCATTGTAGCTAAACATCTAAATACTATTAGGGTTAACATATTCTTCAATATCTACAGAATCTGCTGCACAAAGCGATCACAACAGAATAACAGAGAGATTCCAGATCACCTCTTTCTACTTACTCTTGAACGTTCAGATTGAACTTCCAGAATTAGGAAGAAACATACAATCCATCAGATGACTAGAAAACACAGCAGGACCACAAGAAATATGGGAAAGCAAGAAAATACCTCTCCTCTAGGTAGGAAAAGAATAACTCCTCTTCATCCACAAGTAGTTCAATGGAAATGTCTGATAAAGAATTTAGAACATTCATAATGGTGAAGCTAACAGAGATGGAAGAGAAGAGACAATGAACTGCTAAAGAGAAAGGAGAAAGAAGTTGACGAGTTCCAGGAGGAGTGGAAATTCCTGCAAGGTCTAAAAGAGGAATTACATACTTTAAAAAAGAATCAAAAGGAACTGTTAGAAATGAAGACTATAATACAGGAAGTCAAAATCTCCCTTGAAAGTATTAAAAGCAGACTAGATCATACAGAAAATAGAATCTCAGACATAGAATGTCGGCGTCCACCCCAGGGCTTGGGTCTGGCTGAATCATGATCAGAGGGCTGCTGGTGAGGAAGAGAAAGCCCTCCATCTTGCCAGGACTGGGGAATTGGAAAGAATGAGACAAAAGGATAGAGAAGAAATGTACACAGGCAGCCTGAGCCTAGGTAGCCCAAGTAATTTGTGCCACCCAGATGAACTGGACCTCTTTATTACAGTATAAGGAGACATTACACATGTATGTTTCACTATACTTTATAGATTGGTTGCCAGGTTACAGACAATAAGAAGCAATTAACAAATCTATGAGGGCTTAGTCATACCAGGCCAGGTGTATCCCTTGGTGATAATCCCATCAAGAGAAAATCTCATCTTCTTTTCTAATGTAGAAAACTAGCTGTTAGGTGTGTGGAAGGAGCTAAAGAACTTCTCTATAAGGAGTGCACCACCACACACAGAAAAGGCTAAAGAACCTTTCAGATGCAGAGTAGGGATTGGATTTTACTAATTGGGGTCAAGATGTTTCTTGAAGTCCATCAGATGTGTCTGTTGGAACGCCCCTAGTAATTTCTACCCTTGCTCTGTCTGCAGCCAAGGTCAGGGAAAGACAAGTTACAAGGTTCTGCCAAACCCCAAAAGAGCAGGTGGTGTTTGCCCAGAGCATGTCCCCACACCTCAGATTCTCTCTCTTAAACATGTCCCCACAATAGAAGAGAAAATTGCTGGCCTAGAAAAATCCACCACAAAGATTGAGAACATTGCCAAAATTTGAGAATAATATATGAGAAGTACTAGATACAATCAAATATCCAAACATCTGGATAATTGGCATTCCAGAAGGTGAAGAGACTCATAAGGGCATTGATAATCTATTCCATGAAATCCTGCAAGAAAATTTTCCAAACCTAGAAAGGCACTCAAAGATCCAGTCCCAAGAAATACATAGGACCCTAAATAGAATCAACCCAAGAAGATCTTCTCCAAGACACATTATAGCCAGGTTGACCAAAACCACAGACAAAGACAATATACTAAGATTGGCAAGAGAAAAATGTCAAGTTACCTACAAAAGTTATCCCATCAGGTTAACAGCAGACCTCTCATCAGAAACAATGCGAGAAAGGAAAGAGTGGGAAAATATATTCAAAATGTTAAGAGAAAAGCAATTTCAGCCAAGAATACTGTACCTGGCAAAACTATCTTTCATGTGGGAAGAAAAGACAAGAATATTCTCAGATAAACAAAACCTAAAAGAATTTACCAGCACCAGACCAGATCTCCAAGAAGTTCTCAAGGGAGTGCTATATCAGGAAAATTAAATACAGACACACAGAAATAAGAGTTCAAAAACTAAGAGAGTGGCCAACTTAATTGTAGGGACAAGTCTGGAGTTGAATATTATGTCCCAGAATTTAATCGTGAAAATTGAACCACAACAGAAGATAAAGTACATGATACTGAATTGGTGAAGTATAATTTTATGACTTTTGACTAAAATATTGCTGATTTTTTGTAGACATTGTTATCTGGTTGTAAGGATTTGTGTCATGTCTTGAGATATGGATAGGTTCACGCACCTATCATTTGATCAGAATCCTAACCTGTTTCCTGCCTTTAAGCAAAGTTCCTTAGCATTTCTTTGATTTAAGTTAAAACTGGTTTTCTTAACAGTATCAAGTGAACTTGCTGTTGAAAGTAGTTAGATTATTTAAGAAACTGTGTGATCAATACAATGTGGGTGGGAAAAGAATGGAAGACTATTGTAGACTCCAGAGATAGTGTGAGAAGAGGGCAGGAAAAGACTGCAGGTCAGAAACAGGGGTACAATAAATTCTTGAAACTAGAAATGGAAAATTTGTGATAATAATATACATGATTAAGCCACTATGCAGTATATTCTCTATGGGAAATCACATTTTGTATGCTGTGACAATGCTTAGGAAAAGAAAGTAAATTAAGTTGAAAACAATTTTTCAGAAAAAAAATACCTATTCGATAACTGCAGTATGATATATAGCCCCAGCTAGGTGCTACTTTATAGGATGTTCATTCGATTCATTGAGGCTTATGCCTAACGTTGGACTTGTGTTCATAGAAATGTATATATCAGCTGTGCTTCCTATGAAAATATTTAGATTAATTAATATCTTTAGTGACTCAATAAAATGTGGGGGAAAAACAGTATAGAAAGCAAACATAGATACCAGAGACAGTGTGGGAGGAGAGTGGGAGATGGCAGAATGTAAGGGATAGGGAATCAAGGATGAGGGAAAAAAGCAAAACATAGGAAACAAGAAATAGAAAATTATTTGTTGACGATAAAATGTATGTTGATGTGCTTGATTGAGCCAATATACAGTGTACTCTGGATGGAAAATCTCATTTTCTATGTTGTAATGATGTATAGTGAATTAATGTAAATAAATAAACTAATAAAAGACAAAATAATAAAGTAAGACAAGAGCGATATGAAAAAAAAAAGATGGGAGAATGCGTTGTAAAAACCACTCTCTATGTATGACATATGGATAGCTAAAAGGCATATGAAAAAAATGCACAACATTCCTCATTGCAAGGGAAATGCAAATCAAAACAACAATGAGATTTCACCTAACCCTAGTCAGAATGACTAAGATTAAAAAAAAGATGTTAAATGCTGGTGGGGGTGTGGTAAAGGGGAACTTTTTTACACTGCTGGTGGGAATGTAAATTAGTCCAGCCACTGGAGATTCCTCAGAGATCTACAAACAGAACTACCAAATGATCCAGCAATCTCACTCCTTGGTATCTACCCAAAAGACAGAAGAATACTTAATCGGAAAAGTGCTTGCACATCGATGTTTATTGCGGCACTATTCACAAATGCTAAGATATGGAACCAACCCAAAAGCCTACAAACTGATGAATGGATAAAAACAAAATAAAACAAAACAAAACAAAACAAAACTGTGGCACATATACTCTATGGAATACTATTCAGCCATAAAAAATAACAAAGCTCTGGCATTTGACAGAAAGTGGAAAAATATGAAAGATTTACTGCTGATTGAAGCATGCTAGTCTATAAAGGAGAGACATTGTATGTCCTCACTTAATATATATAGAGTGTCAGCACTCTATGACTGAAACTGGTTGACTAAAGAATATAGAAACACAGCATATGGTTGTAAAAACCAGATATAGTGTGTGGAAAGAGCAGGGTCTGAGGAATGATATTTAGAAGAAAAATAGGGGGGCAAAAAATGTGGTTTTATTTATTGAAGATATTTTATAGTTTTATCAACTGGACCAAGGAGAAATGTTCACCTGTTGAAATATTCACTTTGTAAGCTAAATAATGTGATTGAATGTATAAAAGAAAATTAAATAAAAAATGTAAAATATCAATGAGGTAAAAATTTCAAAAATAATTAAAAGACCTAAAAGTAAAAATAAATAAATAAATAAATAAACAAACAAACAAATGACACAGACTGGCTGAATGGATAAAACAAAACAAAACAAAACAGAAAACCAGAAACCCTCTATCTGCTGCCTACAGGAAACCTGACTCAAGAATAAAGACATATATAGACTGAAAGTGAAAGGTTGGAAAAAGTTTTTACATGTAACTGGGAACCAAAATAGAACTGGACTTGTGATACTAATTTCTGACAAAACAGCGTTTAAAACAAAAACTCTTCAAAGAGACAAAGATGGGCACTAGATTGTAGTAAAAGGGTCAATCAATCAAGAAGATGTAATACTTATAAATATCTATGCACCTAACATAGGACCACCCAAATAAGTGAAGGAAAGACTGTTAGATCTAAAAGGAGAAATAGACTACAACACACTAAATGTTGGAGACTTCTACACCCCATTATACCCTCTGGACAGATAATCTAGACAAAAAATAAGTAAAGAGATAAAAGATTGAAATGATACCATAAATCAAATGGACTTAACAGACATCTATAGAATTTTCCATCCCAAAACTACAAGAAATTTTTTTTATCACCCCCACATGGAACCTTTTTGAAGATTGAGCACATGGTAGGGAACAAGGCAAACCTGTACAGATTCAAAGGCATCGAAACTATCCAGCAACTTCTCCAACCATGATGGAATAAGACGAGTTTAATTTCAAGAAAAATCCTCAGAAATACTCAAATACGTGGAAACTAAATAACCTACTCCTGAATGACTTCACAACTACTGAAGAAATAAAGACCTAAGTCAAAAGATCCATAGAAGCTAATGAAAATGAGAACACCAGTTTCCATAATCTTTGGGACACTGCTAAAGCAGTCATAAGAGGGAAGTTCATAGCAATTAGTGCACATAAGAAGAAGACAGAAAGAAGGCAGATGTATCATCTAACATCGTGCCTCAGAGAATTAGAAAAGCAACAGGAAAAAAATTCAGAAAATTCCAGGAGAAAGGAAATAATTAAGATATGAGCAGAAATGAATGAAATAGAAAATAAACAAACTATACAGAAAATAAATTAAAGTAAAAGTTTGTTCTTTGCAAAGATAAACAAAATTGATACACCACTAGAGAGACTTATTAAGAAGAGAAACAGGAATCAGGTAAATCAAATTTGCAATGAAGCAGGCAATATAACAACAAACATAGTAGAAATACAAAACATCCCTGTTTTTGGCCTTGGGGTTCAACTTCAAGACTGTAAAGTTTCCCCCAGCTAGTGTCCCCCTGTCCTAGTCCCAGCACCAGCCAGTTAGGATAGCTGTTTTTCTCCCTCCCCTCGTGCTCTCCTCTGCTCCTTCTAACTTTTTTTTCTCTTTTTGAAGAACTGCTCTCTGTTGTCCTTGGTCCTTTCTCTTGTTAATCTCTGCCTTTCTTCCCTGGGTCAGTAAACTGCTAGGCATCTCCTCCTTGACCTATTTTTGGCCTCTGCGCTGTGTGCAACCAGGCTGCATGGTTTTCTATTTTGATCCCAATTTTATTTTTTACAATGTGATTTTTTTCTTTCCCCCCTTTGTCTTTTAGTAATTTCATTCTTTTTCTTCACCTTCTTTCCCTATTTCTATTTCCTACTTTCTTTTTCTTTACCTTACTTTTTTGTTTTACTTCTCAGTGCTTACCCTCTGCCTAGAGATAATTAGATGTTTAGTAGCTCACCATCTCAGTATTGGGAGTTTTAGAGAATTGTTTGCACTTCACTGTAGTGGTTGCAAAAATAGTTAAATTTCCCTTTACAATTCTGAATGTAAAACTCCTATGATTCTCACATTTGGGGACTTAGTAGAAGGGAGAAAATAGCACCAAATTACATCACAGTGGAGGAAACACATGAGTTCACAGTCACAGAATCTCTCTCCAACAAATTGACCAGAAGTGAATACATTAACAAATGACTAAAAATAGAAGAAGAGCTTCAAGGATGAGAGAATTAAGTAGTACTTCTCCACCGAGGGAATAATGTACCTTGTCTCCAAGTAGGGAAAATTTAGAGCATATAACCAATATGCCAGAAAAATAATTTTGAATATTTATGGTAACAAAATTTTATGAGATGTAAGAGAAAAGAGATGTTGAGCTCCAAGAGATGAGGAAGTCTTTCCAAGATATAAAAGAAAAATTGGATACCATAAAAAAGAACCAAACAGAACAGTTAGACATGAAGGCTATAATACAGGAAGTTAAAATCTCCTTGAGAGTAGCGAAAGCAGTCTAAATCATGCAGAAGATCAAATTTCAGAAGTAGAAGACAAAACCAATAGCCCAGAAAAACTTATTAATAAATAGAGAAAATGAGAAAACAGCCAAGTAAACCAAGCATAATACATGAGAAATACTAGATACCATGAAATACCAAAATATATGAATAATTGTATCCCAGAAGGTGAGGAAACTAATAAGGGTATTTATAATATATTCCATGAAATCCTGGAAGAAAACTTTCCAAATCTAGAGAGGAACTTAAACATCCAGACCCAATAAATACAAAGAACCCCAAATAGAATTAATCCAAGAAGATTCTCTTCATGCCACATTATAGCTAGATTGACCAAAACAACAGACATAAAAAAGACACTAAGATTGACAAGAGATAAACGTCAAATCATTTACAAAGGCTATCCCATCAGACTAACACTGGACCTCTCATCGGAAACAATGCAAGCAAGGAAAAAATGGGGAAATATATTCAAAGTAGTAAATGAAAAACTATTTCAACCAAGAATACTATATCTGGCAAAGTTATCCTACATATGGGAAAAGAAAATAAAAACATTTTCATATAAAAAAAAACTGATAGAATTTATCAACTCCAGACCAGCTCGTCAAGAAATTCTTGGGGACCAGCAGTTAGCATAATGGCTATGTCAATGGACTCCCACGTAGTTGACCGTGGTTCACGTCCCGGACCCGGTGGCTTAAAACTCACGCCAGGCACGTGTGAGTGTGTGCCCAAGACCCTGAGAGGAAAATGGAGGAGAAGGGATTGCAGCATGGCCATCCCCCCTGGGGGGTGATTTCTCACTTTCTGTCTCTCTGTCTCTGTCTGGCTGGCTAGCACATGTGCCCTATAGCAAAAACCTCTCAAAAAATAAATCTTTTTTTTTTTTCCATTCTCCTCTCAGGATCTTGGGCACGCATACACACGCGCCCGGCGTGAGTTTAAGCCACCGGGTCCGGGACTCGAACTGCGGTCGACTACATGGGAGTCCAGTGACATAGCCATTACGCTAACTGCTAGTCCCGCATCAGGAAATTCTGAAAGGAGCACTATACCAAGAAAACTAAGGAGAGATAGACAGCAATAAGAAAACAAAAAACAATGAGGAATATGGCCAACTCAACGTAGGGAAAAGTCTGGAAATAACGATAATAACATTGAATGTCAATGGGTTAAATCCTCCAATCAACAGACACAGACTGGCTGAATGGAATAAAAATAAGAAACTCTCCATCTGCTGCATACAAGAAACCTATCTCATGGATAAAGACATACATAGACTAAAAGTGAAGGGCTGGAAAAAGGTATTCCAAAAAAGAGCGGGAGTCACTAGACTGATTTCGGACAAAATAGGCTTTAAGACAAAAACCATAAGAAAAGACAAATAATGGTATTATGTAGTAGTAAAATGGCTAATTCACCAAGAATATATATGCAGCGAACTCAGGAGCACCCAGATATGTAAAGAAAAGACTGCTAGATCTAAAAGAAGAGATAGACTGTAACATTACAATTTTTGGAGATCTCAACACCCTATTTTCTTCTTTAGACAGGTCAACAAGACAAAAAATAAGCATAGAGACTCAGGAACTAATTGATATATAAAACAGATGGACTCAATAGACATCTAAAGAACTTTCCTCCCAAAAAGTCTCTACATATTCAAAGGCATAGAAACTTTATCCGACATCTTCTCAGACCATGATGGAATTAAACTAGATACAAATCTCAGGAAAAATCCTCAAAAATATAGAAATACATGGAAACTAAATAACCTACTTCTGAATGACTCCATGACTAATGTAGAGATTAAGATGGAAATCAAAAGATTCATGGAAACTAATGATAATGAATAAACAAGTTTCCATAATCTACTGGATACTGCAAAAGCAGTCATAAGAGGGAAGTTCATAGCAATTAGATTTGAGCATAAATAAATGAAATAGAAAATAAGAGAACTATACAGAAAATAAATCAAAGCAAAAGCTGGTTCTTTGAAAAAAATAAACAAGATTGACACACTATTAGCCAAACCAATTAAGAAGAAGTGAGAAAGGAACAAGATAAGTCAAATTCTCAGTGAATCTGGCAACATTACAACAGACATAATAGAAATACAATACATTATTAGATGATATTATGAGTGGCTCTATGCCAAAAAAGAAGAAAACCTGGTCGAGATGGACAAATTCCTGGACACATATAATCTACCAAGATTGACTCAAGAGAACATATAAAACCTGAATAACATATAACAAACAATGAGATTGAATCAATAAAAAATAACAACTCAACAAAGAAAAGTCTAGGCCCCGTTGGCTTCACGCCAAATTTTTCAAAACTTTTAAAGAAGAGGTAACCCACATTCTACTCACACTGTTTCTAGAGATCCAAAAGGAAGAAACCCTTCCAAATTTATTCTATGAAGTCTCCATTACCCCCATTCCCAAAATGCATAAGGATATGGCAAAAAGGAAAATTACACACCTATATCTCTGATGAATGTAAATACAAAAATTCTCAACAAGATACTTGCTAACCATATTCAACAGCATATAAAAAAGGTTGTTTATCATGACCAGGTAGGCTTTATTCCAGAAATACAAGTGTGTTTCAACATATGCAAAGTCATAAATGTAATACACCATAATGGTATTATGTATTAAAAGAAAGAAAGTTAAAAACTATATGATCATTTCAATTGATGTGGAAAAAGCACTTGACAAAATGCAACATGGCTTTACCATCAAGATTCTTGGTAAAATTAGCATGGAAGGACCGTTTCTTAGCATAATAAAAGCCATTTATGAAAAAACTACAGCTGACATTATACTGAATGAGGAAAAGCTGAAAGCTTTTCCACTAAAAACAGGTACAAGACAAGGCTGCCCACTTTCTCCACTCCTATTCAATACAGTACTGGAAGTTCTAGCCAATGAGAACAGACAAGAGAAAGAAATAAAAGGCTTTCCAATAGGGAAAGAAGAGCTGAAATTATCTCTGTTTGCAGATGATATGATTGTATAAGTAGAAGACTCAATAGTATTCGTGAAAAAACTTCTCGAACTAATACATGCATTCACTAAAGTGGCAGGATACAAAATTAACTTACAGAAACCTATAGCATTTCTATATACAAACAACAACCATACAGAGACATAACTGAAGAATGTAATTCCCTTTACCATACCCACAAGAATAATAAGATATTTAGGAATAAATCCAACCAAGAAAGTCAAATAACTCTACAAGAAAATCTATGAAAATCTTAAAAAGGAAATTGAAAAGGGCACTAAAAAATGGAAGGACATTCCATTTTCCTAGATTGGCAGAATTAATATAATCAAAATGGCCATTCTACCCAAATAAATCTACATGCTTAATGCAATCCCTATAAAATTATAAGAGACATTCTTCACAGATCTAGAAAACATAGTCATAGAATTTGTCTGGAACCATAAAAGACCCTGCTTAGCTAAAGCCATCCTGGGCAAAAAAAAATAAAGTAGGTGGCATCTAACTTCCTGACCCCAGAATATATTACAAAGCTCTGATCATCAAAACAGCATGGTATTGGCACAAAAATAGAGATGAGGACCAATGGAAAGAGTAGAAAATCTGTAAATAAAACCCAAAACATACAGCCAACTCCTCTTTGACAGAGGGTATCAGTCAATCCAGTGGGAAAAGGGAAACCTCTTTAACAAATGCTGATGGAAAATCTGGTTACCCACATGCAGAAAGATGAATATGAACCCCTATCTATCACCATTAACAAAAATAAACTCAAAGTGGATGAAATATCTAAATTTAAAAACACAAACTACAAAACTACTGGTGGAAAACACTGGGGAAACTCTGTGAGACATTAGAGTAACAAAGACTTCTTAAGCAAGACCCCCAGAGCACAGGCAATAATCCCAAAAATAGACAGGTAGTATTACATCAGATTAAGGAGACTCAGCACAGCAAAGGACACCATTACTGGAAATACTCTCAAAATGAAAATTTTTGTTAACAGTGCCTCAGATAAGAAACTGATAATGAGAAAACACAGGAAACTCAAGCAGCTTACCTGGAAGAAAATGATTAACCCAATGAAAAGGTGGAAAAATTAGCTGAATAAACAACTGTCTAAGGAAGACATATGAACAGCCAAAAAGCATATGAAAAAATGATCAACATCCCTCATTTTAAGGGAGATGCAGATTAAAACCACAACGTAATACCACCTAACTCCAATAAGAATGGGAAAGATTAAAAAAAAATGATAAGTGCTGATGAGGATGTGGGTGAAAGTTGAACATTCCCATATTTTTTATGTGAATGTATATTGGTTCAGTCACTGTGGAGAATGATATGGAGGTTTCTCAAAGACCTTCAAATAGAACTACCTTATGATCCAGCAATTCCACTCCTGGGTATCCACCAAAAGGACAAAAGAACACTCAGTTGGAAAAGTGCTTACACAACTATATTGCAACACTAATCACAATTGCTAAGTCATGGAACCAACCCACATGTTCACAAATGGAGGAATGGATTGAAAAAGTGTGGCCCATATAGTCCATGGAATACTACTCAGTCATGAAAAACAAAAAGACCCTGGAATTTGATAGAAACTGGATGAATATGGAAGATATGTTCCTGCGTGAAGCAAGTGAGGCTATGAAAGAGAAACATTGTATATCTCCACTTAACATATACCGACTCTCCACACCCTATGGTAGAGACTAAAAGATTGGAGAACATAAAATTATTAAAAATTGTAATGGACACTAGAGACAAAGTGGAAAGAGAGTGTGGGAGGGTAAAAGCATAGGAAAAGAAATTTGAGGAAGAAATGGAGAGGTAAGACACTTGTGGGACACAGATAAGGTTTATTATCAGTTGATGAGGATGTGTATAATTTTCTCAACTGGGCTGGACTAAGGTGAAAATCATTCTGAGTAAAATCTCTTCACAATCTAAATGATGTATAGTCTTGGATGGACTAAGGTGAAAATCATTCTGGGTAAAATCTCTTCACAATCTAAATGATATATAGTGGTTTAATGTATGGATAATAATAAAGAATAAATAAATAAAAATAAAATTATAAAAGAAATAGAAAACATAATTAGAGGATAGTATGACCAGCTATATGCCAAGAAACAACACAATCTGCATGAGATGAACAAATTCCTGGACACATATAATCTACCAAGATTTAATCAAGAGGATATACAAAGTCTGAATAGGCCTATAACAAACCAGGAGATTTAATCAAAAATGAATAACCTCCTAAGAAAGAACAGCCCTGGTCCTGATGGCCTCACCTCTGAATTCTACACAACTTTAAAGAAGAGATAAGGCCCATTCTGCTCAAGTTATGTCTAAATATCCAAAAAGGTGAATCTATCCCTAATTCATTCTATGAAGCCTTCATCACCCTTATCCTTAAAATAGATAAATACAGGAAAAGGAAGGAAAATTATAGACCAATATCTCTGATGAATATAGACTCAAAGGTTCACAAAAGGTACTAGCAAATTGTATCCAACAACTTATAAAAAAGATTATACATCATGATCAGGTAGGCTTTATTACAGGAATGCAAGGTTGGTTCAACATATGCAAAACAAAAAACTGTAATACACCATATTAGCAGGAAGAAAGATGTAAACTGTATGATCATAACAATTGATACAGTGAAAGCATTTGATAAGATGCAACATTTCTTCATGCTCAAGACTTTCAGCAATACCTGTATAGAAGGGTCAATTCTCAACACAATAAAAGCTACCTATGTAAAAACGCATAGAGACCATCATCCTGGATGGAGAAAAACTGAAAACTTTTCCACTAAAAATGGGTACAAGGGAGCCTGCGCGGTGGCGGGGCGGCAGCGTGGCGGCGGGCGAGCCCGCCCCTTTGCCCCCCACACCTGTATGGCGGCGGGGCAGCAGCGTGGCGGCGGGCGAGCCGACGGACTCTCCTCTGCTCTCTGCGTGCAACGGCCCAGACCGCCCGGCTCCTGCTGCCTCTCCGGCACAGGGTCTGTCCCGCGCTCTGCGCCGACACGGGCCGGTGGCACCAAAAGGCCGAGGTCGCCATCCTTTCTGTCTCTGGCTGGGTGGGCGAGTGGGAGATGGCGATGGGTCCTGGGCACATTCGCACGCTCGGGGCTGGCGTGTGGACGTTGGGCCTGCGCATGGCCGCCGGGCCGGTGCGAGGCCACTGGACCTGCGAGTGGCCGCTGGGTGCACGCGTGGCCCCCGGACTTGCGAGTGGCTGCCGGGTCTGAGCGTGGCTGCCGGGCCTGCGCCTACGAGTGGCCGCCGGGCCTGCTCCCAGACACCGGGCCAATGCGTGGCCACCGGGACTGCGCCTACGCACGGCTACCGGGCTGGAGCGGGGTCGCCGGGCCATGTGGCCGCCAGGCCCACATGTGGCTCCCGGGCCTGCGAGTGGCTGCTGGGCCCGCACGTGGGCCAAATGGCCACCGGGCCTGAGCATGGCCGCCAGTCCTGCGCGTGGCCGCCGGGCCTGCGCCTGTGTGTGGCCACCGGGCCTGTGCCTGTGTGTGGCCACCAGGCCTGCGCCTGTGTGTGGCCGCCGGGCCTGCACCTGTATGTAGCTGTTGGGTATGCCAGTGGCCGCCAGGCATGAGCGTGGCCGCCGGGCCTGCGTCTGCGAGTGGCCGCCGGGCCAGTGTGTGGCTGTCGGGCCTGGGTGTGGCTGCCGGGCCTGCACCCGTGCGCAGCTGCCGGGCCTGTGGGTGACCACCGAGCCTGTGGGTGGCCGCCGGGCATGCGCCCACGCGTGGCCGCCGGGCCTACACGTGGCTGCCGGGCCTGCACCTGGTCATGGCCGCCAGGCCTGTGCGTGGCTACCGAGCAGACACCCGGGCGTGGCCAACGAGTCAACACGTGACCGCCGGGCCAGCGCGTGGCCACCGGCCGTGAGCGGCAAACTGAAGCCAAAAACAAGAATTAAGATCTTGCAAATATAAGCAACAGAAAGAATCTTAGATGTCTTGGACCAATTGAGAAATATATTGTATAGGAGGACTTTCACTGCCCATGGGCAATGAGAAGATGATGGTTACCAGCCCTGCATTACCTCAGGGAAAAACAAGAACTATTCTACCATTCTTGGGGAAGCCAGACACTCGAGGATGACTCATGCTGCAGATCCCCACAACACCACTCTCGGTAATCACAGGATAGTGGCTGTGCCGCATCAACTGATAACCATCTCTGCCTACCAGAACTGCGCTCCTAGAACCGTATTCCATAGAAACTCACCTACAATTGCGGAACTGCACGAGACCCACCCTTGACCCAACCCTGAACAGAATCTATGTATCCTATTGTGGAAAACTTTATGAGCTCATAATTGAAAAAGGAAAAAAAAAAAAAAGGGTGAAAGATCTGGAGGGTATGGTCGCAGGGATGGCAACTGCGGATGCTGGAGACAGCATGGGAGAGGTAATGGGAATGAATGATGGAGGGCGGTCCAGGGAACGATCATCACGTTTGATGGACACAGGGATGAAGGGCGGTCTGTTGATGATGATGTATGTGATGGTATCACTGTCTTGACCAATGTGATCTGTACTCATGCTGGAAAAACCACGCTGTACACTGTAAAGATGTGCAATGAAAAAAAAATAACAAAAATAATATCAGCACTCCGGCAGAGGGAGAAAGATCTGAGGATTTGATAGTGGAAAGGACAAATGTGGATGTCAGAGGCTGTAAGGGAGGGTTGGGAATGGGTGGTGGAGAGTGGGCATGGGGGGCAAAGGGAGGAGTCATTTGTCACCAGAAAATGTAGGGTTCTCTGTTGAAAACTAGATACATGTATCTATATTGTACACATCATGATGAGAACTTTATGTAAAATGAATGTGATTGATCTGAGAAAGAAAAATAAAGGGAAATAAATAAATAAATAAATAAATAAAAATGGGTACAAGACAAGGATGAACAATTTCTCCACTCCTTTTCAATGTACTACTCAAAGTCCTCACCAATGCAATCAGAAAATAGAAAAAAATAAAAAGCATTCAAATAGGAAAAAAAAGAGGTGAAACTCTCTCTGCAGATAACTTGATTGTACACATAGAAGACACAATGGTATCCATGAAAAAATTTCAGAAAGTAATACATGAATACAGTAAAGTTGCAGGGTACAAAATCAACATACAGAAATCTATAGAATGTATTCGAATAGCAATCAGACTGAGATAGAAGTGAAAAAGTAATTCCATTTACCATAGTCACAAAAGTATAGGATACCTAGGAATAAATCTAACCAAAGAAGTTAAAGATCTCCACAAGAAAAACTATGATAAGCTAAAAAATGAAATTGAGAATGACACAAAAAAGTGGAAGAACATCCCATGTTTCTGGATTGGAAGAATTAATATCAAAATGACAATTCTACCTAAGTTAATCTACATATCTAATGTAATCCCAAACAAAGTACCAGACACATTCTTCACAGATCTAGAAAAGACGATCATAAAATTTGTCTAGAATCATAAAAGATCTTGTATTTCCAAAGCAATCCTGCACAAGAAGAGAGGAGTGGGTGACATATTACTCCCTGACCCAAAATTATACACAGGACCAGCAGTTGGCGTAATGGCTATGTCGCTGGACTCCCATGTAGTCGACCACAGTTCGTGTCCTGGACCCAGTGGCTTAAAACTCATGCCGGGCGCATGTGTGCGCGTGCACAAGATCCTGAGAGGAGAATGGAGGAGAAGGGATTGCGGTGTGGACATCCCCCCTGGGGGGTGATTTCTCGCTTTCTGTCTCTCTGTCTCTCTCTGTCTGTCTGGCGAGCGTACACACCCTATAGCAAAAACCTCTCAAAAAAAAACCCAAAAAAAACAAAACAAACAAACAAACAAACAAAAAAAACAAAATTATACTACAAAGCTGTGGTAATCCAAATAGCATGGTACTGGCACAGAAACAGACATGTGGACCAATGGAACAGAATAGAGTCCCTATAAATAAATTCCCAAAGATACAGTCACCTGATATTTGACAAAGGGTACCAGTCAATCCAGCGGGAAAAAGAAAAACTCTCCAGAAAATGGTGCTGGAAAAACTGAATATCCATTTGCAGAAAGATGAATCTGAACCCTTACCTCTCACCATTGACAAAAATCAACTCAAGGTGTATCAAAGATCTAAACCTAAGACCTCAAATTTAAAATTTCTCCTGGAGAACACTGGGAAATCTCTGGGAGTCATTGGGTTAGGCAAAGACATTTTAAATAAGACCCACAAAGCACAGATGATAATCTTCAAAATTGGCAAGTGGGACAGACTAAGACACAGTAATTAGTGTGAATCCACAGCCCTCAGAATGAGAAAATATCTTTGTAAACTATGCATCAAATAAGGGACTGATAATCAGAATATACAAGAAAATCAAGCAACTGTTCTGAAAAAAGGTGATCAACCCTATTAAAAGATGGGAGAATTAGTTGAAAAAAACCACTTTCTAAGGATGGCATAGGAATAGCCAAAAGGCATATAACAAAATGCTCAACATCCCTCATTTTTAGGGAAAGGCAGATCAAAACAACAATGAGATACCACCTAAACCCAATCAGAATGACTAAGATTAAAAAAAAATGATAAGTGCCGGTGGAAATGTGGTGAAAGGGGAGCTCTCTTACACTGCTGGTGAGAATGTAAATTTGTCCACCCACTGTGGAGAACAATTTGGAGATTCCTCAAAAATCTACAAATAGAGCTTCCATATCACCCAACAATCCCACTCCTTGGTATCTACCCAAAGGAGAGAAGAATTCTTAATTGGAAAAGTACTTGCATATCGATATTTATTGTGGCATTATTCACAATTGCTAAGACATGGAACCAACCCAAATGCCCACGAACCGATGAATGGATTGAAAAACTGTGGCACATATACTCTATGAAATGCTACTCAGCCATAAAAAACAAGACCCTAGCTTTTGACAGAAAGTAGATGAATACGGAAGATTTCCTGCTGAGTGAAGCAAGCCAGGTAATGAAGGAGAGACATTGTATGTCCCCCCTTAATATATACTGAGTTTCCACACTCTGTGACTGAAACAGAATGACTAAAGGATATAGAAACACAGTAAATGGTTGTGAATACCAGATATAGTGTGAGAAGAGCGTAGTTGAAGGAATAGAGTCTGAGGAAGGACATTAAAGAGAAAAATGGAGAGGCAAAGCATAAATGGGACAAAGAAATGTGTTATCTGTTGAACATAACTTTATAGTATCATCAACTGGACTTGGGAGAAATGTAGACATGTTGGAATATTCACTTTGCAATATAAATGATGTGATTGAATGTATAAAAGTACTTGAAATAAATTAAGATAAAAACAAAAAAAATTTAAAAATAAAAAAAATTTTTTTCCCTGTGCCTTTCTCTTTCTAATTTTTCTCTCCTCCCACAACATACAACAAAGTATTTGCAAGCATCTCCATCTTAACTGTGTGCTGCCCTTTTCTGGGCCAAGCATCACTGCAGTGCAGTCCACAGTGGGTTGCTCTCTTCTTCCAAAAGAGGTAAGGAAAAATATCTTCTTTCCTCTTTTTTTTTTTTTTTTTTTTTTTTTTTTTTACTGTCTTTTCTAACCATTTAAAAGAACAAAAACATTTTTTAAAATTTTAAATGAAAACTGTTTTCGTTTTTTAATTTTATTAGGTTTACTTTTAGGGTGTTTTCTCTTTTTTTTTTTTTTTTTTTTTTTTTTTTTTTTTTTAGAGGTTTTCACTATAGGGTGCATGCACTCCCCAGACAGAGAGACATATAAAGACAGAAAGCAAGAAAACACCCCCCCAGGGGGGATGGCCACGCCGCAATCCTTTCTCCTCCATTCTCCTCTTGGGATCTTGGGCATGCACGCACACGTGCTCAGCGTGAGTTCTAAGTCACCGGGTCTGGGACGCAAACCACGGTCGACTACGTGGGTGTCCAGCAACATAGCCATTACGCTAACTGCTGGTTCCCATGGGTGTTTTCTCCTTTCATGTGTTGTTTTTGTTTTGTTTTGCTTTGTTTCTTCTTCCTATTGCTATTTTCTCTTTTTCTTTTATCTTACTTTCTCAATTTGCTGCTCAGCTTTTATCCACTTCCTATGTAGGTCTAAATGTATAGTAGCTGAACATCTGAATACTGTGAGGTTCAGAAAAATCTCCACCTTCACTGAATCTGTTGCAAAAAGAGAGAAAATCCTCTTTATAAATCTGATCTCATACTCCTCCTGTGGTTACCATGTTGAAAAAACACAGTAGAAGGAAACCCACCTCCTAGACTCCCAAAATATTCAGACAAGAAGCCATTTTAAATCTGAGATGTGTCCTGGTGTGTTCAGGGAAGCCATGCTCTAAACCCACCTCCTAGACTCCCAAAATATTCAGACAAGGTAGGATGACCTCTGTCTTTTCTCTGTCTCTGGCTGTCTGTCACTCTGTCTGTCTCACGCTCTCTCTCCCTTTAAATTTTTTAACTTCTTTTTTTAATTGTTCAAGCAGCTCTCCTCAGCTTGGGCCTTTTCTTTTACTTGTTAATTTCAGAAGTCATTTTAAAGCTGAGATGTATATGCTTATTGAAACTCCTGCTTTAACAAAGAAATTGCTTTTTATAAATCTGACCTCCTAATCTTACTGTTTATACCACATTGCTAAGAAGTGTGGAGGAGAGATTTTGTAACAGAATGACCAGAAACAACCACAGAGGTAGGTACAAGAAACATGAGAAACCAAGAAAATATCTCTCCCATAAGGGAAAAGAACAATATTTTATCATCTACAAACAGTACAGAAGAATTCTTGGAAATATCTGATGAAGACTTCAGAATATTCATATTGACAAAACTATATGAGATGCAAGAGCTGAGAGATGATGAACTCTAGAAGATGCAGGAGAAAAGAGACAACAAGTTCCAGGAGGTGTTGAAGTTCTTTCATGACCTGAAAGAGGAAATACACACTATGAAAAAGAGTCAAATGGAGTTATTAGAGATGAAGGCTGCCCTTCAGGAAATCAAAACGTCCCTCAAAAGTAGATTAGTCTATGCAGAAAATAGAATCTCGTATGTTGAAGGTAAAACCTCTGATCTAGAAAAAGAACAACCAAAAAAACTGAGAAAATAACCCCCCAAAAAGGAGAATACTATACGAGAAAAAGTAGGCAGCATGAAGCTCCCAAACATTCTGATAATTGGTACCCCAGAAGGTGAGGAAACTAATAAAGGCATTGATAATCTATTCCATGAAATCTTGGAAGAAAACTTTCCAAATCTAAAGAGGCATTCAAATATCCAGACCCAAGATATACAAAGGATCCCTAATAGAACCAACCCAAGAAGATCTTATCCAAGGCACATCATAGCCAGACTGGCCAAATCTACAGACAAAGACAACAAACTAAAATTGGCAAGAGAGAAATGTCAGGTTACTTATAAAGGTTATCCTATCAGGTTAACCTCAGATCTCTCATCAGAAACAATGCGAGCAAGGAAAGAATGGGAAAGAAAATACATTCAAGGTCTTAAATGAAAAACAGTTTCAACCAAGAATACTATACCCAGCAAGATTATCTTCTTTTTTTTCACATTCTCCAAATAATTTTATTTAAACTTTAATTTTGCATGATCCAGCTATGGTGGCACTGGTGGCCAGGTGCCAATTTGTGATGCTGGGCACATGTGGAAACCCCTGGGTTTAGATCCTAAACACACCAAGTGGCACATGGGGCACTCCTGCTCTTGGCTGGCTGGAAGGCTGGGAGGGGAATCACAGCTCCACAGGAGCATGCTGGGATCTCACTCTAGCTCACAGGAAATAAACAAAATAAACAAGTTTTAATTTTGCAGTCCCTTGATATAATATTACTTTTGTTTTACTATTTACATTCTAACACCATATATTTTATACATCCATCTTCTTCCTTCCAGATTCCTCCTAATAGCAATAGTACATTATATATAAATATATGCATGCACAATGTAAACCTAAAATGCTCAAATTAATATTTTAACATTAAATTATTATATTTCATGTTTAAAAGCAGAAAAATATATGGAAATTTCAGATAAGATAATGTTTGATAATCTTAAACTCCTTCAAATGTCTGATAGCACAGTCATCATAAAAGCTTATTAAAGATTATCTTTCATATGGAAAGAAAGAATAAAAACATTTTCAGATACATAAGACTTGAAAGAATTTGCCAGTAGCATACCCACTCTTCAAGAAATTCTGAAAAGAGTGCGTGATCAGTGAAACTAGACACATACAGAAATAAGAGAACAAAAGACAACCAAGAAAATGACCAATTTAATGCTAGTGTCAAGAAAAATATCAATAACAACGTAGAATGTTAAATCCCAGGATTTAAATGGAAAGATTGGACCACAGCAACACTGCATATTCAACAGAAGAGAGTTTGAATATAAGACTGAACTGCCGAAATAGAATTTTATGACTTTTGAGTAAAACATTACTGATTATTTTTTTACTATTCTTTGTTTTACCAATTTAAACAGTTCATTTTCTTTTCAGTTGTTGATAGGTTTAGCAATATGTTAAAATATTTTTCTTGTTTGTTTCTTTAAATGGAAACAAATTTTTCTTCCTTCCTGATCCCTCTGGAATTGGAAAATATTCGGGAGTATTCTTATTTTGTGGAAGAAAGTTTATTTGCATAAGTTCAATAATGCTTGTTGCATTGATTCAGAAATCAAGAATACTCATTATTGGACAGGGCTTTGACTGGAATGTCATATCTGAAGATTAATTAGAAAACTATGGAACTAAGGTGGATCTCAATTAAGCTAACAGAAGCTCTTCGAAAGATGGTCTGGTATCATAAATAGTTCTGCCTGGCAGAGAGGATTAGAAAAGATATATGAAAGAATTTATAACATAAAATAACCTGGACTTTTCCAGTACAACATTGTACTCAATAGAGATTGCAAAAGAGCAACCACACCAGATAATTATCTTGAGAAAGACTTCAAAGGAAGAAAAAGAGACTAATATTTGCTAGCAGATGGTATATCACAGAATACACTTGGGAAGGGCTGAATTGAGAAGGTTTATGTGTGACTAGTGTGCTGGGCATTTGCTTTTCAACAATTTGAGTAGTCGACATGTAAATATTTTCTCAATAATATTTAAAACCATACTGTTTCTGTTGTTATAGAGTCACAAACAAAATTATAAGAAATATTTTGAAATTTTGAAAGTTGTTCATTAACTTTCAAGAACTATGGAATATGAGTTAAATTTTTTTGAGATGTAAAGTAAATGTTCATGGAAACATGTAAAAATAAAATTTAAAAACTATTTAAAAATAAATTAAAGAAACTTTAAAAAAAGTCATTTCTACAGATTTTCAAATCCTTCTACATTTTTCATTGCCATAGCTCTTTTAGGTTGCTCAGTGAACTTTCTGAAAGATAGCAAAACTTTCTTTTTCTTAAGGAAGCTGATTTCACAGAAAACCTTGGTGCATTATTGTAGTGAATTATATTTTATTTCTAACCAATATCTGCTTCCTTTCCCTTGGAAAGAATTATATTTCTCTGGCACCATTGATAGATAGCATGCCTTGCTTTATCCAATAAAATGTGAAATTAGTTAAAAAAAAAAAGAAAAACACAGTAGAAGGTAGAAATTAGCATAGAATTATTTCACAGTTAAGAGAAACACACAAGCTCACAGCTGCAGAAACCTTTTACAACAAATCAGCCAAAAGTGAATACATTATATCAAATGACTAAAAATCAGAGAAGAAATTCAAAGATTAGTGAACCAAGTAATATGTCTCCAACAAAGAAACAGTTACTTGTCTCCAAGTAGGAAAAAAATTAGAGGATATGAATAAAATATCAGAAAAATAATTTAGAGGAGCCAGCAAGTGGTGTGGTGGTTAAGGCACTGGAATTCTCATATGGCTGGCCATAGTTCAAGTTCCAGTCCTGACAGCTTCCTTTCTCTCTCTGGACATGATGGCTTGCTTCCTCTCTCTTTCTCTGTAAAAACTCATATGAAAAAATCATTATAAATAAATAAATTAAATAATTCTTTAAAAAAAGAAAAAGATTTAAAATATTTATGGTGGCAAAACTTTATGAGATGCAAGAGAAAAGAAAAATTAAACTGAAGAAAATGGGGAAGTCCTTCCATGGGAGGAAAGAAGAATTAGACCCTATAAAAAAGAATCAGACAGAAATATAAGAGATAAAGGCTGTAGTAGAGGAAATTCAAGCCTTCATTGAAAGTATTAAAAGCATATTAGATCATGCACAGGATCAAATCTCAGAAGTAGAAGACAAAACTTATGACCTAGAAAAAAATCACCAAAAGACTGAAAAACTAGGCAAAAAACATGAGGATAATATACAAGAAATACTAAATACCATTAAATGCCCAAGCAGCCAAATAACTGATACCCTGGAAGGTAAATAAACTACGAAAGGCATTGATAATCTATTTCATAAAATCCTGGAAGAAAACTTTCCAAGTCTAGAGAAGGACTCATACAGTCAGAGTCAAAAAATACAAAGAACCCCAGATTGAATCAACCCAAGGAGATCTTCTTCATGGCACATCACAATCAGATTTGCCAAAACCACAGACAAAGAAAAGATACTGAAATTGCCAAAACGTCACATTACTTACAAAGGGTTATCCCATCAGGCTAACACTGAACCTCTGAGAAGAAATAATGCAAGCGAGAAAACAATGGGAAGATAAATTTAAAGTTGTAAAAGAAAAACAATTTCAACCAAAATACTATACCCAGCAATATTATCCTTCATAAGGGAAGAAAAGATAAAAATCATTCTCAGATAAACAAAACCTGAAAGAATTTACCAACTTCAGACCAGCTCTTCAAGAAGAGAGTGCTATACCAAGAAAACTAAAGACAGACACACAGAAATAAAACAACAAAAAACAACCAAGAATATGGCCAACTTAAGGGTAGGGACAAGTTCAGAAATACCAGTAATAATGTTGAATATTTATGGTTTACATTCTCCAATCAAGAGACACAGACTGGCTGAATGGATTTTAAAAAAAAAAAAAAGGAGAAACTCTTCATCTGCTCCCTACAAGAAACTCACCTCAAGGATAAAGACATATACAGACTAACAATGAAGGACTGTTAAAAGACATTTCATGCAAATGGATAGCAAAACAAAGCAGGAGTCGTAATTTCAGAGAAAATAGGCTTTAAGACAAAAACTGTAAGCTACAAAGAGGGGCATTATTTAATAGTAAAAGAGAGAATTCCTCAAGATGATAAAACACTTATAAGAATGTATGCCTCAGGAAATTATAGAAACAACAAAATCCAAAAAGTGCCAGGAGAAAAGAAATAATAAAGATTCAAGCAGAAATAAATAAAATAGAAAATAAATGATCTACACACAAAAAAAAAAATAAACAAAAGCAAAAGCTAGTTCTTTGAAAAGATAAATAAGATTGACACACCATGAGCTAGACCAATTAAGAAGAGAGAAAGGAACCAGATAAATAAAATTCACAATGAAATGGGCAATATTGCAACAGACATAATAAAAATGCAAAGCAACATTACAGGATATTATGAGGGACTATACACCAACAAACAAGAAACCTTGGATGAGATGGACAAATTCCTGGACACATATAATCTACCAAGATTGACTCAGAAGTACATAGAAAGCATGAATAGACCCATAACAAGCAATGAGATTGAATAAGTAATAAATAGCAGCCCAAAAAAGAAAAGCCTAGGTCCTGATCGTTTCACTTTTAAATTCTGCAAATCTTTTAAAGAGGTAACCCCCATTCTACTTATTATTTCTAAAGATCCAAAAGGAAGGAACCCACTCAAATTCATTTTATGAAGCCTCCATGACCCTAATTCCTAAAACTTATAAGAATATGAAAAGAAAGGAAAACTATAGACCAATATCTCTGATGAATATAGATGCAAAAATTTGCAACAAGATACTAGCTGATCATATCCAACATCATATAAAAAGATTATTTATCATGACCAGTTAGGCTCTATTCCAGTTGCAAGGTTGGTTCCACATATGCCAGACTATAAGCATAATATATCATATTAACAGAAAAAAATACAAAAATCATATGATAATTTCGATCAATGCAGAAAAATAATTTGACAAAATACAACATCCTTTCATGTTTAAGATTCTCAGCAAGCCCAGACTTCATCCTTCTGACCCCAAGATCTAGTATTACAGGTCAATCACAAGTAATCTACATTTGAGCCCTGAGTAGCCACTTTCAGGGACTAGGACAACTGAAGATATTCTGCCTAGACTTCAGCCTCCTGACCCCAAGATCTAGTAGGTAGAGCGCCCTCTGTATTCTGTCTCTCTCCTTTAATTTAAATTTTAAACTTCTTAGCTCTCTGGCTCTTTTATCTTGCTAATTATCACCTTAAGCCACACACACACACACATAGGACAGGTTAATGGCAAGTCATCTACATTTCAGCTCTGAGCAGCCCCTTTTAGGGACTATGGCAACTGAAGATTTTCTACCCAGATTTTACCCTCCTGACCCAAAGATCGAGTAGGTAGAACACCCTCTATATTCTCTCTATATCACTCTGTCTCTCTCTTTTTTCTTTTTTTAAAAAAACTTCTTAGCTCTGTCTTATTTCTTTTTCTTTTTTTTTTAATTTTTAAACTTCTTAGCTCTCTGACTCTTTTATCTTGCTAATTATCAACTTTCCTCCCTTCCACATAGGAGAGGCCAATCACCAGCCATCTACATTTGAGCTATGAGCAGAACCTTTCAGGGGCTAGGACAACTGAAGATTTTTCTGCCCAGACTTTACCCTCCTCTGCATTCTCTGTCTCTCTATATCTCTATTTTTCTTTTTAAATTTACTATTATTTTATATTACATTAAATCACATACATGTTTACAGTACATAACATTTCTTTATCCAGCACAGTTACCATGCATATCATTCAAGACAAAGACATTACTATCTACATATTCATTAAGTAACTTTTTTGGGTTTTTTTAGATGATGATGATTATTATCATTTATTCTCATTACTTTTTTAAACATTTAATCACTATACATTGGTTGGCTTATAAAGAGAATTTACCTAACATGAATTACTTTTCAGACCAGTCCAGTTCAGAATACTATACATGCCATCGTCAACAGGTAATAAACCATTTCTGTGTCACACCTCCCTATTTTTTCTCCTGTTTTTCTTCTCTATACTCTCTCCTTCTCCCCCTCTTTTAAATGATTCTTAACTTTTAAACTTCTTGGCTTTCTGACTTTTTTTTCCTTTTTTTTTGTTAATTTTTAAACTTCTTAGCTCTCAGACTCTTATTTTGCTAATTCTCACCTTTCCTCCATCCCACATAAGACAGGCCAATAAGCTATCTACATTTGAGCTCTGAGAAGTCTCTTTCAAGAACTAAGACAACTAAAGATTTTCTGCCCAGACTTCACCTTTCTTACCTTAAGACCTAGTAGGTAGAGCACCCTCTGTAATCGCTCTATCAATCTCCATCTCTCTCTCTCTTTAGTTTTTCTTAATTTTTAAACTTCTTAGCTTTCTCATTCTTTCATTCTTTTTTCTTAATTTTTAAATTTCTTAGCGCTGACTCTTTTATCTTGCAAATTCTCACTGTTATCTCCTCCCACATAGAATGGGACAATCACAAGCAATCTACCTTTGAGCTCTAAGTGGTCCCTTTCAGGGACTAGGAAAACTGAATATATTTTGTCCAGACTTCGCCCTCCAGACCCCATGATCTAGTAGGTTGAGCACCCTCTGTATTCTCTGTCTCTCTCCATCTCACTCATTCATTTTTCACTTAACATTTTTTTCTTTTTATGTCTTGTTTTTGCTTTCCTTTTTCTTCCTTTGTTTTTCTTTTTCCTTTTTTTAACTTTAAAGAGTTCATTTTAATTATAAATCTGTAACTTCATTTCTAGAAACATTGGCAATACTGAAACGACACACCAAGAAACACAACCAATATGTAAACATATAATGATCCTGGCAAAATATATCTCTCTCTGGACAAGCAGAAATATTTCCTTTTAAAAATATTTTGGGAAACAATGCTTAAAATTATACAGGGATTCAAAATATAATTTGTACAAAAATTCATATGAAAAGGGAAAATACCAAAATTGATAAAACTTAAAAGTCTTTTCATTGTCTTAAAAATGTATCCTTTATAAAGTT
This sequence comes from Tupaia tana, assembly GCA_026018925.1. NCBI lineage: Eukaryota > Metazoa > Chordata > Mammalia > Scandentia > Tupaiidae > Tupaia > Tupaia tana. The sequence goes on along the minus strand of JAKSZU010000009.1, from coordinate 109,029,986 downwards.
CCCCAACTATTACATGATGAAGTACTTTTTTAGGAAAAAACAAAATGATTGCAAAATGTTTCCTGTAATGTTCTATGTGTCAGAGTCACTTGCAGCTCCTGGTCTGCTGCTGTCTGGCCCATCACTTTCCTTGTCCCGGTCTTTCATAGACGTTTCCATCATAAAATCTTCAAACAGAATCGTCCATCCTGGACTCTCTTCTAATTTCACTTCAATCTGTTTGCCTTTGGAGTTCTTTCCAGAATTTTTCTCATCTGTACTTCTATCCATTCCTCTCAGAATGCTGATGAAATCTTTCTTGGAAACAGTTGATAACAACTTAGCACACTTTCACATAGAACCTCCAGCTTCTTTAACCTTTACAATAACATTCTTTTGATGTTTCTGAACAGCATTAAATATTGGCACCACACCCCTCATTGCAATTCTCTGAAGATTTCTCTGTTTCATTGTCTTAGAAAACATCTGGCTTTACTCTGTACATTATTTCCCACTCCTGCTTCTTATAAAGCTGTTTTCTTTTCTCTAGTCTTTCCTGCTTCAACTTTTCTCTTTCCTTTTCCAACTCTTTGTTTTTGACCAGAATTGTGGGTTTACTTTTAGGAGTTTTTTATTTTATTTTATTTATTTATTTTTTAAGGATTTTGGCCATGACATCTCCCCAGCCTACATTAGTCCTACCACTTGATTCTGCAGAACTTTCATTTTCTTTGTCAAAGGGTTCAACATCTTCATTGTTGGCTTCCATTGCTCTACAATCAAAAGAAAAGCAATCCTTCTCTAATTCACAGCTTCCTGCAAAACCTCCATTGTCAGAATTATTTTTAACCTCATCTTCCAACTCCGATGCTACAGCCTTGGCTACCATTTTCATCATCTTCTTCTTCTTCAGAGAATTTTTCAGCCTTTTGCCCACATTCACATGTGAGTCCTGAACGGCCACGGCCATTTTCCCTAGCTGGAAGCGTCACCTCTTTTCTTTTTCTCTTAACTTTCTCACTTTTACACTCAGCCTCTACACACTGAGCTTCAGGACAGGTATGTGTGTATAGTAGCCATATATCTGAATACTTTTAGGATCAGAGTAATCCTCAATTCCCACAGAATCTGCTGCACAAAGGAAGAAAAATGGAACTGCAGAGAGGTTGCAGAACACCTCCCACACATCTCTGATCATTTAGATTTAACTACAGGAATTAGAAAAATAAATGAATAATCCAGCAGATGACCAGAAATAACCACACAGACACAATAAACATAAAAAAGCCAAGAAAATATCTCTGCACAAAGGGAAAAAAATAACTCCTCCTCTTCATCCAAAGACAATACAATGTAATTTGTGAAAATGTCAGATAAAGAATTTAGAATATTCATAGTGACAAAGCAAGAGAAGAAAGACAATGAACCTCAGAAGATGCAGGAGAAAAGAAACAACAAGTTCCAGGAAGTGAAGAAGTTTCTTGTACCATATGAAAGAGGAAATACACTCCATTAAAAAGAATAAAATGGAATTGTTAGAGATGGAGGCTGAATTAATCAAAACCTCCATTGAAAGTGTTAAAAGCAGATTAGACCATGCAGAAAATCAAACCTCAGATATAGAAGACAGAACCTTTGACATATAAAAATTCACCAAAAAGACTAATAACACACATACACACACAAAAAATGAGAATAACATATGAGAAAAACTAGATACCATTAAATGCCCAAACATTAAGGTAATCAGATTCCAGAAGATGAACAAAATAATAAGGGCATTGATAATCTATTCCATGAAATCCTGGAAGAAAATTTTCCAAACCTATAGAGGCATTCAAATATCCAGACCCAAGAAATGCAAAGGATCCCACATAGACTCAACCCAAGAAGATCTTCTCCAAGGCATATATATATATTTTAATGTCAATTTATTTATTTGCAGTCATTCACTGTACATCATTACAGCATACAAAATGAGATTTTCCATCCAGAATACACTGTATATTGTCTCAATCCAGCACATCAACAAACATGTTATTGTCAACAGATGATCTTCCATTTCTTGTTTTCTGTATGTTTAGCTTGTTTCCCCCCATCCTTGATTCCCTATCTCTTACCCTCTGCCATCTCCCACTCTCCTCCCACACTGTCTCTGGTATCTATGTTTGCTTTCTATACTGTTTTCCCCCCACATTTTATTGAATCACCAAAGACCCTAATCAATCCAAATATCCTCATAGCAAACACAGGTGACATCCACATTTCCATGAACACAAGTCTAACTTTATGCATCCTATAAAGTAGCACTTAGCTGGGGCTACATATCCTACTGCAGTCATTGAATAAATACATAATTTTTTCCGGAAACTTTGCACACTGCATAGTGACTCAATCATGCACATTACAAAACATTTTCCATTTCTAGCTCCTAGAAATATTTCCAGCCCTCTTTCTGACCCTCTGTCCCTTCCCACCCTCCTCACACATCACCTCGAGTGTCCACAATTGTCCTTCATTCCCTTCCCACCTACATTGCATTGATCACACAATTTCCTACATAATCTAACTACTTTCAATGGTGAGTTAACTCATTACTACTAAGAAAACCAGTTTTAACTTAAATCTAGAAATGCCAGGGAATTTTGCCTAAAGCAAGGAAACAGGTTAGAATTCTGTTCAAATGGTAGGTACATGAACCTATCAGTCTCATATACTTTTATCTTCTGTTCTGGTTCAATTTTCCTGGTTAAATTCTGGTAAATAATATTCAACTCCAGACTTGCCCTATGATTAAGTTGGCCACTTTCTTAGGTTTTGAACTCTTATTTCCATGTGTCTGTGTTTAATTTTCCTGATTCAGCACACCCTTGAGAACTTCTTGGAGATCTGGTCTGGTGCTGGTAAATTCTTTCAGGTTTTGTTTATCTGAGAAGGTTCTTGAATTTTCTTCTCGCCTGAAAGATAATCTTGCCGGGTACAGTATTCTAGGCTGAAATTGCTTCTCTCGTAACACTTTGAATATATTTTCCCATTCTCTCCTCACTCGCATTGTTTCCGATGACAGATCTGCTGTTTGCCTGATGGGATGTCCTTTGTGGGTAACTTGATGTTTTTCTCTTGCCAATCTTAGTATCTTGTTTTTGTCTGCGGTTTTGGTCAACCTGGCTATAATGTGTCTTGGAGAAGATCTTCTTGGGTTGATTCTATTTGGGGTCCTTTGTATTTCCTGGGACTGGATCTTCGAATGCCTCTCTAGGTTTGGAAAGTTTTCTTGCAGGATTTCATGGAATAGATTATCAATGCCCTTATGGGTCTCTTCACCTTCTGGAATGCCAATTATCTGGATATTTGGACGTTTGATGGTATCCAGTACTTCTCGCATATCAATCTCAAATTTTTGGGCAATTTTCTCAGTCTTCGTGGTGGATTTTTCTAGGCCAGCCATTTTCTCTTCTACATCTGAGATTCTCTTTTCTGAATGATCTAGCCTGCTTTTAATACTTTCAAGGGAGAATTTGACTTCTTGTATTATAGATGTTATCTCTAGAAGTTCCGCTTGAGTCTTTGGTAAAGTGTGTAATTCCTCTTTTAGATCTAGAGAGAATTTCCTCATCTCCTGGAACTCGTCAACTTCTTTCTCCTTTCTCTTTAGCAGTTCATTATCTCTCTTCTCTTCCATCACTGCTAGCTTCGACATTATGAATGCTCCAAATTCCTTATCAGACATTTCCATGATTTTCACCGAACTGCTTCTGGATGAAGAAGAGTTACTCTTTTCCCTTGAAGGAGAGGTATTTTCTCATTTTTCCACATTTCTCATGATCCGGTGGTAATTTCTTGTCATCTGATGGATGGTGTGTTTCTTTCAAATTCTTGAAGTTCAGTCCAAATGTTCAGGAGCAAGCAAAAGTGATCTAGAATCTCTTTGTCGTTCTGTTATGATTGCTGGTGCAGCAGATTCAGTAGACATTGGGGAATAATCTAACCCTATTAGTATTTGGATGTTTAGCTACAGTGCTCTTAGATCCGTCTAAGAACACATTGAATGGATATTGGACGGTGGAGAGACAAGAAAAAGGAAAATGAAAAAAGGAAAGAGAAATAACAACAAAAGCACAAAAATACAAAAAAAAATTTTAAAAAATTGTAATTACTGTTCTTTTTTTTAAAAAAAATCACAAAATAGAAAACTGCGCAGTGTGCTTGCATACCACATGAAAAATCTAGTTCGCTGGCGCCATGTGGAACCTTGTTCTGAAGGCCCTCCCTGCTTCTTCTGCCTGGTGGAAGGACCAGAGCAAAAACTAACAAGAAAAGGGGTGGAGCCCAAAGCCAGAGAAAAACTGCCTTTTACAAAAACGGTAAAAAGGAAAAATTACAAAAAAAAGGAAACGCAGAAGCAGGGAGAGACAGGAACTGAGACACAGAATGAGATTGGAAGCTGGTGGTGCAGTCTGGGCTCCCTACGGCTAGCTCGTTTTTGGAGGCTGAATTATCAGTAGAAAATCTTCATTCCCTGCAAAAATATACTTTGGTGGTGCCATGTGGAACCTTGTTCTAACGGCCCGCCCAGCTTCTTCTCCCTGGTGGAAGGACCAGAGGAAAAATTAACCAGATAACGTGTGGAGTCAAGTGACAGAGAAAAACTGCCTTTAAAAAAAAGTGCAAAAAGGAAAAATTACAAAAAAAAAAAAAAAAGGGAAGGCAGAAGCAGGGAAAACAAGAACGGAGACACAGAATGAGAGATAGCAGGCTGGGGTGCAGTTGGGGCTCCCTACCATTAGCTCCTTTGTAGGAGGCTGAATTATCAGTAGAAAATCTTCACTATAGGCAAAAACCTACTTCGCTGATGCCATGTGGAACCTTGTTCTGTAGGCCCGCCCAGCTTCTTTTGCCTGGTGGAAGGACCAGAGCAAAAAGTAACAAGATAAGGGATGGAGCCAAGAGCCAGAGAAAAACTGTCTTTTAAAAAAAGGGTAATAAGGAAAAAGTACAAAAAAAAAAAAAAAAAAAGGAAAGGAAGAAGCAGGGAGAGACAGGAACTGAGACACAGAATGAGAGATAGGAGTCTGGGGGGTGCAGTGAGGGCTCCCTACCTCTAGCTCGTTTGTTGGAGGCTGAATTATCAGTAGAAAATCTTCATTCCCTACAAAAATCTACTAAGCTGGTGCCATGTGGAACCATGTTCTGAATGTCCTCCCAGCTTCTTCTGCCTGGTGGAAGGACCAGAGCAAAACTTAACAAGAAAAGGGGTGGAGCCAAGACCCAGAGAAAAACGGCCTTTTAAAAAAAGTGTAAAAAGGAAAAAAAAAAAAAAAAAAAAAAAAGTGTAAAAAGGAAAAATTACAAAAAAAAAGGTAAGGCAGAAGCAGGGAGAGATAGGAACTGAGACACAGAATGAGAGATAGGAGGCTGGGGTGCAGTGGGGGCTTCCTACCATAAGCTCGTTGGTTGGAGGCTGAGTTATCAGTAGAAAATCATCATTCCATGCAAAAATCTAATTCGCTGGCGCCATGTGGAACCTTGTTCTGAAGGCCTGCCCAGCTTCTTCTGGCTGGTGGAAGGACCAGAGCAAAAATTAACAAGATAAGGGGTGGAACCAAGAGCCAGGGAAAAACTGCCTTTTAAAAAACGTGTAAAAAGGAAAAATTACAAAAAAAAAGGGAAGGCAGAAGCAGGGAGAGACAGAAACTGAGACACAGAATGAGAGATAGGAGGCTGGGGTGCAGTGGGGGCTCCCTACCGCTAGCTCCTTTGTTGGAGGCTGAATAATCAGTAGAAAATCTTCATTCCCTGCAAAAATCTACTTCGCTGGAGCAGTGTGGAAATTTGTTCTGAAGGCCCGCCCAGCTTCTTATGCCTAATGGAAGGAACAGAGCAAAAATTAATAAGATAAGGGGCGGAGCCAAGAGCCAGAGAAAAACTGCCTTTTAAAAAAAGTGTAAAAAGGAAAAATTACCAAAAAAAGGGAAGGCAGAAGCAGGGAGAGACAGGAACAGAGACACAAAATGGAGATAGGAGGCTGGGGGTGCGGTGGGGGATCCCTACCGATAGCTCGTTTGTTGGAGGCTGTATTATCAGTAGAAAATCTTCATTCCCTGCAAAAATCTACTTCGCTGGCACCATATGGAACCTTGATCTAAACGCCCGTGCCCACACAGCTTCTTCTGCTTGGTGGAAAGACCGGAGCAAAAACTGACAAGATAAGGGGTGGAGCCAAGAGTCAGAGAAAAACTGCCTTTTAAAAAAAGTGTAAAAAGGAAAAATACAAAAAAAAGGGAAGGCAGAAGCAGGGAGAGACAGGAACTGAGACACAGAATGAGAGATAGGAGGCTGGGGGTGCAGAGGGAGTTACCAACCGCAAGCTCGTTTGTTGCAGATTGAATTATTAGTAGAAAATCTTCATTCCCTGCAAAAATCTACTTTGCTGGCACCATGTAGAACCATGTTCTGATGGCCCGCCCAGCTTCTTCTCCCTGGTGGAAAGACCAGAGCAAAAATTAACAAGATAAGGGGTGGAACTAAGAGCCAGAGAAAAACTGCCTTTTAAAAAAATGTAAAAAGGAAAAATTACAAAAAGAAGGGAAGGCAGAAGCAGGGAGAGACAGGAACTGAGACACAGAATGAGAGATAGGAGGCTTGGGGTGCAGTGGGGGCTCCCTACCGCTAGCTTGTTGGTTGGAGGCTGAATTATCAGTAGAAAATCTTCATTCCCTGCAAAAATCTACTTCGCTGGCGCCATGTGGAACCTTGTTCTGAAGGCCCGCCCAGCTTCTTCTACCTGGTGGAAGGAACAAAGCAAAAACTAACAAGATAAGAGGTGGAGCCAAGAGCCAGAGAAAAACTGCCTTTTTAAAAAAGTGTAAAAAGAAAAAATTACAAAAAATAGGGAAGGCAGAAGCAGGGAGAGACAGGAACTGAGACACAGAATGAGAGATAGTAGGCTGAGGGTGCGGTGGGGGCTCCCTACCGCTAGCTCATTTGTTGGAGGCTGAATTATCAGTAGAAAATCTTCATTCCCTGTAAAAATCTACTTCACTGGCACCATGTGGAACTTTGTTATGAATGCCCGCCTCGATTCTTATGCCTGGTGGAAGGACCAGAGAAAAACTAACAAGATAAGGGGTGGAGCCAAGACCCAGAGAAAAACTGCATTTTAAAAAAAGTGTAAAAAGGAAAAATTACAAAAAAAAAAAAGGGAAGGCAGAAGCAGGGAGAGACAGGAATTGAGACACAGAATGAGAGATAGGAGACTGGGGGTGCAGTGGGTTCTCCCTACCCCTAGATCATTTGTAGGATGCTGAATTATCAGAAGAAAATCTTCATTCCCTGCAAAATTCAACTTCGCTGGCACCATGTGGAACTTTGTTCTGAAGGCGTGCCCAGCTTGTTCTGCCTGGTGGAAGGACCAGAGCAAAAATTAATAATATAGAAGGTGGAGCCAAGACCCAGAGAAACACTGCCTTTTGAAAAAAGTGTAAAAAGGAAAAAGTACAAAAAAATAAAGAAAACGCAGAAGCAGGGAGAGACAAGAACTGAAACACAGAGTGAAAGAAAGGAGACTGGGGGTCCAGTGGGGGCTCCCTACCACTAGCTCATTTGTTGGAGGCTGTATTATCAGTAGAAAATCTTCATTCCCTGTAAAAATCTACTTCGCTGGCACCATGTGGAACTTTGTTATGAATGCCCGCCCAGCTTCTTATGCCTGGTGGAAGGACCAGAGCAAAAACTAACAAGATAAGGGGTAGAGCCAAGACCTAGAGAAAAACTGCAGTTTAAAAAAAGTGTAAAAAGGAAAAATTACAAAGAAAAGAAAAGGCAGAAGAGGGGAGAGACAGGAACTGAGACACAGAATGAGAGATAGGAGGCTGGGGGTGCAGTGGGGCTCCCTACTGCTAGCTAGTTTGTTGGAGGCTGAATTATCAGTAGAAAATCTTCATTCCCGGGAAAAATCTACTTCACTGGTGCAATGTGGAACCTCGTTCTGAAGGCCTGCACAGTTTCTTTTGCCTAGTGGAAGGACCAGAGCAAAAACTAACAAGATAATTGGTGGAACCATGAGCCAGAGAAAAACAGCCTTTTAAAAAAAGTGTAAAAAGGAAAAATTACAAAAAAAAGGTAAAGCAGAAACAGGGAGAGCCAGGAACTGAGACACTGAAAGTGAGAAAGGAGGCTGGGGGTGTAGTAGGGGCTCCCTACCGCTAGCTCCTTTGTTGGAGGCTGAATTATCAGTAGAAAATCTTCATTCCCTGTAAAAATCTACTTCACTGGCACCATGTGGAACTTTGTTATGAATGCCCGCCCAGCTTCTTCTGCCTGGTGGAAGGACCAGAGCAAAAACTAACAAGATAAGGGGTGGAGCCAAGAGCCACAGAAAAACTGCCTTTAAAAAAAGTGTAAAAAGGAAAAATTATAAAAAGAAGGAAAGGCAGAAGCAGGGAGAGACAGGAACTGAGGCACAGAATGCGAGATAGGAGGCTGGGGGTGATGAGGGTGTACCTACCACAAGCTCCTTTGTTGGAGGCTGAATTATCAGTAGAAAATCTTCATTCCCTGCAAACATCTACTTTGCTGGCACCATGTGGAACCTTGTTCTGAAGGCCCGCCCAGCCTCTTCTGCCTGGTGGAAGGACCAGAGCAAAAATTACCAAGATAAGGGGTAGAGCCAAGAGCTAGAGAAAAACTGCCTTTTAAAATAAAGTATAAAAAGAAAAATTAGAAAACAAAGGGAAGGCAGAAGCAGGGAGAAACAGCAACTGAGACACAGAATGAGAGATAGGAGACTGGGGGTGCAGTGGGGGCTCCTACCGCTAGCTCATTTGTTGGAGGCTGAATTATCAGTAGAAAATCTTCATTCCCTGCCAAAATCGACTTCGCTGGCACCATGTGGAACTTTGTTCTGAACGACCGCCCAGCTTCTTCTGCGTGGTGGAAGAACCAGAGCAAAAATGAATAATAAAAGGGGTGGAGCCTAGAGCCAGAGAAACACAGTCTTTTAAAAAAACTGTAAAAAGGAAAAAGTACAAAAAAAAGAAAATGCAGAAGTAGGGAAAGACAGGAACTGAAACACAGAGTAAGAGATAGGAGCATGGGGGTCCAGTGGGGGCTCCCTACCGCTAGCTCGTTTGTTGGAGGCTGAAATATCTGTAGAAAATCTTCATGCCTTGCAAAAATCTACTTCGCTGGCGCCATGTGGAACCTTGTTCTGAAGGCCCTCCCAGCTTCTTCTGCCTGGTGGAAGGACCAGAGCAAAAATGAACAAGATAAGGGGTGGAACCAAGAGCAAGAGAAAAACTGCCTTTTAAACAAAGTGTAAAAAGGAAAAATTACAAAGAAAAGAAAAGGCAGAAGCAGGGAGAGACAGGAACTGAGACACAGAATTAGAGGTAGGAGGCTGGGGGTGCAGTGGGTGCTCCCTACCGCTAGCTCGTTTGTTGGAAGCTGAAGTATCAGTAGAAAATCTTCATTCCCTTCAAAAATCTAATTCTCGGGCGCCATGTGGAACCTTGTTCTGAAGGCCCGTCCACATTCTTCTGCCTGGTGGAAGAACCATAGCAAAAATTAACAAGATAAGGGGTGTAACAAAAAACCAGAGAAAAACTGCTTTAAAAAATGTAAAAAGGAAAAAGTACAAAAAAAGAGAAAATGTTGAAGCAGGGAGAGACAGGAACTGAAACACAGAGTGAGAGATAGGAGGCTGGGGGTGCAGTGGGGCTCCCTACCACTAGCTCGTTTGTTGAAGGCTGAATTATCTGCAGAAAATCTTCATTCCTTGCAAAAATCAACATTGCTGGCACCATGAGGAACCTTGTTCTGAAGGCCCGCCCAGCTTCTTATGCCTGGTGGAAGGATCAGAGCAAAAACTAATACGATAAAGGGTGGAGACAAGAGCCAGAGAAAAACTGCCTTTTAAAAAAAGTGTAAAAAGGAAAAATTACCAAAAAAAGGGAAGGCAGAAGCAGGAAGAGACAGGAACTGAGACACAGAATGAGAGATAGGAGACTGAGTGTGCAGTGGGTTCTCCCAACCGCTAGATCGTTTCTAGGAGATTGAATTATCTGTAGAAAATCTTCATTCCCTGCAAAAATCCACTTCGCTGGCGCCATGTGGAACCTTGTTCTGAAGGCCTGCCCAGCTTCTTCTGCCTGGTGGAAGGAACAGAGCAAAAATTAACAAGATAAGGGGTGGCGCCAAGTGCTAGAGAAAAACTGCCTTTTAAGAAAAGTGTAAAAAGGAAAAATTAAAAACAAAGGGAAGGCAGGAGCAATGAGAGACAGGAACTGAGACACAGAATGAGAGATAGGAGGCTGGGAGTGCACTGGGGGCTCCCTACCGCTAGCTCGTTTGTTGTAGGCTGAATTATCAGTAGAAAATCTTCATTCCCTGCAAAAATCTAGGCGACTGGTGCCATGTGGAGTCTTGTTCTGAAGTCCCGCCAAGCATCTTCTGCCTGGTGGAAGGACCAGAGCAAAAATTAACAAGATTAGGGGTGGAGCCAAGAGTCAGAGAAAAACTGCCTTTTTAAAAAAGTGTAAAAAGGAAAAATTACAAACAAAGGGAAGGCAGAAGCAGGGAGAGACAGGATCTGAGACACAGAATGAGAGATAGGAGGCTGGGGGTGCAGTGGTGGCTCCCTTCCGCTAGCTCATTTGTTGGACGCTAAATAATCAGTAGAAAATCTTCATTCCCTGCAAAAATCTATTTCGCTGGCGCCATGTGGAACTTTGTTATGAATGTCCACCCAGCTTCTTATGCCTGGTGGAAGGACCAGAGAAAAAACTAACAAGATAAGGGGTGGAGCCAAGAGCCAGAGAAAAACTGCCTTTTAAAAAAGTGTAAAAAGGAGAAATTCCCAATAAAAGGGAAGGCAGAAGCAGGGAGAGACAGGAACTGAGACACAGAATGAGAGATAGGAGACTGGGGGTGCAGTGGGTTCTCCCGACCGCTAGATCGTTTGTAGGAGACTGAATTATCAGTAGAAAATCTTCATTTTCTGAAAAAATCTACTTCGCTGGCACCATGTGGAACTTTGTTCTGAAGGCCCTCCCAGCTTTTCTGCCTGGTGGAAGGACCAGAGCAAAAGCTAACAAGATAAGGGGTGGAGCCAAGAGCCACAGAAAAACTGCCTTTTAGAAAAAGTGTAAAAAGGAAAAATTAGAAAAAGAAGGGAAGGCAGAAGCAAGGAGCCACATGAACTGAGGCACAGAATGCAAGATAGGAGGCTGGGGGTGATGTGGGGGCTACCTACCACTAGCTCATTTGTTGGAGGCTGAATTATCAGTAGAAATTCTTCATTCCCAGCAAAAATCTACTTCGCGGGCACCATGTGGAACCTTGTTCTGAAGGCCCGCCCAGCCTCTTCTGCCTGGTGGAAGGACCAGAGCAAAAATTACCAAGATAAGGGGTGGAGCCAGGAGCTAGAGAAAAACTGCCTTTTAAATAAAAGTGTAAAATGAAAAATTAGAAAACAAATGGAAGGCAGAAGCAGGGAGAAACAGCAACTGAGACACAGAATGAGAGATAGGAGACTGGGGGTGCAGTAGGGGCTCCTACCGCTAGCTCGTTTTTTGGAGGCTGAATTATCAGTAGAAAATCTTCATTCCCAGCAAAAATCAACTTCGCTGGCACCATGTGGAACTTTGTTCTGAAGGCCCGCCCATCTTCTTCTGCCTGGTGTAAGAACCAGAGCAAAAATTAATAATATAAGGGGTGGAGCCAAGAGCCAGAGAAACACTGCCTTTTAAAAAAAGTGGAAAAAGGAAAAAGTACAAAAAAAATCAAAACGCAGAAGCAGGGAGAGACAGGAACTGAAACACAGAGTGAGAGATAGGAGGCTGGGGGTCCAATGGGGGCTCCCTACCGCTAGCTCCTTAGTTGGAGGCTGTATTATCTGTAGAAAATCTTCATTCCTTGCAAAAATCTACTTCGCTGGTGGAATGTGGAACCTTGTTCTGAAGGCCCTCCCAGCTTCTTCTGCCTGGTGGAAGGAACAGAGCAAAAATGAACAAGATAAGGGGTGGAACCAAGAGCAAGAGAAAAACTGCCTTTTAAAAAAAGTGTAAAAAGGAAAAATTACAAAGAAAATAAAAGGCAGAAGCAGGGAGAGAAAGGCACTGAGACACAGAATGAGAGGATGGAGGCTGGGGGTGCAGTGGGGGCTCCCTACCGCTAGCTCCTTTGCTGGAGGCTGAAGTATCAGTAGAAAATCTTCATTCCCTTCAAAAATCTACTTCTTGGGTACCATGTGGAACCTTTTTCTGAAGGCCTTCCCAGATTCTTCTGCCTGGTGGAAGAACCATAGCAAAAATTAACAAGATAAGGGGTGTAACCAAGAACCAGAGAGAAACTGCTTTAAAAAAATGTAAAAAGGAAAAAGTACAAAAAAAAGAAAATGCTGAAGCAGGGAGAGACAGGAACTGAAACACAGAGTGAGAGATAGGAGGCTGGGGGTGCAGTGGGTCTCCCTACCGCTAGTTGGTTTGTTGAAGGCTGAATTATCTGCAGAAAATCTTCATTCCTTGCAAAAATCAACTTTGCTGGTGCCATGAGGAACCTTGTTCTGAAGGCCCGCCCAGCTTCTTATGCCTGGTGGAAGGACCAGAGCAAAAACTAACAAGATACCGGGTGGAGCCAAGAGCCTGAGAAAAACTGCCTTTTAAAAAAAGTGTAAAAAGGAAAAATTACAAACAAAGGGAAGGCCAAAGCAAGGATAGACAGGAAGTGAGACACAGATTGAGAGATAGGAGGCTGGGGGGGGCACTGGGGGCTCCTTACCGCTAGCTCCTTTGCTGGAGGCTGAAGTATCAGTAGAAAATCTTCATTCCCTGCAAAAATCTACTTCTCTGGCGCCACGTGGAACTTTGTTATGAATGCCCGCCCAGCTTCTTATGCCTGGTGGAAGGACCAGAGCAAAAACTAACAAGATAAGGTGTGGAGCCAAGAGCCAGAGAAAAACTGTCTTTTAAAAAAAGTTAAAAAAGGAAAAATTACAAAGAAAAGAAAAGGCAGAAGAGGGGAGAGACAGGAACTGAGACACAGAATGAGAGATAGGAGGCTGGGCGTGCAGTGTGGCCTCCCTACCACTAGCTCGATTGTTGGAGGCTGAATTATCAGTAGAAAATCTTCTTTCCCAGCAAAATTTACTTTGCTGGTGCCATATGGAACCTAGTACGGAAGGCCCGCCCAGCTTCTTCTGCCTGGTGGAAGGACCAGAGCAAAAATTAACAAGACAAGGGTTGGAGCCAAGAGCCAGAGAAAAACTGCCTTTTAAAAAAAGTGTAAAAAAGAAAAAATACATAAAAAAGGGAAGGCAGATTCAGGTAGAGACAGGAACAGAAACACAGAATGAGAGATAGGAGGCTGAGGGTGCAGTGGGGGCTCCCTATCGTGAGCTCGTTTGTTGGAGGCTGTATTATCAGTAGAAAATCTTCATTCCCTGCAAAAATCTACTTTGCTGGCGCCATGTGGAAATTTGTTATGAGTGCCCGCCCAGCTTCTTATGCCTGGTGGAAGGACCAGAGCAAAATCTAACAAGATAAGGGGTGGAGCCAAGAGCCAGAGAAAAACTGCCTTTTAAAAAAAGTGTAAAAAGGAAAAATTAAAAACAAAGGGAAGGCAGGAGCGAGGAGAGAGAGGAACTGAGACACAGAATGAGAGATAGGAGGCTGGGGGTGCACAGGGGGCTCCCTACCGCGAGCTCGTTTGTTGGAGGCTGAATTATCAGTAGAAAATCTTCATTGCCTGCAAACATCTACTTTGCTGGCACCATGTGGAACCTTGTTCTGAAGTCCCGGCCAGCTTTTTCTGCGTGGTGGAAGGACCAGAGCAAAAATGAAGAAGATAAGGGGTGGAAGAGCCAGAGAAAAACTGCCTTTTAAAAAAAGTGTAAAAAGGAAAATTTACAAAAATAAGGGAAGGCAGAAGCAGGGAGAGACAGGAACTGAGACACAGAATGAGAGATAGGAGACTGGGGGTGCAGTGGGTTCTCCCAACCAATAGATCGTTTGTAGGAGGCTGAATTATCTGTAGAAAATCTTCATTTCCTGCAAAAATCCACTTCGCTGGCGCTGTGTGGAACCTTGTTCTGAAGGCCTGCCCAGCTTCTTATGCCTGGTGGAAGGACCAGAGCAAAAATTAACAAGATAAGGGGTTGAGTCAAGAGCCTGAGAAAAACTGCCTTTTAAAAAAAGTGTAAAAAGCAAAAAATTACAAAAAAAGGAAGGTAGAAGCAGGGAGAGACAGGAACTGAGACACAGAATGAGAGATAGGAGATTGGGGGTGCAGTGGGTTTTCCCAACCGCTAGATCGTTTGTAGGAGGCTGAATTATCAGTACAATATCTTCATTCCCTGAAAAAATCTACTTCACTGGTGCCATGTGGAACCTTGTTCTGAAGTCCTGCCCAGCTTCTTCTGCCTGGTGGAAGGACCAAAGTAAAAACTACAAGAAAAGGTGTGGAGTCAAGAGCCAGAGAAAAACTGCCTTATAAAAAAAGTGTAAAAAGGAAAAATTACAAACAAAGGGAAGGCTGGAGCAAGGAGAGACAGGAACTGAGACAAAGAATGAGAGATAGGAGGCTGGGGGTGCAGTGGGGGCTCACTACCTGGAGCTCCTTTGTTGGAGGCTGAATTATCATTAGAAAATCTTCATTGCCTGCAAACATCTACTTTGCTGGCACCATGTGGAACCTTGTTCTGAAGTCCCGCCCAGCTTTTTCTGCGTGGTGGAAGGACCAGAGCAAGAATTAAGAAGATAAGGGGTGGAAGAGCCAGAGAAAAACTGCCTTTTAAAAAAAGTGTAAAAAGGAAAATTTACAAAAATAAGGGAAGGCAGAAGCAGGGAGAGACAGGAACTGAGACACAGAATGAGAGATAGGAGACGGGGGATGCAGTGCGGGCTCCCTAAGGCTAGCTCGTTTGTTGGAGTCTGAATTATCAGTACAAAATCTTCATTTCCTGAAAAAATCCACTTCGCTGGTGTCATGTGAAACCTTTTCCTGAAGGCCCGCCCAGATTCTTCTGACTGGTGGAAGAACCATAGCAAAAATTAACAAGGTAAGGTGTGGAGGCAAGAGCCAGAGAAAAACTGCCTTTTAAAAAAAGTGCAAAAAGAAAAAATTACAAAAAAAAAAAAAGGAAGGCAGAAGCAGGGAGAGAGAGGAATTGAGACACCGAATGAGAGGAGGCTGGGGGTGCAGTGGGGTCTCCCTACCGCTAGCTCGTTTATTGGAGGCTGAATTATCAGTAGAAAATCTTCATTCCCTGCAAAAAACAACTTCGCTGGCACCATGTAGAACTTTGTTTTGAAGGGCCGCTCAGCTTCTTCTGCCTGGTGGAAGGACCAGAGCAAAAATTTACAAGAAAAGGGTTGGAACCAAGAGCCAGAGAAAAACTGCCTTTTAAAAAAAGTGTAAAAAGGAAAAAGTACAAAAAAAAGAAAACGCAGAAGCAGGGAGAGACAGGAACTGAAACACAGAGTGAGAGATAGGAGGCTGGGGGTGCAGTGGGGGCTCCCTACTGCTAGCTCATTTGTTGGAGGCTGAATTATCTGTAGAAAATCTTCATTCCTTGGAAAAATCCACTTCGCTGGTGCCATGTGGAACCTTGTTCTGAAGGCCTGCCCAGCTTCTTCTGCCTGGTGGAAACACCAGAGCAGAAATTAACAAGATAATCGGTGGAACCAAGAGCCAGAGAAAAACTGCCTTTTAAAAAAAGTGTAAAAAGGAAAAATTACAAACAAAGGGAAGGCAGGAGCAAGGAGAGACAGGAACTGAGACATAAAATGAGAGATAGGAGGCTGGGGGTGCAGTGGGGTCTCCCTACCTCTAGCTCGATTGTTGGAGGCTGAATTATCAGTAGAAAATCTTCATTCCCTGCAAAAATCTACTTCGCTGGCGCCATGTGGAACTCTGTTTTGAATGTCCACCCAGCTTCTTATGCCTGGTGGAAGAACCAGAGCAATAACTAACAAGATAAGGGGTGGAGCCAAGAGCCAGAGAAAAACTGCCTTTTAAAAAATGTGTAAAAAGGAAAAATTACCAAAAAAAGGGAAGGCCGAAGCAGGGAGAGACAGGAACTGAGACACAGAATGAGAGATAGGAGATTGGGGGTGCAGTGGGGGCTCCCTACCGCTAGCTCGTTTGTAGGAGGCTGAATTATCAGTAGAAAATCTTCATTCCCTGCAAAAATCACCTTTGCTGGCACCATGTGGAACTTTGTTCTGAAGGCCCGCCCAGCTTCCTCTTCCTGGTGGAAGGACCAGAGCAAAAATTAACAAGATAAGGGGTGGAGCCAAGAGCCAGAGAAATACTGCCTTTTAAAAAAAGTGTAAAAAAGGAAAAATTACAAAGAAAAGAAAAGGCAGAAGCAGGGAGAGACTGGAACTGAGACACAGAATGAGAGATAGGAGGCTTGGGGTGCAGTGGGGTCTCACTAGCTCCTATGTTTGATGCTGAATTATCAGTAGAAAATCTTCATTCCCTGCAAAAATCACCTTTGCTGGCACCATGTGGAACTTTGTTCTGAAGGCCCGCCCAGCTTCCTCTTCCTGGTGGAAGGACCAGAGCAAAAATTAACAAGATAAGGGGTGGAGCCAAGAGCCAGAGAAATACTGCCTTTTAAAAAAAGTGTAAAAAAGGAAAAATTACAAAGAAAAGAAGAGGCAGAAGCAGGGAGAGACTGGAACTGAGACACAGAATGAGAGATAGGAGGGTTGGGGTGCAGTGGGGTCTCACTAGCTCCTATGTTTGATGCTGAATTATCAGTAGAAAATCTTCATTCCCTGCAAAACTCTATTTCGCTGGTGCCATGTGGAAATTTGTTATGAATGCCCGCCCAGCTTCTTATGCCTGGTGGAAGGACCAGAGCAAAAACTAACAGGATAAGGGGTGGAGCCAAGAGCCAGAGAAAAACTGCCTTTTAAAAAAAGTGCAAAAAGGAAAAATTACAAAAAAAAAGGGAAGGCATGAGAAGGGAGAGACAGGAACTGAGACACAGAATGAGAGATAGGAGACTAGGGGTGCAGTGGGTTCTCCCGACCGCTAGATCGTTTGTAGGAGGCTGAATTATCTGTAGAAAATCTTCATTCCCTGCAAAAATCCACTTCACTGGCGCTATGTGGAACCTTGTTCTGAAGGCCTGCCCAGCTTCTTCTGCCTGGTGGAAGGACCAGAGCAAAAATTTACAAGATAAGGGGTTGAGTCAAGAGCCTGAGAAAAACTGCCTTTTAAAAAAAGTGTAAAAAGCAGAAAATTACAATAAAAAGCTAGGCAGAAGCAGGGAGAGACAGGAACTGAGACACAGAATGAGAGATAGGAGACTGGGGGTGCAGTGGGTTCTCCCTACCGCTAGCTCATTTGTAGGAGGCTCAATTATCTGTAGAAAATCTTCATTCCCTGCAAAAATCCACTTCGCTGGCACCATGTGGAACCTTGTTCTGAATGCCCGCCCAGCCTCTTCTGCCTGGTGGAAGGACCAGAGCAAAAATTAACAAGATAAGGGGTGGAGCCAAGTGTTAGAGAAAAACTGCCTTTTAACAAAAGTGTAAAAAGGAAAAATTAAAAACAAAGGGAAGGCAGGAGCAATGAGAGACAGGAACTGAGACACAGAAAGTGAGATAGGAAGCTGAGGGTGCAGTGGGGGCTCCCTAACGCTAGCTCGTTTGTTGGAGGCTGTATTATCAGTAGAAAATCTTCATTCTCTGAAAAAATCTACTTCACTGGCGCCATGTGAAACCTTGTTCTGAATGCCAGCCCAGCTTCTTTTGCCACTAGCTCGTTTGTTGGAGGCTGTATTATCAGTAGTATATCTTCATTCCCTGCAAAATTCTACTTTGCTGGCGCCATGTGGAATCTTGGTCTGAAGGCCTGCCCAGCTTCTTCTGCCGCTAGCTTGTTTGTTGGAGACTGAATTATCAGTAGAAAATCTTCATTTTCTGCAAAAATCTACTTAGCTGGCACCATGTGCAACCTTTTCTCCAAGGCCTATTATAGCCAGATTGGTCAAAACCCAGACAGAGACAAGATACTGAAACTGGCAAGAGAACAATGTCAACTTACTTGCTTTTTATTAAATTATTTTATTTATTTACTTTAATTTGACCAGAGAGGAACAGCTAGAGAGAGAGAGAAAGCAAGCCACCAGGTCAGGAATTGAACCACAGTCAGCCATGTGGGAGTCCAGTGCCTTTAACCACCACACCACCTATCAGCCCCCCAAGTTACTTTCAAAGGATATTCCATCAGCCTAAAGTCAGACCTCTCACTGGAAACAATGCAAGCAAGATTACTATACCTAGCAAGTTTATCGTTCATATGGGAAGAAGGCAAAACCATTCTCAGATAAACAAAACCTGAAAGAATTTATCAACACCAGACCAGCTCTACAAGACATTTCAAAGAGAGTGCTAATCCCAGGAAAGCTAAAGGAAGTAACAGAGAAATAAGAGTACAGAAAACAACCAAGAGAATGACCAACTTAATGGTAGGGACAAGTCTGGAAAGATCAATAATAATGTAGAATGTTTGGACCAACAGTTAGCATAATGACTATGTCGCTGGACTCCCATGTAGTCCACCGCGGTTCGCATTCCAGACCGAGCGGCTTGAAACTCATGCCAGGCGCATGTGTGTGCGTGCCCAGGATCCTGAGAGGAGAATGGAGGAGAAGAGATTGCGACATGGCCATCCCCCCTGGGGGATGATTTCTCGCTTTCTGTCTCTCTGTCCCTCTCTGTCTGTCTGGCGAGTGCACGCGCCCTACAGCAAAAACCTCTCAAAAAATAATAACTTTTTAACTTCCAGAACTTAAACAGTAAGACTCTCAGCAAAATTAGCATCACAGTATCATTTCACAGCATAAAAGCCATTTATGAAAAACCTATAACTAACATTATACTGAATGGAGAAAGGCAGAAAGGTTTTCCATTAAAAACTGATACAAGACAAAGCTGCAGACACTGCCCATTTCTTTTCAGTATACTGATGGAAGTATTAACCAATACAATCAGACAGGAGAATAAAACAAAAAGCTTTCCAATAGGGAATGATGAGTTGAAATTATCTGGTTACAGATGACATGATTGTATATGTGAAAGACACCAAGGTAACCACAGAAAAATTTCTCAAGTAATAAAAGAATAGAGTAAAGTGGCAGGACTAAAAATCAACTTACAAATATCTATAGCATTTGCAGACAGAGACAGAACTGAAGAATGTAATCCCATTTACCATAACCACATAATGTATAAGATACCTAAGAATATATCTAACCAAAGAAGTCAAAGACCTCTACAAGGAAAACTATGAAAATCTTAAAAAAGAAAATAGAAAATTAATCAAAATAGTGGAATGACACCCCATGTATCTGGATTGGGAGAACTAATGTTATCAAAATGGCAATTCTACCCAAATTAATATACATATTTTATGCAATCACTATAAAATTTCAGGAGATATTCTACACATTTCCTGAAAATACAATATAGGATTTGTCTGGAATCATTTAAGAACCTTTATTGGCAAAACAATCCTACCCAAGAAGAATGGAGTGAGGAGAATCTAACTCCCTGATGCCAAAATTTATTACAAAGCTGTGATAATCAAAAGAGCATAATATTGGGACAAAAAAGTAGACACAAGGACTAATGGAACAAAATAGAGAACCCAGAAAAAAATCCCAAAACCTTTAGCCAACTAATATTTGACAAAAGGTTCTGATCATTCCAGTGGGAAAAGTAAAATCTCTTTAGCAAATAGTGCTAGAAAAACTGGGTATCCATCTGCAGCAAGATGAAACTGAATCCCCATCTTCCACTATTTTCAAAAATCTACTCAAAGTGGATCTAGTATATAATGTAAGACCTCAAACTATAAAACTACTGTTGGACAACACTGGAGAAATTCTGGGAGACATTGGGGTAGTCAAAGACTTAAGTAAGACCCCCAGAAGCACAGGCAATAATTTCAAAAACAAACAAGTAAGGGACTAGCAGTTAGCATAATGGCTATGTGGCTGGAATCCATGTAGTCGATTGCGGTTCAAGTCCCGGACCCAGTGGCTGAAACTCATGCCGGGCGCATGTGCTTGAGTGCCCAAGATCCTGAGAGGAGAATGGAGGAAGAGGGATTGTGGTGTGGCCATACCCCGTGGGGGGTGATTTCTCACATTCTGTCTCTCTGTCTTTCTGGTGAGTGCACGCACCCTATAGCAAAAACCTCTAAAAGAAAAAAAGTGGGATTACATCAGATTAAGAAGTTTATGCACCACAAAGGACACCATAATTAGTGTGAATAGACAGCCCTCAGAATGAGAGGATATTTTTAAAACTATGTCCCAGATAAGGGACTAATAACGAGAAGTGGTTTACCCAGAAAAACACTGATTAACCCAATGTAAAGATGGGGAAAGAAGCTGAATAAAAAAAATCTCTTAGAAGACATACAAACAGCCAAAAATAATGTTGAAAAATGCTCAAAAATCCTCATAATCAGAGAGATACAAATCCAAACCACAACGAGATGCCACCTAACTCCAGTCAGAATGGTGAAGATTAAAAATACAAAAAAAGATAAGTGCTGGCAGAGATGTGGTGAAAGGGAAACTCTCCTACACTGTTGTTGGGAATGTAAATTGGTCCAGCCACTATGGAGAACAATATGTAGGTTCCTGAAAGACCTATCAATGGGACTACCATATGATTCAATAATTCCACTCCTGGCTACCCAAAGGACAGGAGAATGCTCAAAGAAGCTCTTGCACATCTATGTTTATTGTGGCATTATTCACTATTGCTAAATTATGGCAGCAACACAAATGTCCAGGAACAGATGAATGGGTTGAAAAAGTGTGGCACATATACTTCATGGAATACTATTCAGACATAAAACAAACAACATGACCCTGGCATTTGAAGAAAGAGGATGAATATCGAAGATTTATTGCTGAGTGAAGCAAGTCAGGGTATGAAAAAGAGACATTGTATGTCTCCACTTAAAATTTGCCAACTGTCTTCAGTTTATGGTAGAGCCTGAAAAATTGGAGGGTGTGAAAACATTGAAAATAGTTATGAACACTGGAGATAGTGTGAAAGGAGAGCAAAAGAGGAGAAGAGTGTAGGGAAGGCAATTAGGGAGAAAAAATAGAGAGGTAAAACATTTCTGGAACACAAAATAGTTTATTACCTGTTGATGACATGTGCGGTATTCTTCATATTGGGTAAATTCTCTCTACAAGCTAAATGATGTTTAGCAATTAAATGTATTTTTAAAATATAATAAATAAATAATAAAAAGGTAAAATTTTAAAAATAGTTATGAATAACTGATAAGTCACTTTAAAAAATACCTGAAGTGAGAAAAAACTGAAGCCAAAGACCATCTTGGGAACTGCACTCTCTCCTGACTGTTCCAGGTGCTGTCCAGACCATTCTACTTCCACCTCCTTCCACTGCCATTAGCCCTGGAACCTGCAAAGTACAGTTAGTGAAAACAACTGAAGCCAGAAACTGCATTAGACATCTAGCTGCCTCTTGACCACTAACAAATATTTTCAGGCTTCATAGTTTTCTGAATAATGCCACATGACCCCTTCTTTCTACTCCAGTTAAAACCCTGGAGCTCAGCCCCAAGTACACCTGTTCTCAAAAAACTAGGAAGCAGGTGGAGTACCCAGTTCTAGTGATGATGGTGCACATCACAGGGTGAGCATCAGGAAAACAGAGCTGCAGAGAGACCATGGATCACTTCCTCCTGATAAATTTAGAACTCTCAGAATTAATTCCAAGAAGTTAGGAAGGAACATATTTTCTATTACATGATGAGAAACTAACACAGAGGCACAAGAAATATGAGAAACAACAAAAAAAGTCTCATCCTTAAGGGAAAAGAACAACTCCTCATCAACAGAAAATACAATAGAACACATGGAAATATCAGATAAATGATTTTAAAAATTAATAGTGACAAAAATAAATAAGATGTTAAAAAAGAGACACAACAAACCCCAGGAGATGAAGAAAACCTTCCACAATCTGAAATAAAAGACCATAAAAAAATCAAACAGAACTGTTAGAAATGAACAGTGTAATACAGAAAATAAAAACCTCCCTCAAAAGCATTAAAAGGATATTAGGTCATGCAGAAGACTGAATCTCAGATCCAAAAGACAAAATCAATGACCTAGAAAAAAAAAACACTATGTATAATGAAAAATAACTCCCCAAAATGAACATAATATATGGGAAATACTAGATATAATTAAACACTCAATCATCTGAGTAATTGGTATTCCAGAAAGTGAAGAATCTAATAAGGGCATTGATAATCTATTTCATGAAATACTAAAAAAAAAATTTCCAAGCCTACAGAAGCATTCAAACATCCAGACCCAAGCAATAGAAAGGATCCCAAATAGAATCAACTCAAAATTCCCTTCATGGTACTTCATAGCCAGATTGTCCAAAATCACAGATAAAGTCAAGATTCTAAAAATGCCAAGACCAAAACATAATCTACAAAGATTATCCCATTTGGCTAACATCAGACCTCTCACCAGAAAAAATGCAAAGAATAGAAAGAATAGAAAGATATATTCAAAATGTTAAAGAAAAACAATTGTAACCAAGATTACTATACAAGATAAGACTATTCATAAAATAAGAAGAAAAGATAAATGTGTTTTCTGATAAACTAAAATTGAAAAAATTTACTGACACCAGATGAGCTCTTCAGAAGTACTGAAGGGAGTGCTATACCAGGAAATGAAAAGAGACATACAGAAAAGAGAACAAAAATCAATCAATAAGATGACTAACATCAAGGTAAGGAAGAGTCTGGAAATATCTATAATAATTTTGAATGTTTGTGGATTAAATTCTCCAATCAAGAGACACAAGCTAGCTGAATGGATTTAAAAAAGAAAAAAAGAAAAAGAAAAAGAAAAGAAACCCTCTATCTGTTGCCTACAAGAAACCCACCAACACACTTCAGGGATAAAGACATACATAGACAAAAAATGAAGGGCTGGAAAAAAAGTAATCCATGCAAATGGAAACCAAAAAAGTGATGGGGTCCATAATAATGACTTAAAACAAAATAGGCTTTAAGACAAAAACTGTAAGAGACAAAAAAGGGTACTATGTAGTACAAAAAGGGCTAATTATCAAGAAGATATAAAGTTTATAAATATCTTTGCACCCTAATAAGGAGTACCCAAATACATGAAAGGTAGAATGCTAGATCTAAAAGTTGACATAGATTGCAACACACTATTAGGAAGCTCAAAACCTCACTATCTTCATTGAACAGATTTTCTAGGCAAAAAGAAACAGGATCTAAGCAATACAATAAATCAAATGGACTTGACGGACATCTATAGAACATTTCACCCCCAAACCAGGAAATATACATTTTTCTCACCCCCAAATGAAACCTTTTCAAAGGCTGATAACATGATAGGGCACAAAACAACCCATTACAAATACAAAGGCATAGAAACTTCATCCAGCATCCTCTCTGACCATGATGGAATTAAACTTGATATTTGAGAAAAAAAAAGCCTTTGAGTGAAGTTCATAGCAATTAGTGTGCATAAGAAAAAGATGGAAAGGTGGCAAATGAACAACATAACATCATGCCACAAGGAATTAGAAAAACAGCAACAAAAAAATTTTAAAAATGCAGGAGAAAAGAATTCATAAAGATTTGAGGAAAAATAAATGCAAGAGAGAATAAACAAACTATACAGAAGACAAATGAAATGAAAACCTAGTTCTTTGGAAAGATAAACAAGATTGACATGCCATTAGCTAGACTAGTTAAGAAGAATAGGGAAAGGAACCAGATAAATCAAATTCCCAATGAAACAGACACTATTACAACAGATATAGTAAAAATACAAAACATTACAGGATATTGTGAGTGACTATAGGCTAACAAGCAAGAAAGTCTGGATGGAATGGACAAATTCCTGAACACCTATATTTTAACATTATTGGATCAGGAAGACATAAAATATGAATAGACCCATAACAAGCAATGAGATTGAATCAGTAATAACTCCCCCCAAAAAATCTCATGTTGATGCCTTCACTTCTGAAATCTACAAAACTTTTAAAGAAAAATTAGCCCCAATTCTACTCAAGCTGTTTTTAAAGATCCAAAAGGAAGGAACCCTCCCAAATTCATTTTATTAATCCTCCATCACCCTCATACCCCAAACAGATAAGAGCATGAGAAAAAGAAAACTACAGATCACTATCTCTGAATAATATAGATGCAAAATGTTCCAATCAGATACAAGTTATATCCAACAAAATATAAAAAGATTATATGGAGATGACTACTGAACTTGAGCTGTGAAATATTTATTGCTTTCAGGGACTGAAAATGAAGGTTTTCTACTGAAACTTCACCTTCTAGATTTATTTCTAGAGCAGAGAGGCACAAACCTAGGCTCTTCTGAGATGGCTACTGAACTTGACCTGTGAAATATTGCTTTCAGGAACTAAAAATGAACATTTTCTATTGAGACTTCACCCTCCAGATTTTTTTCTAGAGTGATAGAGCAACCTCTGTATACCCCTCTCCATCTCTCTCTGTCTCTCTGTGTCTCCCTGTGTTTTAATTTTTCAAAAACTTTTCTGTAAGATAAAGTATATTCTGGGCTCTCAAGTCCCTCCTTCATCTGGCTAATTTATACCTTTCCTCTTTCTACTTAGGCGAGGCATAAACCCACTCCCTTCTGAGATGGCTACTGAACTTGAGCTGTGAAATATTGGTTTCAGCAACTAAAAATGAAGATTTTCTACCGAGACTTCACCTCCAAGTTTATTTCTATAGTGGTAGTACAACGTCTATATCTTTCTCTCCATATCTCCGTGTTTCTCTGTGTCTCCCTGTATCTTTTAATTAAAAAAAATTTTTAAGGTAATATATTGTCTGGGCTCTCAAGGTCCTCCTTTATCTTGTCTGTTTATGCCTTTCCCTTCTCCCATTTGGGAGCAGCATAAATCCAGGCTCTTCTGAGATAGCAACTGAACTTTAGCTGTGAAGTATTTCTTTAAGCAACTAAAAATGAAGATGGTCTAATAATACTTTACCCTCCAGATTTATTTCTAGAGTGGTAGGGCAACCTCTGTGACCTTCTCTGCATCTCTCTCTGTCTCTCTACATCTACCTGTGTCATTTAATTTTTTTAATTATTATTTTTCTATTTTTTATTAAATTTATTTATTTACATTCATTCACTGTACATCATTACAGCATACTGTAAAGTATTTTCTGGGCTTTCAAGCCCCTCCTTTATGTTGTGAATGCATGCTTTTCCCTCACTCCATTTAGCAGAGGCACAAACCCATTTCCCTTCTGAGATGGATACTGAACTTGAGCTGTGAAATATTGCTTCCAGGGACTAAAAACAATTTTATACTGAGACTTCACCCTACAGATTCATTCCTGGAGTATTAGGGCAACTTCTGTATCCTCTCCATCTCTCTTTTAATTTTTTTAAAAAAATTTAAGTTAAAGTAATTTTGGACTATCAAACCCTTGCTTTATCTTGCTTATTCATGCCTTTTCCCCCTCCCTTTTAGGAGAGGCACAAACCCAGACCCTTCTGAGATGGCTAACTGAACTTGAGATGTGAAGTATTGCTTTCAGGTACTAAAAAGGAGTATTTTCTACTGAGATTTCACCATCCAGATTCATTTTTAGAGTGGTAGGGCAACCTCTGTATCCTTCTCTCCATATCTTTCTCTCTCTCTGCATTTTATTATGTCTTTTAATTTTTTAAGGTAAAGTATATTCTGGACTCTCAAGCTCCTCCTTTATCTTGCTAATTCATGCCTTTCTCCCTCTCATTTAGGAGATGCACAAACCCAGGCCCCTTCTGAGATGACTACTGAACTTCAGCTGTGAAATATTGATTTCAGGGACTAAAAATGAAGATTTTCTCATGAGACTTCACCTTCCAGATTCATTTCTAGAGTGCTAGGATAACCTCTGTATCCTTCTCTCTGTCTCTCTCTGTCTCTCTTTGTTTCTCTGCAGCTCCCTGTGTCTTTTAATTTTTTTTTTTTTGAGAGGTTTTCGCTATAGGGCACATGCGCTTGCCAGACAGACAGAGAGAGACATAGAGACAGAAAGTGAGAAATCACCCCCCAGGGGGTATGGTCACGCCGCAATCCCTTCTCCTCCATTCTCCTCTCAGAATCTTGGGCATGCACGCACACACACCCGGTGTGAGTTTTAAGCCACCGGGTCCGGGATGCGAACCGCAGTTAACTATGTGAGAGTCCAGTGACATAGCCATTATGCTAACTGCTGGTTCCCTGTCTTTTAATTTTTATAAACTTTTTTTAGGTAAAGTGTTTTCTGGGTTATCAAGCCCCTCCTTTATCTTGCTAATTCATGCCTTTTCCTTCTCTCATTTTGGAGAGGCACAAACCCAGGCCATTCTAAAATGGCTACTGAACTTGAGCTGTGAAATATTGCTTTCAGGGACTAAAAATGAAAAGTTTCTGTTAAGACTTCACCCTCCATATTTATTTCTAGAATGATAGGTCAACCTCTGTATCCTTCTCTCCATCTCTATTTTTTCTATATGTCTCTCTGTCTACATTTTTTTAGAATTTATTAATATCACACATTCAACTACAGTACATCTTTTAGATTGTAAAGAGATTTACAGGCAACAAAACTTATCTGTGTCCCACAAATCTCTAACTTCTCCATTTTTTTTCCAAATTTGCCTACCTGAACACTTCCTCTCTCCTACTCTCCTTACACTTTGTATCCAGCGTCCATAAAAATTTTGAATGTTTTTATGTCCTCCAGTCTTTCAGTCTCTACCAGAATGTAGGCAGTCAGTATATGTTAAGTGAAGACATAAAATGTCTCTGTTTCATACCCTGAATTGCTTTACTCAGCAATAAATCTTCCATGTTCATCCACTTTCTATCAAATGCCAATGTCTTATTATTATTATTATTATTATTATTATTATTATTATTGCTGAATAGTATTTCACAAAGTTTATGTACCACACTTTTTTTCAATCCTTTTATTTGTTTGTGGACATTTGGATTAGCTCCACATCTGTGGAATCATGAATGCCACAATAAATATAGTTGTGCAAGTGCTTTTATGACTGATAGTTTTCCTGTCCTTTCAGTAGATTGGATTGATACTTAGGAGTGGAATTGCTGGACATTTTAATAGTTCTGTTTGAAAGTCTTTGACGAACCTTTATATTGTTCTTTATAGTGGTTAGACCAATTTACTTCCCTAGCAACAACATAGGAGAGTTTCACAAGATCCCCACTAGCACTTATCATCTTTTTTTTTTTTTAATTTTCACCATTCTGACTGAGGCTAGGTGGTATCTCACTGTGATTTTTATTTGCATCTCCCTTATGATGAGGGATGTTGAGCATTTTTTATATGCTTTTTGGTTGTTCGTAGGTCTTCCTTAGAGAGTTGTGGAATGTCCTTATTAGTTTCTTCACCCTCTGGGATAACAATTACTTGGAGATTTTTAAAAAGTTATTATTAGTATAAATAGTCATATATTCAATTGTTATACACCATTTATATTGTAACAAGAGTTTACCAAGCATGATGTACACCTCAGTCCAGCCCAGTTGAAAATACTATACACATCAACAGATGATAAACAATATCTGTGTCCCACAAGTGTTTTATATATTTTTATTTCAATTTCTTTTATACATTCAATCAAATATGTCACTTAGCTTGTAAAGTAAATATTCCAACATGTATACTTTTCTCACCAGTCCAGGTGACAATACTGTAGATGTTATCTTCAACAGATAATAACCCATTTCTTTGTCCCATTAATAACTTCCCTCTCTAGGAAAACTCTTTTTTATTTATTATTAGTATTACTATTCATACAGTCAATTGCTATACATCATTTATATTGTAAAGAGACTTTACCAAGCATGAAGTATACCTCAGTCCAGCCCAGTTGAGAATATTATACACATTCTCACCAACAGGGTCTTACCTTTCTATTTTTTCCCGAAATTTCCTTTCTTATACTCTTCCCTTCTGAAACTTTCTTTCCACTTTGTCTCTAGTGTCCATTACAATTTTTAATGTTTTTCTGTTCTCTAGTCTTTCAGTCTCTACCATAGAGTACTGACAGCCAGTATATATTAAGTGGAGACATATAATATGTCTCTTTCTAGCCTGATTTGCTTCACTCACCAACAAATCTTCCATATTTTCCTCTTCCTATCAAATTCCAGGGCCTTGTTGGGTTTTTTTTTATGGCTGAATAGTATTTCATGGAGTATTTATGCCAAAATTTTTCAATCCATTCATCTGTTTGTGGACATTTGGGTTGGTTCCATGTCTTAGCAATCGTGAATAATGTTGCAATAAATATAGTTGTGCAAGCGCTTTTCTGACTGCGTGTTCTCCTATCCTTTGGGTAGATACCCAGAAGTTGAATTGCTGGATCATATGATAGTTCACTTTGAATGTCTTTGATGAACTTCTATATTGTTCTCTACAGTGGCTGGACCAATTTACCTTCCCACCAACAGCGTAGGACTGTTCCTCATTCACCACATCCCTATGAGCACTTATCATTATTTGTTTTAATCATCACCATTCTGACTGGGGCTAGGTGGTATCTCATTGTGGTTTTGATTTGCATCTTCCTTACAATGAGGGATGTTGAGCATTTTTTATATGCTTTTGGCTGTTCATATGTCTTCCTTAGAGAGTTGTTTATTTAGCTCATTTTCCCCTCCTTTAATAGGGTTATCATTTTCTTCCAGGTAAGCCACTTAATTTCCCTTTGTATTCTGGTTATCAGTTCCTTATCTGAGGCACAGTTAACAAAAATCCTCTCCCACATTGAGGGTTGTCGATTCATACTAATTATGGTGTCCTTTCTATGCAGAAACTTCTTAATCTGATGTAATCCCACCTGTCTATTTGAGGGATTATTGCCTGTGTTTAGGGGATCTTGCTTAAGAAATCTTTGCCTACCCCAATGTCTCCCAGAGTTTCCCCAGTGTTTTTCATCAGTAGTTTTATAATTTGTCAATTATCAGTTGGCTGTGTGTTTTGGGGTTTATTTCTTGGGTCTCTACTCTGTTACATTGATCCTCATGTCTGTTTTTGTGCCAATACGATGCTGTTTTGATTATCACGTCTTTGTAATATATTTTTGGGTCAGGAAGTAACATGGCACCTACTCTAGTCTTCTTGCACAGGATGGTTTTAGAAAAATGGGGGCTTTTATGGTTCCAGATAAATTCTATGGTTGTCTTTTCTAGATCTTTGAAGAGTGTCTCTTCTAATTTTATAGGGATTGCATTAAAGATGTAGATTGATTTGGGTAGCATTGCCATTTTGCTTATAGTACTATTCCCAATCCAAGAAAATGGGATATCCTTCCACTTTTTAGTATCCTTTTCAATTTCCTTTTTAAGATTTTCATAGTTTTCCTTTTAGAGGTCTTTGTCTTCCTTGGTTAGTTTTATTCCTAAGTATCTTATAGCCACTTTTTTGTGGCTATGGTAAATGGGATTACTTTCTTCAGTTCTGTCTCTGTCTGCTTTTTGGTTGTATATAGAAATGCTATGGATTTTTGAAAGTTAATTTTGTATTCTGCCACTTTACTGTATTCATCTATTACTTTGAGGAGTTGTTTGGAGGGTACTGTTGGCTCTTCTATGTATACAATCATGTCATCTGCAAAAAGAGATAATTTCAGCTCTTCTTTCCCTATTGGAATGCCTTTTATTGTCTTCTCTTTTCTGATCAGACTGGCTAGGACTTCCAATACTATATTGAATAAATTATGGAAACTTGTGTACACATTATCCTTTGTCTCTATGAATCTTTTGACTTCAGTCTTAATCTCTTCAATTGTCATGAAGTCATTCAGAAATAGTTTATTTAGTTTTCTTGTTCTTGTGTATTTTTGAAAGTTTTTCCAGAGATTAATATAAATTTTAATTCCATTGTGGTTGGAGAAGATGGTGGATATAGTTTCTATGCCTTTGAATCTGTAAAGGCTGGTTTTGTGCCCTATCATGTGATCAATCTTTGATAAAGTACCATGCGAGGCTGATAAAAATGTATATTTTGTGATTTTTGGGGTGGAAAGTTCTATAGATGTCTATAAAGTCTATTTGATTTATGGTATCATTTAGGTCCTGAGTCTCTTTGCTTGTTTTCCATCTCAGTGAACTGTCTAAAGGAGATAATAGGTACTGAGAATTCCAACAATTATTGTGTTGCAGTCTATCTCTTCTTTTAAATCTAGCAGTCTTTTCTTTACATATTTGGGTGCTCCTGGGTTTGCTGCATAGATATTTATAAACATAATATCTTCTTGGTGAATTAGGCCTTTTACTAGTATATAATGCCCTTCTTTGTCTTTTTTTACAGTTTTTATCATAAAGCGTATATTGTCTGAAATCTGTATAGTGACTCCTGCATGTTTTTGGTTTCCATTTACATGGAATACTTTTTTCTAGCCTTTTACTTTTAGTCCACAAATGTATTTATCCATGTGATGGGTTTCTTGTAGGCTGCGGTTAGGGTTTGTAATTTGTAATCCATTTAGCCAGTCTGTGTCTCTTGATTGGAGAATTTAATCCATTTACATTCAACATTATTATTGATATTTCCAGACTTGTCCCTACCATTAGGTTGGCCATTTTCCTGGTTGCTTTTGTTCTCTTATTGCTTTCTGTTTTGCTTTAGCTTTCTTGATATAGCGCTCCTTTCAGAATTTCTTGAAGAGATGGCCTGGAATTGATAAATTCTATCAGGTTTTGTTTATCTGAGAACGTTTTTATTTTCTTTTCTCATATGAAGTATAATCTTCCTGGGTATAGCATTCTTGTTTGAAATTGTTTTTCATTTAGCACTTTGCATATATTTCCCCATTCTTTCCTTCTTGCATTGTTTCCGATGAGAGGTTTGGTGTTAGTCTGATGGGATAGTCTTTGTAAGTGATTTGATGTTTCTCTCTTGCCAATCTTAGTATCTTGTCTTTATTTGTCATTATGGTCAATTTAGCTATGGTGTGGTGTGCAGAGGGTCTTCTTGAATTTATTCTACTTGGGGTTCTTTGTATTTCTTTGGTCTGGATGTGTGAATGCCTCTGTAGACTTGGAAAGTTTCCTTCTAGAATTTTGTGGAATAGATTATCAATGCCCCTATTAGTTTCTTCACCTTTTGGAATACCAGTTATTTGGGTTTTGGCATGTTTCATGGTATCTCGTATTTCTTGTATATTATCCTTAGTTTTATTGACTGTTTCTTAGTATTCTTGATAATTTCTTTAGGTCATTGGTTTTGTCTTTTACATTTAAAATTCGATCTTCTGTATGGTCTAGCCTGATTTCAATTCTCTCAAAGGATGTTTTAATTTCCTGTATTACACCCTTTATATCTAACTGTTCCATTTGATTCTTTATTATGGTGTCCAATTCTTCTTTCATATCTTGGATGAACTTCCTCATCTCTTGGAGATCAACATCTCTTTTCTCTTGCATCTCATAGAATTTTCTTACCATAAATATTCTAAATTCTTTTACTGACATTGCTGTATTATCCTCTAAATTTTTCCTACTTGGAGACGAGTTACAGTGTTCCCTTGCTGGATATGTACTACTTGATTCTCTCATCCTTGAGATTCTTCTACAATTTTCAGTCATTTAATGTATTCTTTTCTGTCCAATTTGGAGAAGTATTCTGTAACTGTGAGCTCATATGTTTCCCAACTGTGAAATGATTTGGTGCTATTTTCTTTCTTCTACTGTGTCCTCCAATGTGGGAATCACTGGAGGAGTTTTGCAATCGGATTTATGAAGTGATATTTCAGTATTTTTGCAACTACTACAGTGAGGTACAATGAATTCTCTAAAATTCACAATGTTCAATTGTTTAGCTACTATGCACCTGGTCATCTCTAGGCAGTGGGTAAGGGCTGAGCCGTAAAACAGGAAACTAAGGTAAAAGAAAAACAACGTAGGCTGTAGAAATAGTAAGAAAAAAAGGAAAAAAAGAAGGAAAGTACTAGAAGAAAAAAAAAGAAAAAGAAAAATGAAAAGAAAAGAAATCACCTCATGGAAAATGAAATAAGGTTAAAAATGGAAAACCACATGGTGCACTTGCATGCCGTGTGAAGGCCTAACAGAGGCTAGGTTGAAGATACCTGGTCGCTTTCTATCTTGGGTGCAAGAAGAAGAGAGAATTTAACAAGAGAAAGGTACAAGCAAGGAAGAAATTGCTGTTCTTTTTTTAAGAGAAAAAAAATGGAAGGGACATAGTAGAGCAAGAGGAGGTGCCGCTTGTCCACCTGGCTAACACTGGGGTCTGGAGTGGGGTCTCTGGCTGTGAGAGAGCTTCTAAGCCCTTAGCTGAACCCAGAGGCCCAATAGAGGCTAAGGTGAAGATGCCTGGCTTCTTTCTATCCTGGCTAAAACTGGGGGTCTGGAGTGGGGTCTCTGGCTGGGAAAGGGCTTCAGAGCCCTGAGCTGAACCCAGAGGCCAAACAGAGGCTAAGGTGAAGATATGAAAACTCTTTTTGTTTGCTGTAAAGATGCACAGTGATTGAATGTAAAAAATAATAATAAATAAATAAATAAATAAAATAAAAAGAAGAAGAAGAAAAAAAGAAAAAATGCCAATGCTTACTTTCATTGACATTTTCTATGGATTTTTTTTAGAGTATTGAAAAACAAAAGTTATAAAACAAACCCAGATATGGTATATTTCTCTTCTAATTTTATAATTTCTTTAAGTTTATTAATTTTTTACAATTACTTACATATTTATTTCCAAGAGAGAGAAATACAGAGACAGAGGGACGGTATCCATTACAGGGTCTTGATAGTACAATCTACTGCCAGCTTCAACCAGCCTTGAACCATGAACATTCACAGGGAGTTCTTCGAAAATAAACCTGGAACTTTGTCAACCGAATGTGTCTCACGTAGCATTGCATTAAAAAAAAAATATTTATTGAAGTTTATTTGTCAATATTATTTTTAAATTTGACCAGAGAGAGAAGGAGAAAGCAAAAGTAAGGAAAAAAGCCACCAGATCCAGAAGTCGAATCATATTCAGCCATGTGGGAGTCCAGTGCCTAAAGCACCATACCACCTGCTGGCTCCAAGAGCATTGTATTTTACCACTGTGGCATCATGAGGTCGCCAATCTTCTAAACTTGGTTAACATTGAGTTTAGTTTGTTTGTGTTTTGTGGCTGTTCTAAACTTGGTTAAAATTGAGTTTAGTTTGTTTGTGCTTTGTGGCTGTCTCTTGGGGCATCATGTACAGTTATTTGTTTAGGATCTTTTTTCTTTTTTAATGGAGCCACTTAGTGTTCTAAACCTATTCCTTATAACTGGTCTTACTTACCCACCACACCTAACACAGGCGCACCCAAATATGTGAAGGAAAGACTGTTAAATCTAAAAGAGGATATAGACTGCAACACACTAATTCTTGGAGACCTCAACACCGCACTATCCCCTCTGGACAGATCATCTAGACAAAAAAAAATAGGTCAAGAGATCAAGGATCTAAATGATAACATAAATAAAATAGACTTAACAGACATCTATAGAACTTTCCATCCAAAAACCATGATATACACCTTTTTCTCACCCCGACATGGAACCTTTTCACAGATTGACCACATCATAGGGCACAAAGCAAGCCTCTACAGATTCAGAGGCATAGAAACTACATCCAGCATCTTCTCTGACCATGATGGAATTAAACTTAATTTTAATTTCAAGAGAAATCCTCAGAAATACCCAAATACATGGAAACTAAATAATCTACTCCTGAATGACTCCCCTACTACTGAAGAAATAAAGACTGAAATCAAAAGATTCATGGAAACCAATGACAATGAGGACATGAGTTGTTGTTTTGTTTTGTTTGTTTTTTTTTTTTTTGAGAGAGGTTTTTCGCTATAGGACACGTGCGCTCGCCAGACAGACAAAGACATAGAGACAGAAAGCGAGAAATCACCCCCCAGGGGGGATGATCACGCCGCAATCCCTTCTCCTCCATTCTCCTTTGGGATCTTGGGCACGCATGCACACGCGCCCGGTGTGAGTTTTAAGCCACCGGGTCCGAGACGCGAACCGCGGTCGATTACGTGGGAGTCCAGCGACATAGCCATTACACTAACTGCTGGTTCCCAGGACATGAGTTTTCATAATCATCGGAACACTGCAAAAGCAGTCATAAGAGGGAAGTTCATAGCAATTAGTGCACATAAGAAGAAGACAGAAAGAGGCTAATGGATCACCTACCATCATGCCTCAAGGAATTGGAAAAGCAACAAAAAAATAATCCAAAAAATTCCAGGAGAAAGGAAATAATAAAGATCCGAGCAGAAATAAATGAAATAGAAAATAAACGTACTATACAGAAAATAAATGAAAGTAAAAGCTGGTTCTTTGAAAGAATAAATAAAATCGATATACCACTAGTGGGACTTATTAAGAAGAAGAGAGAAAGGAACCAGGTGAATCAAATCTGCAATGAAGGTGGTTATATAACAACAGACAGAGAAGAAATTCAAAACATCATTAGAGGTTACTTTGAACATCTGTATGCTAAGAAACAAGACAACCTGGATGAAATGGACAAATTCCTGGACAAATATAATCTACCAAGAATGAGCCAGGAGGATATAGAAAGTCTGAATAGGCCCATAAAAAGCCAGGAGATTGAATCAGTAACAAATAACCTCCCAACAAAGAAAAACCATGGCCCTGATGGATTCACCTCTGAATTCTACAAAACCTTCAAAGAGGAGTTAACCCCTTGGGACGAGCAGTTAGTGTAATGGCTATGTCGCTGGACTCCCATGTAGTTGACTGTGGTTCGCGTCCCAGACCCGGTGGATTAAAACTCATGCCGGGCGCGTGTGCATGCGTGCCCAAGATGCCAAGAGGAGAATGTAGGAGAAGGGATTGCGGCATGGCCATCCCCCCTGGGGGGTGATTTTTCGCTTTCTGTCTCTCTGTCTCTCTCTGTCTGGTGAGCACACACGCCCTATCACAAAAACCTCTCAAAATAAAATAGAGTTAACCCCCATTCTGCTCAAGTTATTTCTAAAGATCCAGAAGAGTGAATCCCTCTCTAATTCATTTTATGAAGCCTCTATCACCCTTATTCTTAAAACAGGTAAGAACAGGACAAGGAAAGAAAACTATAGACCAATATCTCTGATGAATATAGATGCAAAGATTCTCAACAAGATACTAGCAAATCATATCCAACAACTTATAAAAAAGATCATACACCATGATCAGGTAAGCTTTATTCCAGGAATGCAAGGTTGCTTCAACATATGCAAAACCATAAATATAATACATCATATTAACAGGAATAAGGATAAAAACCATATGGTCATATCGATTGATGCAGAAAAAGCATTTGATAAGATACAACATCCCTTCATGATCAAGACTCTCAGCAAAATTGGCATAGAAGGGCCATTTCTCAACACAATAAAAGCCATCTATGAAAAACCCATAGCAAACATCATCCTCAATGGAGAAAAGCTGAAAGTTTTCCCACTAAAGACGGGAACAAGACAAGGGTGACTGCTTTCTCCACTCCTTTTCAATATAGTACTGGAAATCCTCACCAATACAATTAGAAAAGAGGAAAAAATAAAAGGCATAACAAGAGGAAAAGACGTGAAACTCTCTTTATCCTCAAATGACATGAGGGAACCAGCAGTTAGCATAATGGCTATGTTGCTGGACTCCCACATAGTCGACCGCGTTTCGCGTCCCGGACCCGGTGGCTTAAAACTCACACTGGGCGCGTGTGCGTGCGTGGCCAAGATCCCGAGAGGAGAATGGAGGAGAAGGGATTGCGGCATGACCATCCCCCCAGGGGGTGATTTCTCGCTTTCTGTCTCTATGTCTCTCTCTGTCTGTCTGGCGAGTGCACGCACCCTATAGTGAAAACCTCTCCAAAAAAAAAAAAAAAACAAAAACAAAAACAAAAACAAATGACATGATTGTATACATAGGAGAACCAATGGTCTCCATGGAAAAATTACTGGAAGTAATGCACGAATACAGTGAAGTTGCTGGATATAAAATCAATATACAGAAAACTATAGCATTTCTATATACGAATAACAGGCAGACTGAGATAGAACTGAAGAAAGTTATTCCATTTACCATAGCCACCAAAAGTATAAGATACTTAAGAATAAATCTAAGCAAAGAATTTAAAGACCTCCATGAGGCAAACTATGAGAAGCTAAAAAAGGAAATTGAAAATGACACAAAAAGTAGAAGGACGTCCCATGTTCCTGGATTGGAAGAATTAATATAACCAAAATGGCAATTCTACCCAAACTAATCTACTTATCTAATATAATGCCAATCAAAGTATCAGACGCATTCTTCACAGATCTAGAAAAGACAATCATAAAATTCATCTAGAATCATAAAAGACCCCGTATTGCCAAAACAATTCTACACAAGAAGAGTAAAGTGAGTGGCATTTCACTCCCTGACCCAAAAATATACTACAAAGCTCTGGTAACCAAAACAGCATGGTACTGGCACAGATACAGACAGGAGTACCAATGGAACAGAATAGAGTCCCTAGAAATAAATTCCTAAACATACAGTCAACTGATTTTTGACAAGGGGTACCAGTCAATCCAGTGGGAAAAGGAAAACCTCTTCAGTAAATTGTGCTGGAAGAACTGGATTTCCACCTGTAGAAAGATGAATCTGAACCCCTACCTCTCACCTTTGACAAAAATCAAGTCAAGGTGGATCAAGGATCTAAATCTAAGACCTCAAACTATAAAACTGCTACTGGAAAACACTGGGAAAACTCTGGGAGACATTGGTGTAGGGAAAGACTTCTTAAATAAAACCCCCAAAGAACAGGCAATAATCCCCAAAATAGACAAGTGGGATTACATCAGACTAAGAAGTTTCTTCATGGCAAAAGACACAGTAATTAGTGTGAATCCACAGTCCTCTGAATGGGAAAATATTTTTGTAAATTTTGCATCAGATAAGGGTCTGATAAGCAGAATACACAAGGAATTCAAGGTGCTGTTTGGAAAAAAGATCGGCCCTATTAAAAGATGGGAGAAGGAGTTGAAAATAACACTCTCTAAAGATGACATATGAATAGCCAAAAGGCATGTGGAAAAATGCTCCACATCCCTCATTGTAAGGGAAATGCAGATCAAAACAACATTGAGATACCACCTAACCCCGGTCAGAATGTCTAAGATTAAAAAAACAAAAAATAATAAGTGTTGGCGGGGGTGTGGTGAAAGGGGAACTCTCTTATACTGCTGGTGGGAATGTAAATTGGTCCAGCCACTGTGGAGAACAATTTGGAGATTCCTCAAAAATCTAAAAATAGAACTACCATATGATCCAGCAATCCCACTTCTCCATATCTACCCAAAGGACAGAAGAATTCTTAATTGGAAAAGTGCTTCCACATCTATGTTTATTATGGCATTATTCACTATTGCTAAGACATTGAACCAACCCAAATGCCCCCGTATGGCTGAATGTATTGAAAAACTGTGGCACATATACTCTATGGAATACTATTCAGCCATAAAAAACAACAAAACCCTGGCTTTTGACAAAAAGTCTAAGAATATAGAAGATTTATTGCTGAGTGAAGCAAGCCAGTTTATGAAAGAGAGACACTGTATGTCCCCACTTAATATATACCAAGTCTCTGCACTCTATAACTGAAACTGATTGACCTAAGTTGTACAAACACAAGAGATGGGGGTTAGTGCCAGAAGTGGAGTGTGTGGAGAAGAGCAACCTAAGGAAGGACATTTGGTAGAGGGGTATGGAGAGAGAGTATTGACGGGATGGGGAGGTGTGGTGTTATTGATGGAAGATACTCTGATCAACTGGACTGGGGAGAAATGTTCACACACATACTGAAATGTTCACTTTGTAAGCTAAATAATATGATTGAATTTATATAATTAATTAAAATAAAAAAGTGAAAAAAAAAGAAAATAAAACTGGTCTTACTGTACTCCATAGGATTTGACAGGCTGTGTTTTTTTTTTTTGTTGTTAATTTTTAATTTAATTTTCTTTTATACATTCAATCACATTATTTAGCTTACAAATGAATATTTCAACATGTGAACTTTTCTCCCTAGTCCAGTTGATAAAACTATAAACTTATTTTCAACAGATAATACCACATTTCTTTGTCCCGTTAATGCTTTGCCTCTCTATTTTTCTTCTAAATGTCCTTCCTTAGACCCTACTCTTTCAACACACACAATATCTGGTATTCACATCCATTTTCTGTGTTTCTATATCATTTAGTCAATCAGTTTCAGTCATAGAGTATAGACACTTGGTATATATTAAGTGAGAACATACAATGTCTTTCCTTCACAGCCTGGCTTGCTTCACTCAGTAATAAATCTTCCATATTCTTCCAATTTTTGTCAAAGGCCAGAGTTTTGTTGTTTTTTAAATCCTGCCTACTTCTAAAGGGGGTGGGGTCCTGGTCTTGGAAGCCAGGAAGTGGAGCAGGGGCAAGTGGTGCCCCTGCCTCAGTTTACCTTGCTGGCCAGGAGCCTAGAGATGGAACTGGAAGGCTCCTGCAGAGCAAGGGTCAGTCTGTGGTACTGAAACATTCACTTTGTAAGCTAAATAATGTGATTGAATGTATAAATTAAAATATAAATAAATTAATTAATTAATTTAAAAAATGAATTCAGACGTGAATCCATCAGAACCTGGGTTTTTATTTTTGGAGGTTATTTTACTGATTCAATCTCATTGCTTGTTATGGGTCTATTCAGGCTTTCCATGTCCTCCTGATTCAATCTTGGTAGTTTATATGTGTCCAGCAGTTTGTCCATCTCATCCAGGTTTTCTTTTCTGTTGGCATATAGTTGCTCATTGTATCCCCTAATGATGTTTTATATTTCTATTATGTCTTTTGTAATGTCTGATTCATTGTGAATTTGATTTATCTGGTTCCTTTCTCTTTTCGTCTTAATTAATCTAGATAATAGTGTGTCAATCTTGTTCATCTTATCAAAGAACTATCTTTTGCTCTTATTTATATCCTATATAGTTCATTTGTTTTCTATTTCATTTATTTCTGCTTGCTTCAACTTTTATTATTCATTTTTCCTTCTGGCATTTTTTGAGTTTTTGTTGTTGTTTTTCCAATTCTCTGAAGCATCATGTTAGGTGTCAATTTGCCATCTTCTCATTTTTTTCTTATACACATTAATTGCTATGTACTTCCCTCTTGTTACTGCCTTTGTAGTGTCTTATAAATTATAGAAACTAGTGCACTCATTATCATTGGTTTCAATTAATCTTTTAATTTCAGGTTGAATTTCTTCACTAGTTACAAAGTCATTCAGAAGTAGTTTGCTTAATTTTCATGTTTGTGCATTTGTTTCTATGCCTTTGAATATGTAAACGGTTCTTTTGTGCCCTATTATGTGGTTGATCTTCTAAAATGCTTCATGCAGGGGTGAGAAAAATATATATTTTGTGGGTTTCACATGGAAGATTCCATAGATGTTTGTCAAGTCTGTTAGATTTATAGTATCCTTTAGATCCTGTATCTCTTTGCTTATTTTTTATCTTGATGATCTGTCCAAATGATATAGTGGGGTTTTGAGATTCCTAATAATTAGTGTGTTGCAGTCTATCTCTATTTTTTTTAAGATCTAGTAGTCTTTTCTTCACATATTTGAGTGCTTCTGAGTTGGGTGCATAGATATTTATAAGCGTTATGTCTTCTTGATGAATTAGCCTTTTTACCACTCCATAATGCCCTTCTTTATCTCTGTACAGTTTTTCTTTTAAAGCCCATTTTGTCTGAAGTTAGTATCGCAACTCCAGCTCTATTTTGGTTCCTGTTTGCATGGAGTGTGTCCTTTTCCAGCCCTTCTGTTTTAGTCTGTGTATATCTTTATCCAGAAGGTGTGTTTCTTATAGGCAACAAATAGAGTTTCAGTTGTTGTTGTTATTCATTCAGCCAATCTATGTCTTCTGATTAGATAATGCAATGCATTAACATTCAGTATTATTATTGATATTTCTGAACTTGTCATGCCCATTATGTTGGCAATTTTCTTGGTTGTTTTTTGTTCCCTTATTTCTGCCTGTGTTTTTATTTTCCTGGTATAGCACACCCTTCACAACTATTTGAAGAGCTGTTCTGGTGTTAATAAATTCTTTCAGGTTTTCTTTATCTGAGAATGTTTTATATTTTCTTCCCACTTGACGGATAATCTTGCTAGACATAGTAATCTTGGTTAAAATTGTTTTTCTTTTTTAATTTAGATTTATTTATTTACATTTATTTACTATACATCATTATAGCATACAAAATGAGATTTTCCATCCAGGACACACTGTATTTTGGCTCAATCAAGCATATCAACATATGTGTTATTGTCAACAAATAATTTTCAATTTCTTGTTTCCTGTATATTTTGGGGTTTTTTTTCCCATCCTTAATTCCCTCTCACCCTCTGCCATCTCCCACCCTCCTCCCACACTGTCTCTGGTATCCATGGTTACTTTCTATGCCTTTTACCCCCCACATTTTATTGATTCACTAAAGATATTAATTAATCTAAATATTTTGAATAGCAAGCACAGCTGATATATACATATCCATGAACACAAATCTGACTTTAGGCATAAACTTCAGTGAGTAGAATGAACATACTATAAAGTAGCACTTAGCTGGGGCTATATAGCTTACTGCAGTCATCAAATAGGTATTTTTAATGCATTTTTTTAAATTTCAAGAAAAAATCATTGTGGTTTCTTTTCTGAATTTTTTTTTAGAGGTTTTTGCTATAGGGTGCATGTGCTTACCAGAAAGACAGAGAGAGACAGAGAGATAGAAAGCGAGAAATCACCCCCCAGGGGGGATGGCCATGCCGCAATCCCTTCTCCTCCATTCTCCTCTCAGGATCTTGGGTACACGCACACACACACACCCGGCATGAGTTTAAGCCATTCGGTCCAGGACTTGAACCGTGGTCCACTACATGGGAGTTTAGCGACATAGCCATTACACTAACTGCTGGTCCCCCTGAAACTTTTTTAAATTAATTAATTTACATTCATTCCCTATCGTCTCAGCATACAAAATGTGATTTCCCATCCAGAATATACTGCATAGTGGCTTAATCATACATGTTGTCATCAATAATTTTCCATATCTAATTTCATATATATATATATATATATATATATACCCTTATTTCTGACCCTTTGCCCTTTCTCACCCTCTTCTCACACTATCTCTGGTGTCTACAATTGACTTCCATTCATTTCCCCTTCCCACATTTTATTGGTCACGCACTTTATAAAATAATCCAACTACTTTCCATAGCAAGTTCAGCTGGTAATTTCAAGAAAGGCAGTATAAACTTTAATAAACCAAAGAAATGCTAAGGAACTTTGCTTAAAACTTAAATCCAGGAAACAGTTTAGGATTCTGTTCAAATAGTAGGTACATGATCATATTGACAGCTCAAGATGGAAAAAAATCTTTAAAACCAGACAACACAGCCTAGAAGAAAATCAGCAATATTTTAGTCAAAAGTCATAAAATGCTATTTCACCAGTTCAGTCTCATGTACTTAATGTATCTTCTGCTGTGGTTTGATCTTCCTTATTGAATTCTGGGATATAATATTTAACTCCAGACTTGTCCCTATGATTAAGCTGGTCATTTTCTTAGTATTTGACCTCTTATTTCTGTGTGTATATATTTAATTTTTATGACATAGCACTCCATTGAGAACTTGGAGATCTGGTCTGGTGCTGGTAAATTCTTTCAGTGTTTATTTTTTTTTAACTTTACAATGTATTGCATCTCTTTCTCCAGAAGGAATACCATATATATCAGTCAATACAAACACATTAAAATCCCCATCATCACCCAATAGCTTTTCATTTTTTCCCAGATTATTCTATTATTATGATTATTACAATTTTTTTCTTTTTTCTTTTTTATTTCATTTTCTTTTATACATTCAATCACATTATTTAGCTTACAAAATGAATATTTCAACAGGGGAACATTTTTCCCTAGTACAGTTGATAAAATTATAGAATATCTTCAACAGATAATACCACAATTCTTTGTCCCATTAATGCTTTGTCTCTCTATTTTTCTTCTAAATGTCTTTCCTTTGATCCTCCTCTTTCACACACACTACATCTGGTATTTACATCTATATACTGTGTTTCTGTATTCTTTAGTCAATCAGTTTGAGTCAGAGTGCAGACACTCGGTATATATTAAGTGGGGACATACAATGCCTCTCTTTCATAGCCTGGCTTGCATCACTCATCAGTAAATACTTCATATTCATTTACTTCATGTCAAATGCCAGGGTTGTGAGGTTTTTTTGTTTTTTTTGTTTTAATGATTGAATAGTATTCCATAGAGTACATGTGCCACAGATTTTCTATCTATTCATCTGTTCATGGTTATTTTGGTTGGTTCCATGACTTAGCAATTGTGAATAGTGCCACAATAAACATCGATGTGCAAGCACTTTTCCCATTAAATATTATTCTGTCCTTTGGGTAGATACCAAGGAGTGGGATTGCTGGATGATATGGTAGATCTATTTGTAGATTTTTTTTTGGAGAGGTTTTCACTATAGGGCGCATGTGCTCACCAGACAGACAGAGAGAGACATAGAGACAGAAAACGAGAAATCACCCCCCAGGGGGGATGGTCACGCCACAATTCCTTCTCCTCCATTCTCCTCTCGGGATCTTGGGCACATACGCACACGTGCCCGGCGTGAGTTTTAAGCCACCGGGTCCAGGACGCAAACTACGGGCGACTACGTGGGAGTTCAGCAACATAGCCATTACGCTAACTGCTGGTTCCCTATTTGTAGATTTTTGAGGAATCTCCAAATTGTTC
Source organism: Tupaia tana (assembly GCA_026018925.1). NCBI lineage: Eukaryota > Metazoa > Chordata > Mammalia > Scandentia > Tupaiidae > Tupaia > Tupaia tana. Next base: position 108,987,019 of record JAKSZU010000009.1, on the reverse strand, counting down.
TCCACAGTAGCTGGACCAATTTACATTCCCACCAGCAGGGTAAGAGAGTTCCCCTTTCACCACACCCCTTCCAGCACTTATCCTTTCTTGTTCTTTTAATCTTAGTCATTCTGATTGGGGTTAGGTGGAATCTCATTGTTGTTTTGGTCTGCACTTCCTTTACAATGAGGAATGTTGAGCATTTTTTGTATGCATTCTGGCTATTCATATATCATCTTTAGAGAGTGTTTTTTTTTTTAACTCATTCTCTCATCTTTTAATAGGATTGATCAACTTTTTTCAGAACAGCTGCTTGAGTTCCTTGTGAATTCTGGTAATCAGTCCCTTATCTCATGCATAGTTTATAAAAATATTTTCTGATTCTGAGGGCTATTGATTCACAATAATTACTGTATCTTTTGCAATACAAAACTTCTTAGTCTGATGTAATCCCACTTGTCTATTTTGGGGTTTATCAACTGCACTTTGGGAATCTTGTTTAATAAGTCTTTGCCTACCCCAATATCTCCCAGAATTTCCCCAGGGTTTTCCAGGAGCAGTTTTATAGTTTGAGGTCTTAGATTTAGATCTTTGATCCACCTTGATTTGATTTTTGTCAGAGATGAGAGAGAGGTAGGGGTTCAGATTCATCTTTCTGCAGGTTGATATCCTGTTTTTTCAGCACGATTTGCTGAAGAGATTTTCCTTTTCCCACTGGATAGACTGGTAGCCCTTGTCAAAAATCAGTTGATTGTATGTTTGGGAATTTATTTCTAAAGACTCCCTTCTGTTCCATTTGTTCACATGTCTGTTTCTGTGCCAGTACCATGCTCTCTTTTGATTACCACAGCTTTGTAGCATATTTTTGGGTCAGGGGGTGATATGCCACCCATTCCACTCTTCTTATGCAGAATTGCTTTGGCAATAAGGGGTCTTTTATGATTCCATACAAATTATAAGATTGTATTTTCTAGGTCTGTGAATAATGTCTCTGGCATTTTTATAGGGATTGCATTAAATATGTAGATTAATTTGGGTAGAATTGCCATTTTGATTATATTAATAATTCTAATCCAAGAACATGGGGTTTCCCTCCAATTTTTGGGTCATTTACAATTTATTTTTCTAACTTTTTGTAGTTTTCCTTGTGGAGGTTTTTAACTTCTTTCATTAGATTTATTCCTAAGGATCTTATACTTTTGTGGCTATGGTAAATGGAATTACTTTTTTCAGTTCTATATGAGTCTGCCTCTTGTTCATATATAGAAATGCTATAGATACCTGTATGTTGATTTTGTATCCTGCAACTGTACTGTATTAATATATTACTTCAAGAATTTTTTTATAGTAACTGCTGGGTCTTCTATGTATACAGTCATGTCATCTGCAAATAGAGTTTCACCTCTTCTTTTCCCATTTGAATGTGCTTTATTTTTTCCTCTTTTATGATTGCATTGGCGAGGCCTTCCAGTAGTATATTGAAAAGGAGTGGAGAAAGTGGGCATCCTTGTTTTCTACCCGTTTTTAGTGGAAAAACTTTTAGCTTTTTTCCAATCAGGATGATATTCACTATGGGTTTTTTATAGCTAGTTTTTATTGTGTGGAGAATGACCTTTCTAAGCACATATTGCTAAGATCATGACGTGATGTTGTATGTTATCAAATGCTTTTTCTGCCTCAATTGACATAGTCATATGGCTTTTATCTTTGTTCCAGATATTATGTTGTATTACATTTATGTTTTTGCATAGGTTGAACCTACCTTGCATTCCTGGAATAAAACTTAACTGATCATGATGTATAGTCGTTTTTATAAGATGTTCAATACTATTTACTAATATCTTGCTGAGAATCTTTGCATCTATACTCATCAGAGATATTGGTTTATAGTTTTCTTTCCTTGTCCTATCCTTATCTGTTTTAATGATAAGGGTAATAGGGGCTTCATAGAATGAATGAGGGAGAGATTCACCCTTTTGGATCTTTAGAAATAACTTGAGCAGACTGAGGATTAACTCTTCTTTGAAACTTTTGTAGAATTCAGAGGTGAAGCCATCAGGGACAGGGCTTTTCTTTGTTGAAAGGTTATTTATTACTGATTCAATCCCCTGGCTTGTTATGGGCCTCTTCAGACTTTCTATATCTTCATGGCTCAATCTTGGTGATTATATGTGTCCAGGAATTTGTCCATCTCATCTAGATTGTCTTGATTCATGGCATATAGTTGTTTACAGTATCCTCTAATAATGTTTTTTATTTCTACTATATCTGTTGTTATATTGTCTGCTTCATTGCAGATTTGATTTTATCTGGTTTCTTTCTCTCTTCTTCTTCTTAAGTCTCCCTAGTGTCCTATTAACTTTGTTTATCTTTTCAAAGAACCAGCTTTTACTTTCTTTTATTTTCTGTATAATTTGTTTATTTTCTATTTCATTTATTTCTGCTCATATCTTTATTATTTTCTTTCTCCTGGAGGTTTTAGGATATTTTTGCTGTTGCTTTTCCTATTCTCTGAGGCATGATCTTATGTGATCCATTTGCCTTCTTTCTGTCTTCGTAGGTGCACAAATTACTATGAACTTTCCTCTTATGACTGCTTTCTTTAATTTAAATTTATTTATTTACATTCATTCACTATACATCATTACAGCATACAAAATGAAATTTCCCATCCAGAATACACTGTACACTGGTTCAATCAAGCACATCAGCATACATATTATCATCAACAAATAATTTCCCATTTCTTGATTTCTTTATATTTTGCTTTTTTTGCCATCCTTGATTCCCTATCTCTCACACTCTGCTGTGTCCCACCATCCTCCCACACTGTCTCTGGTATCCATGGTTTGTTTCTATGCCTTTTCTCCCCATTTTATTGATTTGCTAATGAACTTAGTTAATCTAAGTATTTGCAATAGCAAGCGCAGCTCAAATATGTATATCCATGAACACAAGTCTGACTTTAGGCATAAAACTCAGTGAGTAGAATGAACATACTATAAAGTAGCACCTAGCTGGGGCGATATACCTTACTGCAGTTATCGAATATGCATTTTTTTAATTTCAAGAAAAATAGTTATTGTGGGTTTTTTTTCCTCCTGAAACTTTTTTTAATTAATCAATTTACAATCCACACCTAAGCATCATCACAGCATACAAAATGTGGTTTCCCATCCATAATATACTGTATATTGGCTTAATCATGCATGCTATCATCAATAATTTTACATATCTAGTTTCATATATATATATATATATATATATATATATGTATATATATATATATATATATATATATATATATATGTATATATATATATGTGTGTGTGTGTGTGTGTGTGTGTGTGTGTATTTACCCCTATGTCTGACCCTCTACCCTTTCCTACCCTCTTCTCCCAATATCTCTGGTGTCTACAGTTGTCTTCCATCCCTTTTCCACCCACATTTTATTGATCACACAATTTCTGAAATAATCTAACTACTTTTAATATCGAGTTCAGCTGGTAACTTAAACAAAAGAAGTTTTGAATTGATAGGGAAATTTGCTTAAAACTTAAAGCCTAGAAACAGGTTAGTATTCTGTTCAAATAGTAGGTACATTAACCTATTGACAGCTCAAGACAGAACAAAAACTCTTAAAACCCCTTGTCAAAAATCAGTTGACTGTATGTTTCAAAATTTATTTCTGGGGACTCTATTCTGTTCCATTGGTCCACATGTCTGTTTCTGTGCCAGTACCATGCTCTTTTAATTACCACAGCTTTGTAGTATATTTTTGGGTCAGGGAGTGAAATGCCGCCCACTCCACTCTTCTTGTGCAGAATTGCTTTTGCAATATGGGGTCTTTTATGATTCCAGACAAACTTTATGATTGTCTTTTCTAGATGAGTGAAAAATGTGTCTGGTTCTTTGATTGGCATTGCATTAAATATGTAGATTAATTTGGGCAGAATTGCTCTTTTGATAATATTGATTCTTCCAATCATGGAACATGGGATATCCTTTCACTTTTTTTGCAATTTTCTTTCTTTTTTTATTTAATTTATTTCTTTTTTTGTATATACATTCAATCGCATTGTTTAGCTTACAATGTGAGCATTTCAATATGTGAACATTTCTCCCCAGTTCCATTGATCAAAATATCTTCAACCGATAACACTTCCGCATCCCGTCAATGTTCTACATCCGTATCCCTTCTCCAAATGTCCTTCATTAGGCCCCACACCTCTACGTACACCTCATCTGACAGTCCCACCCATCTCTTGGGTTTGTACAACCGTTAGTCAATCAATTTCAGTCATAGAGTGCAGACATTCGGTATATGTTAAGTGGGGACATACAATGTCTCTCCTTCATAGCCTGGCTTGCCTCACTCAGGAGTAAATCTTCCATGTTTTTCCACATTCTGTCAAAAGCCAGGGTTTTGTTGGTTTTTATGGCTGAGTAGTATTCCATAGAGTATATGTGTCACAGTTTTTCAATCCATTCCTCCATACGGGGGCATTTGGGTTGGTTCCATGACTTTGCAATTGTTAATAGTGCCGCAATAAACATCGATGAGCAAGCACTTTTCCAATGAAGAATTCTACTGTCCTTTGGGTAGATACCAAGGAATGGGATTACTGGGTCATATGGTAGATCTATTTGCAGATTTTTGAGGAATCTCCAAATTACTTTCCACAGTGGCTGGACCAATTTACATTCCCACCAGCAGTGTAAAAGAGTTCCCCTTTCACCACACCCCCGCCAACACTTATCATTTTTTATTTGTTTAATCTTAGACATTTTGACTGAGATTAGGTGGTACCTCATTGTTGTTTTTATCTGCATTTCCCTTACGATGAGGGATGTTGAACATTTTTTCATATGCCTTTTGGCTATTCATATGTCATCTTTAGAGAGTGTTTTTTTTCATCTCCTTCTCCCATCTTTTAATGGGATTGATCGTCTTTTTTCCAAACAGCTTCTTTAGTTCCTTGTGTATTCTGGTTATCAGTCTCTTATCTGATGCAAAATTTACAAAAATATCTTCCCATTCTGAGGGCTGTCGATTCACACTAATTACTGTGTCTTTGCCCATGCAGAAACTTCTTAGTCTAATGTAATCCAACTTGTATATTTTGGGGATGATTAACTGTGCTTTGAAGGTCTTATTTAAGAAGTCTTTCCCTGGAAACCAGCAGTTAGCGTAATGGCTATGTCGCTGGACTCCCACGTAGTCGACCGCGGTTTGCGTCTCGGATCCGGTGGCTTACAACTCACGCCGGGCACGTGTGCGTGCGTGCCCAAGATCCCGAGAGGAGAATGGAGGAGAAGGGATTGCGGCGTGACCATCCCCCCTGGGGGGTGATTTCTCGCTTTCTGTCTCTCTGTCTCTCTCTGTCTGTCTGGCGAGCGCACGCGCCCTATAGCAAAAAACCTCTCCAAAAATAAAAAATAAAAAAAGAAGTCTTTCCCTACACCAATGTCTCCCAGAGTTTCCCCAGTATTTTCCAGGAGCAGCTTTATAGTTTGAGGTCTTAGATTTAGATCCTTGATCCACCTTGACTTGATTTTTGTCAAAGGTGAGAGGTAGGGGTTCAGATTCATCTTTCTGCAAGTGGAAATCCAGTTGTTCCAGCACCATTTGCTGAAGAGGCTTTCCTTTTCCCACTGGATTGACTGGTACCCCTTGTCAAAGATCAGTTGATTGTATGTTTAGGTATTTATTTCTGGGGACTCTACTCTGTTCCATTGGTCCAACTGTCTGTTTCTGTGCCAGTACCATGCTGTTTTGATTATTACACCTTTGTAGTATATTTTTGGGTCAGGGAGTGAGATGCCACCCACTCCAGTCTTCTTGTGTAGAATTGCTTTGGCAATACGGGGTCTTTTATGATTCCAGACAAATTTTATGACTGTGTTTTCTAGGTCTGTGAAGAAATGTGTCTGGTACTTTGATTGGCATTGCATTAAATATGTAGATTAATTTGGGTTGAATTGCCATTTTGATTATATTAATTCCTCCAATCCATGAGCATGGGATGTCCTTTCATTTTTTGTGTCATTTTCAATTTCTTTCTTTAGCTTTTCATAGTTTTCTTTGGGGAGGTCTTTAACTTCTTTGGTTAGATTTATTCCTAAATATCGAATACTTTTGGTGGCTATGGTAAATGGAATAACTTTTTTCAGTTCTATCTCAGTCTGCCTGCTATTCATATATAGAAATGCTATGGACTTCTGTATATTGATTTTATATCCTGCAACTTAACTGAATTCATGTATTACTTCCAGTAATTTTTCCATGGAGACCATTGGGTCTTCCATGTATACAATCATGTCATCTGCAAATAGAGAGAGTTTCACCTCTTCTTTTCCTATTTGGATGCCCTTTATTTTTTCCTCTTTTCTAATTGCGTTGGCGAGTACAACCAGTACTATATTAAAAAGGAGTGGAGACAGTGGACATCCTTGTCTTGTTCCTGTGTTTAGTGGGAAAGCTTTCAGCTTTTCTCCATTCAGGATGATTTTTGCTATGGGTTTTTCATAGATGGCTTTTATTGTGTTGAGAAATGGCCCTTCTATGCCAGTTTTGCTGAGAGTCTTGATCATGAAGGGATGTTGTATCTTATCAAATGCTTTTTCTGCATCAATCGATATGACCATATGGTTTTTATCCTTATTCCTGTTAACATGATGTATTACATTTATGGTTTTGTGTATGTTGAAGCAACCTTGCATTCCTGGAATAAAGCCTACCTGATCATGGAGTATGATATTCTTTATAAGTTGTTGAATATGATTTGCTAGTATCTTGTTGAGAATCTTTGTGTCTATGTTCATCAGAGATATTGCTCTATAGTTTTCTTTCCTTGTCCTGTCCTTATCTGTTTTAAGGATGAGGGTGATAGAGGCTTCATAGAATGAATTAGGGAGAGATTCACCCTTTTGGATCTTTAGAAATAACTTGAGCATAATGGGAATCAACTCTCCTTTGAAAGTTTTGTAGAATTCTGAGGTGAATCCATCAGGGCCAGGGCTTTTCTTTATTGGGAGGTTATTTATTACTGATTCAATCTCCTGGCTTGCTATAGGCCTATTCAGACTTTCTGTTTTTTCCTGGCTCATTTTTGGTAGATTATATTTGTCCAGGAATTTGTCCATCTCATCCAGATTGTTTTGTTTCTTAGCATATAGATGTTCAAAGTATCCTCTAATGATGTTTTGAATTTCTACTATGTGTGTTGTTATTTTACCAGCCTCATTACAGATTTGATTCACCAGGTTCCTATTCTCTTCTTCTTAAGAAGTCTCACTAGTGGTGTATCAATTTTGTTTATCTTTTCAAAGAACCAGCTTTTACTTTCATTTATTTTCTGTATAGTACGTTTATTTTCTTTTTCATTTATTTCTTCTCGGATCTTTATTATTTCCTTTATCCTGGAATTTGTTGGATTTTTTTTTTTTGCTGTTCCTTTTCCAATTCTCTGAGGCTTAATTTCAGGTGATCCATTAGCCTTCTTTCTGTCTTTCTCTTATGTGCACTAATTGCTATGAACTTCCCTCTTATGACTGCTTTTTCAGTGTCCCAAAGATTATGGAAACTCTTGTCTTCATTGTCATTGGCTTCTATGAATCTTTTGATTTCCTTCTTTATTTCTTCTGTAATAGTGGAGTCATTCAGGAGTAGGTTATTTAGTTTCCATATTTTTAGGTATTTTTGAGGATTTCTCTTGAAATTAAACTCAAATTTAATTCCACGATGGTCAGTGAAGATGCTGGATATAGTTTCTATGCCTCTGAATCTGTAAAGGCTTGCTTTATGTCCTATGATGTGGTCAATCTTCGAGAAGGTTCCATGTTGGGGTGAGAAAAAGTATATCTTTTTGTTTTTTGGTGGAAAGTTCTATAGATGTCTGTTAAGTCCAATTGATTTATGGTATCATTTAGTTCCTTTATCTCTTTGCCTATTTTTTGCCTAGATGATCTGTCCAAAGGAGATAATGCGGTGTTGAGATCTCTAAGAATTATTGTGTAGCAGTCTATCTCCCCTTTCAGATATAACAGTCTTTCCTTCACATATTTGGGTGCTCCTGTGTTAGGTGCATGCATATTAATAAGTGTTATATCCTCTTGATCTATAGAGCCTTTTACTACGATATAGTGCCCTTCTTTATCTCTTCAAACAGTTTTTGTTTTAAACCCTATTTTGTCAGAATTTAGGATAGCAACTCCAGCTGTTTTTTTGTTCAGAATTGCATGGTAAACCTTTTTCCAACCCTTCACTTTCAGTCTATGTATGTCTTTCTCCATGAGGTGGGTTTCCTATAGGCAACAGATAGAGGGTTTCTGTTTTTTTATCCATTCAGCTCGTCTGTGTCTTTTGATTGGAGAATTTAAACCACTAACATTCAAAGTTATTATCGATATTACAAGATCTGTTCCGACATTTAAGGTGGTCATTGTCTTAGTTGCCTGTTATTTGTTTGTTTCCGGCTGTTGCGTCTTTAGTTTTCCTGGAACAGTACTTTCTTCCGGGTTTCTTTTAGAGCTGGTCTGGTGTTGGCGAATTCTTTCAGGTTTTGTTTGTCTGAGAAGATTTTAATCTTTTTTTCCCATATGAAGGATAATCTTACTGGATATAATAGTCTCGGCTGAAATTGTTTCTCTCTTAACACTTTCAATATGTCTTCCCATTCTTTCCTTGCTTGCATTGTTTCTGATGTGAGGTCCAGTGTTAGCCTAATGGGATGGGCTTTGTAAGTTACTTCTCGTTTATCTCTTGCCAGTTTTAGTATCATGTCTTTATCTGTGGTGTTAGACAGCCTGGCTAAGATGTGCCTTGGGGAAGATCTTCTAGGGTTGATTCTATTTGGGGTCCTTTGTATTTCTTGGGTCTGGATGGTTGAGTGCCTCTCTAGACTTGGGAAATTTTCTTCCAGGATTTCATGGAATACATTTTCCATTCCAGTATTAGTTTCTTCACCTTATGGATGCCAATTATTCTAATGTTTGTGCATCTAATAGAGTCTAGTATTTCTTGTATGTTATCCTCATGTTTTTTAGTTATTTTTTCGATCATTTTGGTGTTTTTTTCTAGATCAGAAGTTTTATCTTCTACATCAGAGATTTGATCTTCAGCATGGTCTAATCGGCTCTTAACACTTTCCAAAGAGTTTTTGATTTCTTGTATTATAGACTTTATCTCTAATAGTTCCACCTGATTCTTTCTGAGGGTATCCATTTCTTCTTTTATATCCTGGAAGGACTTCCTAATTTCCTGCAGTTCATTGTCTCTTTTCTGTTCCAATTCACAGAATTTGGTCACCATGAATGTTCGAAATTCTATGTCTGTCATTTTGGTAACTTCCTCCATATTTATGAGACATGGAGGGGCGTTTTCCCTTGTTGGAGACATATTTCCTTGTTTATTCAGACCTGAGGCTCTTTTTCTACTTCTAGCCAGTGGAAGATGTATTCCCTTTTGAAAACCTCTTGGGGGAACGTTTCTCCCAATGAGTGTAAGTGTGTTTCCTTTTGTCTGAGAATAGGTGTTTGCCGAAGAATCTCTTCTGTTGTTTTTACCAATGTGCTCTCAAGAGGGGAACTCTACTGAGGTGTCTAAAAAGCAGTATTTCCGTTCTCACAGGTGGATCAGTATGAGGGAGGATCCCACAGACACTTATCTTACTAGGGAGTTTCAGATATCTGAATCTAGACCTGTCTAGTCCCTCTGGCAGGGGAACAATGAGGAGGAGAGGATAATATGAAACGAAGTGAAAGAGAACAGAGAAAAATAAAGAAAAATCGCATGATTTCACCAGAGGCCTGTAGGTGCAGGCAGGAAAGGAGAGTCTGTAGAAAGAGACCAAGCTAGGAATTAACAAAAGAATAGAGGGGCTTCAAGAAAAAAAGCCGCTGCAGGAAAATTCTCTCTACCGACCTAGGAGGTGGAGTCTTGTGCTGGGGAGTCTGGAAGTGGTGTGGGGATCAGAGGTGACCCTCCCTCAATATCCCTTTCAGCCTATGTGTGTACTTGATCATGCTTTTGATATCACAATTTACATATCTTTACATTTTATATTCCTTAGCAAATCATTTTAGGTATTGCTATTTTTAAAACCATTTTGATTTCTAACTTTCATTGTAAAGAAATAAATGACTTGAAGACTACTACTATTGGTATATTCCAAAATTTACAATATATTTACCTATTAATTTTATACTTTCATTATACTTTAATGTTGGATTTGCATCCTTTTACTTCTACTTGATGAACTACTTAGGCATTTCTTTCAATATAATTCTAGTGATTATGATTTCCTTTACATTTCTCTTGTGTGGAAACACCTTTATTTCATAATTAACATTTCACATACATTTTCTCCCTGCCTTTGATGTCTCTGCTGAGAAATATGCTGATAACTTATGTGAATCCCCTTCTATGTGACTTGGCTCTTTTCTCTTGCTGCTTTTGAAATTATCTTTTTGTCTTTGACATTTCAGGGTATGATTATTATTATTATTATTTTACACTTAAGAACTCTGTGTTACTAAAACTTACCAAATGTGGAACCAGCAGATGGTATAATGGTTCTGTGGTTGCACTCCCCCACAGTTGACTACAGTTTGAGTTCTGGACTCGATAGTTTAAAATTCATGCTAGGTATGTGTGCATGAGTGCTCAAGATCCAGAGAGGAGAATGGAGGAGAAGAAATTGTGGTTTGGCCATCCTCACTGTAAGGGTGATTTCTCACTTTCTGTCTCTGTCTCTCTGGCAAGTACACAAGCCCTATATAAAAAAATCTCTTTAAAAAAACATACTGAATGCATTTCCACATTCTGAATACACTGTGTATTGGTTCAAATAAAGGTATTACCACACTTATTATCACAAGAGACAAATTTTTATTTTCAAGGAACTCAAGCAGCTTACCTGAAAGAAAAAGATTAAACCAATTAAAAGATGGACAAAAGAGCTGAATAAACAACTCTCTAAGTAAGACATACAAACAGCCAAAAAGCATATAAAGAAATGCTCAACATCCCACATCATAACAGAGATGCAGATCAAAACCACAATGAGATACCACCTAACCCCAGTCAGAATGGCAAAGATAAAAAAAAAAAAAAGAAAAAAAAAAAAAAAAAAAAAAAAGAACCACCTGGTACGTGCTGGAGATGATGTGGTGAAAGGGGAACACTCTTACACTGTTGGTGGGAATGTAAATTGGTCCAGCCACTGTGGAGAACAATATGGTGGTTCCTCAAAGACCTTCAAATAGAATTACCATATGATCCAGCAATTCTACTCCTGGGTATATCCTGGGTATATACCCAAAGGACAAGAGAACACTCAGTTGAAAAAGCACTTGCACATCTATAGTCATTGCAGCCTTATTCATGATTGCTAAGACATGGAACCAACCAAAATGTCACAAACAGATGAATGGATAGAAAAGGTGTGGCACATATACTCCATGGAATACTACTCAGCCATAAAAAACCAACAAGTTCCTGAAATTTGATAGAAAGTGGATGAATATGGAAGATTTATTGCTGAGTGAGGCAAGTCAGGCTATGAAAAGGACACATTGTGTGTCTCCACTTAACATATACCAACTGTTCACACTCTGTGGTAGAGACTGAAAGACTGGAGGACATAAAAACAGTAAAAATTGTTATGGACACTAGAGACAAAGTGGAAAGCATGTGGGAGGGGAAGAGCATAGGAAAGGAAATTTGGAGAAAAAATAGAGAGGTAAGACATTTGTGGGACACAGATATGGTTTATTATTTGTTGATAAGGATGTGTATAGTATTCTCAACTGGGATGGATTGAGGTGTATATCATGCTGGATAAAGTCTCTTTACATTCTAAATGATGTGTTGTGATTAAATGTATAAAAAATAATAAAATTTAAAAATTAAGAAATAAAAATAAATGAATAAATAAAAAATATAATTTTTTCAATTACCAAAAAAAACTCAACTCTATTTATAATTGCCAAAAGTCAAAAGCAACAAAGATGTCTTTTTGAAGGTGAGTAGATAGATAAATGTGGTACATCCATACAATGGAATATTATCCAGCAGAAAAAAGAAATGTTATCAAGGCATGAAGAGACATGGAAAAACATATGCATATTTCTAAATGAAAGAAACCAATCTGAAAAGGCTACATACTCTATGATTCCAATTATGTGACACTGTGGAAAAGACAAAACTATGGAGACAGTAAAAAGCTCAATAATTCCCAGGGCTTAAAGGGTAGTGGGCAGAAAGAAATGAGTAGGTGGAGCACAGAGAATTTTTAGGTCAATGAAACTATTCTGTATACTGATAGAAGCACATCATTACACATTATTAATACCCATAGAAAATACAATATCAAGAGCTAACCCTAATGTAAACTATGAACTTTGGGTGATACTTACGTGTCAATTTAAGTTCATCAATTGGGCTAAACATCCCAATTTGATATGGAATGTTTACAGTGGAGAATCTATGCATATGCGGGGATAGAGGTAAATAGGAAATCTCTCTGTCCTCTTCTCAGTCTTGTTATGAATCTAAAATTGCTCTAACAAATAGTCTACTTGGGACCAGCCAGCAGCATGGTAATTGAGGCAGCTGGATTCCACATGGCCTACTGCACAGTTCCAGTCACAGACCTGGAGGCTTTAAAAATACACTGTATGCTTGTGCATACATGCCCAAAATTCCAAGGGGAGAATGGGAGATAAGGGATTGCAATATTGCCTTCCTCCCTGTTGGGAGGTGTGGTAGCTTTCTCTCTCCCTGTCTCTATCTGTGTCTCCCTCCAGTAAGTGCACTTGCCCTATAACAAATTATTAAAGTCTATTTAAATATATGTGTGTTTTGTGTATAATATTATATTTTAATATCATAGTATTTAAATGTGTTTTTTTTACATATTATATATACCCATTGAATGAATAAGAAAACCTAGGATAATGCAGCCATCCAAAACTTCAAAATTAAAAAAAATCATTTTCATGTCCCTTAAGTATTTTGCTTCTTTCTGTTTCCTCTTGATTCCATCCTTCTCAACCTCCTTCATTTCCCACTCTCCTTCCACACTTTCTCTAGTGTCCATAGTTGCTATCCATTGTTTTATACTGTTCAGTCATACAATGCCTCTCTTTCATAATCTGGCTTGCTTCACTTAGCAGTTAATATTCCATATTCATCCACTTTCTATCAAATACCAGAGCCTCCTAGTTTTTAAGGCTGAGTAGTATTTCATAGTGTATGTGTACCGCACATTTTCAATCCATTAATCTGTTCTTAAACATTTGGGTTGATTGCCTGTCTTAGCAATTGTGAATAAGGGCACAATAATTATGGATGTGCAAGTGTTTTTCTGACTGAGTGTATTCCTAATATTTGGGTAGATACCTAGGAGTAGACTTGCTGGATCATACAGTAGTTCTATTTTTAGGTCTTTGAGGAATCTTTATATTGTTCTACACAGTGACTGTACTCGTTTATATTGCCACCAACAGTGTAGAAGAGATTCTTTTTCTCCACAGCCATATCAACACTATTAATTCTTTAGTTTTTTTCTGTTTGTTTTTTTTTCCCTTTAATTTTAGCCATTATGACTGGGATTAGGTGGTATTTTATTGTGGTTTTGATTTCATCTACGATATAGTAAGATGTTGAACAATTTTTCATATGCTCTCTGACTGTATATAGTTTTGGTTTTTTTTTCTTTAATTTTAGCCATTATGACTGGGATTAGGTGGTATTTTATTGTGGTTTTGATTTCATCTACCATATAGTAAGATGTTGAACAACTTTTCATATGCTCTCTGACTGTATACATAGTCTTCTTTAGAGAGTTGCATGTTCAGCTCATTTGCCCATATTTTAATTGAGTATACATTTTTATGGGGGATTGAGTTGCTTGATTTTCCTGTATATTCTGGTTATCAGTCCCTTACCTGAGGCAAAGCTTGCAAATATATTCTCCCATTGTGAGAGTTGTCAATTCACTCGTTTCTTTTGCTGTACAGAAGCTTTTTAACCTGATGTAATCCCACTTGTATATTTATGGTATTATTTGTAGTATTATTTCCTATGCTTTGAGAATCTCCTTTAATAAGTCTGCCTGGGCTGGGAGATGGCATGTTGCTTAAGGTATTGGACTCTCACATGGCCTACTGCAGTTCAAGTCCTGGACCTGGAAGCTTGCTTTCTCTCTCTCTCTCTTTTTTTTTCTCTCTCTTTCTGTGACTTATAGCATGTGTCCTATAGCAAATTTTAAAATAATAATAAATAAAATTAAAGTAAATAATTGTTTGGGAAGAAAAAGAAGTCCTATGTCTCCAAGAGATTCTCTGGTGTTTTCCACCAGTAGTTTTATAGTTCAAAGTTTAAATATTTGATCGACTTGAAGTTGATTTTTATTAGTGGTGTGAGAGAGGGATCCAGTTTTATCTTTCTGCAGGTGGATATCCAGTTGCTCCAGTACTATTTACCAAAGAGATTTTCTTCTCCCCCCTGAATTGACTGGTGGACTTTGTCAAAAATCAGTTGACTATATGTATTGGAATTTATTTCTGGGGTCTTTATTCTGTTCCATTGTTCCATATGCATGTTTTGGTATCAATACTATGTTGTTTTGATTATCACAGCTTTGTAATATACTTTGGCGTCAGGGAGTAAGATGCCTCCTACTCTACTTTTCTTGTGCAGGATTGCTTTGGCAATATGGAGTATTTTATGATTCCAGACAAATTCTATGATTATCTTTTCTAGATCTGTGAAGAATGTCTCTCATAATTTGATTAGGACTTCTTTAAATATGTAGATTTATTTGTGCTGAATTGACTTTTAATTATATTAATTCTTACAATCCAGTAGCATGTAATATCTTTACACATTTTTTTGTTATTTTCATTTTTTTTAGTTTTTCATAGTTTTTCTGTAGAGGTGTTTGACTTATTTGCTTATGTTTATTTCTAGGTATCTTATACTTTTTGTGGTTATTGTAAATGAGATTGCTTTCTTCAATTCTAGCTCAATATGCTTATTGTTCATGTATAGAAACATTATAGATTTTTGTATTTTTATTTTGTATTCTGCCACTTTACTGTATTCATTTCTCACTTCCAGGGTTATTTTTTGAAGATTATTTTGTGTTTGATATGTGCATAATTACATCATCTGCAAATAAAGATAATTTCACTTCTTCTTTCCCTTTTTGAATGCTTCTATTTCAGTCTCTTGTTTGAGTACATTGACTAGGACTTCCAGTACAATATTGAAGAAGAGTGAAAAAAGTGGGCAGTCCGGACTTGCTCCAGTGTTTAGTGGAAAAGTTTCAGCTTTTACAATTCATTATGATGTTAGCTTTGAATTTTTCATATATGACTTTTATTGTGTTGAGAAATGTCCCCTCAATGCCAATTTTGCTTAGATTATTATTCATGAAGGGATGTTATATTTTATGAAATGCTCTTTCAACATCAACTGATATAATTATGTGGTTTTTTATCTTACATTTGTCATATTACTTATGTTGAACCATCCCTGAAATAAAGAATACCTAGTCACAGTGTATAACATTTTCTATGTGCTGTTGGATATGATTTGCTAGTTTGTTTTTGAGAATGTTTGCACTCGCATTCATCAGAAATATTGGTGTGTAGTTTTCTTATGTCCTTATCTGTTTTGGGAATGACAATGATGGAGGTTTTATAAAATAAATTTGTGAGAGTTCCTTCCTTTTGGAGCTCTAGAAATAGTTTGAGTAGAATGAGTTTTTGCTTTTTTAAAAAGTTTGGCAATACACCATATTAACAGGAAAAAGACAAAAGCCATATGTTCATATCGATTTATGCAGAAAAAGCATTTGATAAGATACAACATCCCTTTATGATCAAGACGTTCAGCAAAATCAGCACACAAGGGTCATTTCTCAACACAATAAAAGCTATCTATGAAAAACCCATCGCGAACATCATCCTGAATGGAGAAAAGCTGAAAGCTTTCCCACTAAAAACGGGTACAAGACAAGGATGCCCACTTTCTCCACTCCTTTTCAATATAGTACTGGAAGTCCTCACCAACACAATCAGAAAAGAGGAAAAAATTAAAGGCATCCAAATAGGAAAAGAAGAGGTGAAACTCTCTCTATTCGCAGATGACATGATTGTGTACATAGAAGACCCAATGATTTCCATGAAAAAATTTCTGGAAGTAATGCACGAATACAGTAAAGTTACAGGATACAAAATTAATATACAAAAGTCTATAGCATTTCTATATACAAACAACAGGCAGATGGAGATAGAACTGAAGAAAGTTATTCCATTTACCATAGCCACCAAAAGTATAAGATACTTAGGGATAAATCTAACCAAAGAAGTTAAAGACCTCCACAAGGAAAACTATGAGAAGCTAAAAAAAGGAATTGAAAATGACACAAAAAAGTGGAAGGACACCCCATGTTCCTGGATTGGAAGAATTAATATAACCAAAATGGAATTCTACCCAAATTAATCTACCTATTAAATGCAATGCCAATCAAAGTACCAGACACATTCTTCACAGATCTAGAAAAGACAATCATAAAATTCGTCTGGAATAATAAAAGACCCCTCATTGCCAAAACAATTCTACACAAGAAGAGTGGCATGGGTGGAATCTCACTCCCTGACCCAAAAATGTACTACAAAGCTGTGGTAATCAAAACAGCATGGTACTGGCACAGGAACAGACCTGTGGACCAATGGAACAGAATTGAGTCCACAGGAATAAATTCCCAATCATTCAGTCAACTGATTTTTGACAAGGGTTACCAGTCAATCCAGTGGGAAAAGGAAAACCTCTTCAGTAAATGGTGGTGGAAAAACTGAATTTCAACCTGTAGAAAGATGAATCTGAACCCCTACCTCTCACCGTTGACAAAAATCAAGTCAAGGTGGATCAAGTATCTAAATCTAAGATCTCAAACTATTAAACTGCTTCTAGAAAACACTGGGGAAACTCTGGGAGTTATTGGGGTAAGGAAAGAATTCTTACATAAGACCCCCAAAGCACAGTCGACAATCCCCAGAATAAACATGTGGGATTACAATAGACTAAGAATTTTCTGCATGGCAAAAGGCACAGTAAGTAGTGTGAATCGACAACCCTCTGAATGGGAAAATATTTTTGTTAATTATGCATCAGATAAGGAACTGATTACCAGAATACACAAGGAACTAAAGAAGCTGATTGGAAAAAAGATGGTGAACCCTACTAAAAGATGGGAAAAGGATTTGGAAAAAAACACTCTCTAAAGATGACATACGAATAGCCAAAAGGCATATGAAAAAATGCTCAACATTCCTCATCGTAAGGGAAATGCAGATCAAAACAACAATGAGATACCATCTAACCCCAGTCAGAATGTCTAAGATTAAAAAAACAAAAAAATGATAGTGTTGGCAGGGGTGTGGTGAAAGGGGAACTCTCTTACATTGCTGGTGGGAATGTAAATTAGTCCAACCACTGTGGAGAACAATTTGAGATTTCTCAAAAGTCTACAAATAGAACTACCATATGATCCAGCAATCCCATTCCTTGGCATCTACCCAAAGGACAGAAGAATTCTTCATTGGAAACGTGCTTGCACATCGATATTTATTGTGGCACTTTTCACCATTGCTAAGACATGGAACCAACCCAAATGCCCCCATATGGATGAATGGATTGAAAAACTGTGGCACATATATTCTATGGAATACTATTCAGCCATAAAAAAAAAAAAACCCTGGCTTTTTTTTTCTCTTTAAATTTATTTATTTTTTAATTAATTCACTATACATCACTACAGCATACAAATGAATTTTCCATCCAAAATACCCTGTGTATTGGCTCAATCGAGCACATCAACATACATGTTTTCAGCAAATAATTTTCCAATTCTTATGTCTTGTATACTTTGTTTTTTGTTTTGCCATCCTTGATTCCTTATCCCTCACCCTCTGCCATGTCCCACCCACCTCCCACATTGTCTCTGGTATCCATGGTTGCTTTTTATGCCTTCCCCCCCATTTAATTGATTTGCTAATGAACTTAGTAAGTCTAAATATATCTAATAACTAGCACAGCTGATATATACCTATACATGAATCCAAGACTGACTGTAGGCATAAACTCCAGTGAGTAGAATGAACATATTATAAAGTAGTACCCAGCTGGGGCTATATAGCTTACTGCAGTCATCAAATATGCATTTTTTAAAATTGATACGAACAGTTTTACCGTTTTTTTTCTCCTGCAACTTTTTTTCAAATTACTTAACACTCATTCCCTGAGCATCATCACAACGTACTTACTAAATGTGGTTTCCCATCTAGAATAAACTGCATAGTGGCTTAGTCAAGCATGTTATCATCAATAATATTCCATTTCTACTTTCATACATATGTATACATATATACATGATTTTTACCCCATGTTTGACCCTCTGCCCTTTGCCACTCTCTTATTACACTATCTCTGCTATATACAGTTGTCTTCCATTCCTTTTTCTCCAACATTTTGTTGACCACACAATATCATAAGTAATCTAACTACTTTCAGCAGGTAATTTCAAGAAGAGCAGTTTTGAACTGGTAATGATATTTCCTTGAAACTTAAAGCCTAGAAACAGGTTAGTATTCTGTTCAAATAGTAGGTACATGCACCTATCAACAGCTCAAGACAAGACAAAAATCCATTAAAACCAGAAAACAAAGCTTAGGAGAAAAAGCAGCAATAATTTAGTCAAGTCACAGAATGTTGTTTCATCGGTTCAGTCTCATGTACTTAATCTTTCTTCTGTTAAGGTTTGATCTTCCAGATAGAATTCTCAGATATAATATTCATCTCCAAACATTGTCCCTACAATTAAGTTGCCCATTTTCTTAGTTTTTGAACTCTTATTTCTGTGTGTCTGCATTTAATTTTACTGACATAGCACTCCCTTAAGAACTTCTTGGAGATCTGGTCTGGTGCTGGTAAATTCTTTCAGGTTTTGTTTATCTGGGAAAGTTCGTGTCTTTTCTTCCCAAATGAACTATAACCTTGCTGGGTACAGAATTCTCGGTTGAAATTACTTTTCCCTTAATACTTTGAATATATTTTCCCATTCTCTCCTCGCTCGCATTGTTTCCGATAAGAGGTCTGCCGTTAGTCTGATGGGATACCCTTTGTAGGTAACTTGCCTTTTTTCTCTTGCCAGTCTTAGTATCTTGTCTTTGTCTGTGGTTTTGGTCAATTTGGCTATAATGTGTCTTGGAGAAGATCTTCTTGGGTTGATTCTATTTGGGGTCCTCTGTATTTCTTGGGACTGAATCTTTGAGTGCCTCTCCAGGTTTGGAAAGTTTTCTTGCAGGTTTTCATGGAATAGCTTATCGATGCCCTTATGAGTCTCTTCACCCTCTGGGATGCCTATTATCTGGATGTTTGGACGTTTAATTGTATCTAGTACTTCTCACATATTATTCTCAAATTTTTGGACCATTTTCTCAGTCTTTATGGTGGATTTTTCTAGGCCAGCCATTTTCTCTTCTACATTAGAGATTCTATTTTCTGTATGATCTAGTCTGCTTTTACTACTTTGAAGGGAGATTTTGACTTCTTGTATTATAGCCTTCATCTCTAACAGTTCCATCTGATTCTTTTGTAAAGTGTGAAATTCCTCTTTTAGATCTTGCATAAATTTCCTCACCTCCTGGAACTCTTCAACTCCTTTCTCCTTCCTGTTCAGCAGTTCCTTGTCTCTCTTCCATCTCTGTTAGCTTGGCCATTATGAATGTTCTGAATTCTTTATCAGACATTTCCATGATTTCCATTGAACTGTGTGTGGATGAAGAGGAGCAATGCGTTTCCCTTGGCGGAGAGGCATTTTCCTGCTTCTCCATATTTCTTGTGGTCCTGCAGCAATTTCTAGTCATCTGGTGGATGGTCGGTTTCTTCCCAAACTTCGAAGTTCAATCTGAGGGTTGGGGAGTGTGCAGAAATGGAAACAGAGAGGGAAACAATACCAACAACAGCAAAAAAGCAGACAAGAAACAGAGAAAAAGAAGAGAAAAACTTTTCAATAAATCTAAAAAAGAAAAATTAATATTCAAAAAATTTCAATAAAAATCAATAATTAGAAAACAGTGCGGCGCGCAAGCGCGCCGCACGAACTGCCTAGATCACAGGAGCCATGGAGCAGACTGTCTCTTGAAGAAGGGCTGTTCTGGGAGGAGCAGAGGGGATTATTAACAAAATAAAGGCCTAGGAAGGAGGGGCCAAAGGGCCCTGTAAAACGCCTCACCTTAAAAAATTCTAAAAAGCAAAAATTAAAAAAAAGACAGAGAGAGAGAGAGAGAGAGGACAGAGACAGAGGTAGAGAGAGACAAAGATTGATTCAGAGACAGGAGACTTGAAAGGGGTTTTCCTACCACGCGGGTTTTGTATGCTGGAGGCCCAGTTAGGAGTGGGACATCTTCCTTTCTCACAAAATGCCTAGATCGCAGGAGCCATGGAGAAGACTGTCTCTTGAAGAAGGGCTGTTCACGCGGGTTTTGTATGCTGGAGGCCCAGTTAGGAGTGGGACATCTTCCTTTCTCACAAAATGCCTTGATCCAACCCTGGCTTTTGACAGAAAGTGGAAGAATATGGAAGATTTATTGCTGAGTGAAGCAAGCCAGGCTATGAAGGAGAGACACTGCATGTCCCCACTTAATATATACCGAGTGTCTGCACTCTGTAACTGAAGCTGACGGGCTAAAGGATGTACAGACACAAGAGATGGGTGTGAATGCCAGATGTGGTGTGTGTGGAGGAGTGGGGCCTGGGGAAAAACATTTGGAGGAGGGATACAGAGACAGCATTGTTCTGACAGGGATGTAGTATTGTTATATTTTGATCAACTGGACCTGGGAGAAATGTTCACATATTAAAATGATCACCTTGTAAGCTAAATAATGTGATTGAATGTATTAAAAAATGTAAAAGAAAAAAGTTCTGTAGATTTCAAAATGAAGCCACAGAAAACTTAGCTTTTATTTTTTTATTTGGTTCTTTATTGCTGATTTAATCTCATTGCTTGTTATGGGTTTTTTGAGGTTTTCTGTCTTCTTGATTCTCTCTTGGTGGATTACATATGCCTATAAATCTGTCCATACTTTCCAAGTTTTCTTGTTTCTTTATCAAATAGCTGCTTTTATTATTCACTAATAATTTTTTGTATTTCTGCTACATCTGTTTTAATATTGCCTGTTTTATTGCAAATTTGATTCATCTAGTTTCTTTCTCTATTCTTTATTAGTCTTGCTAATGTGTGTCAATTTTGCTTATCTTCCCAAAGAACCTGCTTTTGGTTTTCTTTATTTTCTGTATATTTTATTTATTCTCTATTGCACTGATACCTGTTTCAATATTTATTATTTCTTTTCTCTTGGCATTTTGTTTGTTTGTTTTTCCAGTTTCCTGAGGTGTGCTGTTAGGTTGTCTATTTGCCACCATTCCATCTTTTCCTTATGCACATTAATGGCTATAAACTTCCTTCTAATGATTGCCTTTGCTTTTTCCCATATGCTATGGAAATTTGTGTATGCAGTATGATTGGTTTTACTGAATCTTTTTATTTAATCTTAATTACTTCAGTGATTGTGAAGTCATTCAGGCATAGATTCTTTAGTTTTTATGTATTAGTATATTTTGAAGGTTTTTTTTTTTCTGAAATGAATATCAAGTTTAATCCCATCATAGTCAGAGAAAATGCTGGATATAGTTTTCTATGCCTTTGAATTTGTAATGGTTTGTTTTGTGCCCTATCATTCATATGGTTGATATTATTTTTTTGGAGAGGTTTCTGCTGTAAGGAGCATGCACTCGCCAGACAGACAGAGAGAGACAGAAAGAGAGATATCACCCCCCCCAGAGGGGATGGCCATGCCACAATCCCTTCTCCTCCATTCTCCTCTTGGGATCTTGGGCAGGTACGCACACGCGCCTGGCGTGAGATTTTAAGCCACCGGGTCCAGGACTCGAACCGCGGTCGACGACATGGGAGTCCAGCAACATAGCCATTATGCTAACTGCTGTTCCTGAAGCGAGAAATCACACACACACACCCCCCAGGGGGATGGCCATGCCACAATCCCTTCTCCTCCATTCTCCTTTCGGGATCTTGAGCACGCACACATACGCGCCTGGTGTGAGTTTAAGCCACCGGGTCTGGAACTCGAACTGAGGTCGACTACATGGGAACCCAGTATCATAGCCATTACACCAACTGCTGGTCCCTGATTGATCTTTTAAATGCTCCATGTAAGGGTGAGAAAAATAAATATTTTGTAGTTGTTGGTTGAAAAATTTTATAGATGTCTGCCAAGTTCATTTGATTTATGGTATCATTTACTTCCTATATCTCTTTGCTTATATTTTTTTCTAAATTATCTGTCCAAATGAGATAGTGGGGTGCTGAGATCCTCAACGATTAGTGTGTTGCCATCTATCTCTTCCTTTAGGTCTAGCAGTCTTTCCTTCATGTATTTGAGTCCTCCTAAGTTGGATGCTTAGGTATTTATATGTGCTCTATCTTCCTGGTGAATTAGCCGTATTATACTATATAATGTTTTTGTCTGTCTCTTCATGCAACTTTTGTCTTAAGACCTATTTTGTCTGAAATCAGTACCGTGACTCTAACAGTTGCATGTGATACGTTTTTCCAACGTTTTACTTTTAGTCTATGTATGTTGTTATCCATGAAGCGCATATTTTGTGGGCAGCAGATAGTTTCTATTCTTTTTATATTTGTTTTTGTTTTTCCATTCAGGCAATCTGTGTTTCTTGATTGAATAATTATATTCTTTTCTTTTTAAAAAGTATTTATTTATTTATTTAAATTTACATTGTATCACATGTCTTTACAGTATACATTTCTTTTTTTTTATCTGAATAATTCTTTCATTTCTTTATTTGAAGGAGTTATCATCATAGCTATCTTCACATAAACAATCACAATTACAGAGTTGTTATTCAAAATTGTATTATATCCTTATTTCTTTCATAACAATGCACTACAAATAAGAACGAAGAAAAATGTATATCTCACATGGAAAATCTCTCTTTATTTATTTATTTATTTATTTATTTATTTATTTATTTATTTGCATTCATTCTCTGAACATCATTACAGCATACAAAATGAGATTTTCCATCCAAATTACACTATATATTGTCTCAATCAAGCACATCAACAAGCATGTTATTGTCAGCAAATGATCTTCCATTTCTTGTCTTCTGTATGTTTTGCTTTTTTCCCCCCATCCTAGATTCTCTCTTAACCTCTGCCATCTCCCACTCTCCTCCCACAGTCTCTGGTATCTATGTTTGCTTTCTATACTGTTTTCTCCTCACATTTTATTGTAACGCCAAAGAACCTAATCAATCCAAATACCCTCATAGCAAACACAGGTGATACCCACATTTCCATGAACACAAGTCTTACTTTACGCATCCTATAAAGTAGCACCTAGCTGTGGCTACATATCCTACTGCAGTCATTGAACATATATATATTTTTTTTTCTGAAACTTTTTTTTTGTAACTCAATTTACATTCCTTCCCTAAGCTTCATCACAGCATACAAAATGCAATCTCCCATCCAGTACACACTGCATAGTGATACAATCATGCACATTACAAAAAATTTTCCATTACTAGTTCCTAGAATTACTTCCACCCCTCTTTCTGACCCTCTGTCCCTTCCTACCCTCCTCTCACACCACCTCCGGTGTCTACAATTGTCCTTCATTCCCTTCCCACCCACGTTGCATTGATCACACAATTTCCTACATAATCTAACTACTTTCAATGGTGAGTTCACTCATTACTACTAAGAAAACCAGTTTTAACTTAACTCAAAGAAATGCCAAGGAACTTTGCTTAAAGCCAGGAAACAAGTTAGGATTCTGTTCAAATGGTAGGTGCATGAACCTATCAGTCTCATGTACTTTTATCTTCTGTTCTGGTTCAATTTTCCTGATTAAATTCTGGGATATAATATTCAAATTCAGACTTGTCCCTCTGATTAAGTTGGCCACTTTCATAGTTTTTGGACTCTTATTTCCGTGTGTCTGTGTTTAATTTTCTTGATACAGCACACCCTTGAGAACTTCTTGGAGATCTGGTCTGGTGCTGGTAAATTCTTTCAGGTTTTGTTTATCTGAGAATGTTCTTGTCTTTTCTTCCCACCTGAAAGATAATCTTGCCGGGTACAGTATTCTTGGCTGAAACTGTTTATCTCGTAACACTTTGAATATATTTTCCCATTCTCTCCTCGCTCGCATTGTTTCCGATGAGAGATCTGCTGTTAGCCTGATGGGATGTCCTTTGTAGGTAACTTGATGTTTCTCTCTTGCCAATCTTAGTATCTTGTCTTTGTATGCGGTTTTGGTCAACCTGGCTATAATGTGTCTTGGAGAAGATCTCCTTGGGTTTATTCTATTTGGGGTCCTTTGTATTTCCTGGGACTGGATCTTCGAATGCCTCTCTAGGTTTGGAAAGTTTTCTTGCAGGATTTCATGGAATAGATTATCAATGCCCTTATGGGTCTCTTCACCTTCTGGAATGCCAATTATCCGGATATTTGGACGTTTGATGGTATCCAGTACTTCTCGCATATCATTCTCAAATTTTTGAGCCATTTTCTCAGTCTTCGTGGTGGACTTTTCTAAGCCAGCCATTTTCTCTTCTACATCTGAGATTCTATTTTCTGAATGATCTAGTCTGCTTTTAATACTTTCAAGGGAGATTTTGACTTCTTGTATTATAGACTTGATCTCTAGCAGTTCCGTTTGAGTCTTTTGTAAAGTGTGTAATTCCTCTTTTAGATCTTGCAAGAATTTCCTCATCTCCTGGAACTCGGCAACTTCTTTCTCCTTTCTCTTTAGCAGTTCATTATCTCTCTTTTCTTCCATCTCTGTTAGCTTCGACATTACGAATGCTCTAAATTCCTTATCAGACATTTCCATGACTTTCACCGAACTGTTTGTGGATGAAGGAGAGTTACTCTTTTCCATTGGAGGAGAGGTATTTTCTCGTTTTCCCATATTTCTCGTGATCCGACGGTGATTTCTTGTCATCTGATGAATGGCGTGTTTCTTTCAAATTCTTGAAGTTAAGCCTCAATGTTCAGGAGCAAGCAGACAGAGGTGTTCTAGAATCGGATTGCTGTTCTGTAGTGATCGCTGGTGCAGCAGATTCAGTAGATATTGGGTGGAGAGACAAGAAAAAGGAAAATGAAAAAGAGAGAGAGAAACAACAACAAAAAGAGAGAAAAAAGACAAAAAAATAAAAAATTATAATTGCTTTTCTTTTTTTTTTTTTAAAGAAAAAAATCACAAAATAGAAAACCGCGCGGCGCGCTGTGCGAAATCATCATTTCGCCTGTGCCCTGAAATATCTAGTTCCCAGTATCCATGTGGAATCTTCTCAGAGGCTCAACTCTCCTGCCTGGGAGAAAGGAGCAGAAGGGCTTATTAACAATACAAAAGATGGAGCTGAGAGCCAGAGAGAAATTCTACCTTTAAAAAAATCGAAAAAAGGAAAAATTACCAAAAAAAAATGAGGAGACAGGAGCAGAGAGACACAGAGACCTCAGAGACACAGAGACAGGGATAGAGGCCAGAGGGGCTCCCTACCACACTAGCTTTGCTTGCTGGAGGCTGAATTATGAGTAGAAAATCTTCATTTCGCCTGTGCCCTGAAATATCTAGTTCCCAGTATCCATGTGGAATCTTCTCAGAGGCTCAACTTTCCTGCCTGGGAGAAAGGAGCAGAAGGGCTTATTAACAATACAAAAGATGGAGCTGAGAGCCAGAGAGAAATTCTACCTTTAAAAAAATCGTAAAAAGGAAAAATTACCAAAAAAAAATGAGGAGACAGGAGCAGAGAGACACAGAGACCTCAGAGACACAGAGACAGGGATAGAGGCCAGAGGGGCTCCCTACCACACTAGCTTTGCTTGCTGGAGGCTGAATTATGAGTAGAAAATCTTCATTTCGCCTGTGCCCTGAAATATCTAGTTCCCAGTATCCATGTGGAATCTTCTCAGAGGCTCAACTCTCCTGCCTGGGAGAAAGGAGCAGAAGGGCTTATTAACAATACAAAAGATGGAGCTGAGAGCCAGAGAGAAATTCTACCTTTAAAAAAATCGTAAAAAGGAAAAATTACCAAAAAAAAAATGAGGAGACAGGAGCAGAGAGACACAGAGACCTCAGAGACACAGAGACAGGGATAGAGGCCAGAGGGGCTCCCTACCACACTAGCTTTGCTTGCTGGAGGCTGAATTATGAGTAGAAAATCTTCATTTCGCCTGTGCCCTGAAATATCTAGTTCCCAGTATCCATGTGGAATCTTCTCAGAGGCTCAACTCTCCTGCCTGGGAGAAAGGAGCAGAAGGGCTTATTAACAATACAAAAGATGGAGCTGAGAGCCAGAGAGAAATTCTACCTTTAAAAAAATCGTAAAAAGGAAAAATTACCAAAAAAAAATGAGGAGACAGGAGCAGAGAGACACAGAGACCTCAGAGACACAGAGACAGGGATAGAGGCCAGAGGGGCTCCCTACCACACTAGCTTTGCTTGCTGGAGGCTGAATTATGAGTAGAAAATCTTCATTTCGCCTGTGCCCTGAAATATCTAGTTCCCAGTATCCATGTGGAATCTTCTCAGAGGCTCAACTCTCCTGCCTGGGAGAAAGGAGCAGAAGGGCTTATTAACAATACAAAAGATGGAGCTGAGAGCCAGAGAGAAATTCTACCTTTAAAAAAATCGTAAAAAGGAAAAATTACCAAAAAAAAATGAGGAGACAGGAGCAGAGAGACACAGAGACCTCAGAGACACAGAGACAGGGATAGACGCCAGAGGGGCTCCCTACCACACTAGCTTTGCTTGCTGGAGGCTGAATTATGAGTAGAAAATCTTCATTTCGCCTGTGCCCTGAAATATCTAGTTCCCAGTATCCATGTGGAATCTTCTCAGAGGCTCAACTCTCCTGCCTGGGAGAAAGGAGCAGAAGGGCTTATTAACAATACAAAAGATGGAGCTGAGAGCCAGAGAGAAATTCTACCTTTAAAAAAATCGTAAAAAGGAAAAATTACCAAAAAAAAATGAGGAGACAGGAGCAGAGAGACACAGAGACCTCAGAGACACAGAGACAGGGATAGAGGCCAGAGGGGCTCCCTACCACACTAGCTTTGCTTGCTGGAGGCTGAATTATGAGTAGAAAATCTTCATTTCGCCTGTGCCCTGAAATATCTAGTTCCCAGTATCCATGTGGAATCTTCTCGGAGGCTCAACTCTCCTGCCTGGGAGAAAGGAGCAGAAGGGCTTATTAACAATACAAAAGATGGAGCTGAGAGCCAGAGAGAAATTCTACCTTTAAAAAAATCGTAAAAAGGAAAAATTACCAAAAAAAAATGAGGAGACAGGAGCAGAGAGACACAGAGACCTCAGAGACACAGAGACAGGGATAGAGGCCAGAGGGGCTCCCTACCACACTAGCTTTGCTTGCTGGAGGCTGAATTATGAGTAGAAAATCTTCATTTCGCCTGTGCCCTGAAATATCTAGTTCCCAGTATCCATGTGGAATCTTCTCAGAGGCTCAACTCTCCTGCCTGGGAGAAAGGAGCAGAAGGGCTTATTAACAATACAAAAGATGGAGCTGAGAGCCAGAGAGAAATTCTACCTTTAAAATAATCGTAAAAAGGCAAAATTACCAAAAAAAAAATGAGGAGACAGGAGCAGAGAGACACAGAGACCTCAGAGACACAGAGACAGGGATAGAGGCCAGAGGGGCTCCCTACCACACTAGCTTTGCTTGCTGGAGGCTGAATTATGAGTAGAAAATCTTCATTTCGCCTGTGCCCTGAAATATCTAGTTCCCAGTATCCATGTGGAATCTTCTCAGAGGCTCAACTCTCCTGCCTGGGAGAAAGGAGCAGAAGGGCTTATTAACAATACAAAAGATGGAGCTGAGAGCCAGAGAGAAATTCTACCTTTAAAAAAATCGTAAAAAGGAAAAATTACCAAAAAAAAATGAGGAGACAGGAGCAGAGAGACACAGAGACCTCAGAGACACAGAGACAGGGATAGAGGCCAGAGGGGCTCCCTACCACACTAGCTTTGCTTGCTGGAGGCTGAATTATGAGTAGAAAATCTTCATTTCGCCTGTGCCCTGAAATATCTAGTTCCCAGTATCCATGTGGAATCTTCTCAGAGGCTCAACTCTCCTGCCTGGGAGAAAGGAGCAGAAGGGCTTATTAACAATACAAAAGATGGAGCTGAGAGCCAGAGAGAAATTCTACCTTTAAAAAAATCGTAAAAAGAAAAATTACCAAAAAAAAATGAGGAGACAGGAGCAGAGAGACACAGAGACCTCAGAGACACAGAGACAGGGATAGAGGCCAGAGGGGCTCCCTACCACACTAGCTTTGCTTGCTGGAGGCTGAATTATGAGTAGAAAATCTTCATTTCGCCTGTGCCCTGAAATATCTAGTTCCCAGTATCCATGTGGAATCTTCTCAGAGGCTCAACTCTCCTGCCTGGGAGAAAGGAGCAGAAGGGCTTATTAACAATACAGAAGATGGGGCTGAGAGCCAGAGAGAAATTCTACCTTTAAAAAAATCGTAAAAAGGAAAAATTACCAAAAAAAAATGAGGAGACAGGAGCAGAGAGACACAGAGACCTCAGAGACACAGAGACAGGGATAGAGGCCAGAGGGGCTCCCTACCACACTAGCTTTGCTTGCTGGAGGCTGAATTATGAGTAGAAAATCTTCATTTCGCCTGTGCCCTGAAATATCTAGTTCCCAGTATCCATGTGGAATCTTCTCAGAGGCTCAACTCTCCTGCCTGGGAGAAAGGAGCAGAAGGGCTTATTAACAATACAAAAGATGGAGCTGAGAGCCAGAGAGAAATTCTACCTTTAAAAAAATCGTAAAAAGGCAAAATTACCAAAAAAAAAATGAGGAGACAGGAGCAGAGAGACACAGAGACCTCAGAGACACAGAGACAGGGATAGAGGCCAGAGGGGCTCCCTACCACACTAGCTTTGCTTGCTGGAGGCTGAATTATGAGTAGAAAATCTTCATTTCGCCTGTGCCCTGAAATATCTAGTTCCCAGTATCCATGTGGAATCTTCTCAGAGGCTCAACTCTCCTGCCTGGGAGAAAGGAGCAGAAGGGCTTATTAACAATACAAAAGATGGAGCTGAGAGCCAGAGAGAAATTCTACCTTTAAAAAAATCGTAAAAAGGAAAAATTACCAAAAAAAAATGAGGAGACAGGAGCAGAGAGACACAGAGACCTCAGAGACACAGAGACAGGGATAGAGGCCAGAGGGGCTCCCTACCACACTAGCTTTGCTTGCTGGAGGCTGAATTATGAGTAGAAAATCTTCATTTCGCCTGTGCCCTGAAATATCTAGTTCCCAGTATCCATGTGGAATCTTCTCAGAGGCTCAACTCTCCTGCCTGGGAGAAAGGAGCAGAAGGGCTTATTAACAATACAAAAGATGGAGCTGAGAGCCAGAGAGAAATTCTACCTTTAAAAAAATCGTAAAAAGGAAAAATTACCAAAAAAAAATGAGGAGACAGGAGCAGAGAGACACAGAGACCTCAGAGACACAGAGACAGGGATAGAGGCCAGAGGGGCTCCCTACCACACTAGCTTTGCTTGCTGGAGGCTGAATTATGAGTAGAAAATCTTCATTTCGCCTGTGCCCTGAAATATCTAGTTCCCAGTATCCATGTGGAATCTTCTCAGAGGCTCAACTCTCCTGCCTGGGAGAAAGGAGCAGAAGGGCTTATTAACAATACAAAAGATGGAGCTGAGAGCCAGAGAGAAATTCTACCTTTAAAAAAATCGTAAAAAGGAAAAATTACCAAAAAAAAATGAGGAGACAGGAGCAGAGAGACACAGAGACCTCAGAGACACAGAGACAGGGATAGAGGCCAGAGGGGCTCCCTACCACACTAGCTTTGCTTGCTGGAGGCTGAATTATGAGTAGAAAATCTTCATTTCGCCTGTGCCCTGAAATATCTAGTTCCCAGTATCCATGTGGAATCTTCTCAGAGGCTCAACTCTCCTGCCTGGGAGAAAGGAGCAGAAGGGCTTATTAACAATACAAAAGATGGAGCTGAGAGCCAGAGAGAAATTCTACCTTTAAAAAAATCGTAAAAAGGAAAAATTACCAAAAAAAAATGAGGAGACAGGAGCAGAGAGACACAGAGACCTCAGAGACACAGAGACAGGGATAGAGGCCAGAGGGGCTCCCTACCACACTAGCTTTGCTTGCTGGAGGCTGAATTATGAGTAGAAAATCTTCATTTCGCCTGTGCCCTGAAATATCTAGTTCCCAGTATCCATGTGGAATCTTCTCAGAGGCTCAACTCTCCTGCCTGGGAGAAAGGAGCAGAAGGGCTTATTAACAATACAAAAGATGGAGCTGAGAGCCAGAGAGAAATTCTACCTTTAAAAAAATCGTAAAAAGGAAAAATTACCAAAAAAAAAATGAGGAGACAGGAGCAGAGAGACACAGAGACCTCAGAGACACAGAGACAGGGATAGAGGCCAGAGGGGCTCCCTACCACACTAGCTTTGCTTGCTGGAGGCTGAATTATGAGTAGAAAATCTTCATTTCGCCTGTGCCCTGAAATATCTAGTTCCCAGTATCCATGTGGAATCTTCTCAGAGGCTCAACTCTCCTGCCTGGGAGAAAGGAGCAGAAGGGCTTATTAACAATACAAAAGATGGAGCTGAGAGCCAGAGAGAAATTCTACCTTTAAAAAAATCGTAAAAAGGAAAAATTACCAAAAAAAAAATGAGGAGACAGGAGCAGAGAGACACAGAGACCTCAGAGACACAGAGACAGGGATAGAGGCCAGAGGGGCTCCCTACCACACTAGCTTTGCTTGCTGGAGGCTGAATTATGAGTAGAAAATCTTCATTTCGCCTGTGCCCTGAAATATCTAGTTCCCAGTATCCATGTGGAATCTTCTCAGAGGCTCAACTCTCCTGCCTGGGAGAAAGGAGCAGAAGGGCTTATTAACAATACAAAAGATGGAGCTGAGAGCCAGAGAGAAATTCTACCTTTAAAAAAATCGTAAAAAGGAAAAATTACCAAAAAAAAATGAGGAGACAGGAGCAGAGAGACACAGAGACCTCAGAGACACAGAGACAGGGATAGAGGCCAGAGGGGCTCCCTACCACACTAGCTTTGCTTGCTGGAGGCTGAATTATGAGTAGAAAATCTTCATTTCGCCTGTGCCCTGAAATATCTAGTTCCCAGTATCCATGTGGAATCTTCTCAGAGGCTCAACTCTCCTGCCTGGGAGAAAGGAGCAGAAGGGCTTATTAACAATACAAAAGATGGAGCTGAGAGCCAGAGAGAAATTCTACCTTTAAAAAAATCGTAAAAAGGAAAAATTACCAAAAAAAATGAGGAGACAGGAGCAGAGAGACACAGAGACCTCAGAGACACAGAGACAGGGATAGACGCCAGAGGGGCTCCCTACCACACTAGCTTTGCTTGCTGGAGGCTGAATTATGAGTAGAAAATCTTCATTTCGCCTGTGCCCTGAAATATCTAGTTCCCAGTATCCATGTGGAATCTTCTCAGAGGCTCAACTCTCCTGCCTGGGAGAAAGGAGCAGAAGGGCTTATTAACAATACAAAAGATGGAGCTGAGAGCCAGAGAGAAATTCTACCTTTAAAAAAATCGTAAAAAGGAAAAATTACCAAAAAAAAATGAGGAGACAGGAGCAGAGAGACACAGAGACCTCAGAGACACAGAGACAGGGATAGAGGCCAGAGGGGCTCCCTACCACACTAGCTTTGCTTGCTGGAGGCTGAATTATGAGTAGAAAATCTTCATTTCGCCTGTGCCCTGAAATATCTAGTTCCCAGTATCCATGTGGAATCTTCTCAGAGGCTCAACTCTCCTGCCTGGGAGAAAGGAGCAGAAGGGCTTATTAACAATACAAAAGATGGAGCTGAGAGCCAGAGAGAAATTCTACCTTTAAAAAAATCGTAAAAAGGAAAAATTACCAAAAAAAAATGAGGAGACAGGAGCAGAGAGACACAGAGACCTCAGAGACACCGAGACAGGGATAGAGGCCAGAGGGGCTCCCTACCACACTAGCTTTGCTTGCTGGAGGCTGAATTATGAGTAGAAAATCTTCATTTCGCCTGTGCCCTGAAATATCTAGTTCCCAGTATCCATGTGGAATCTTCTCAGAGGCTCAACTCTCCTGCCTGGGAGAAAGGAGCAGAAGGGCTTATTAACAATACAAAAGATGGAGCTGAGAGCCAGAGAGAAATTCTACCTTTAAAAAAATCGTAAAAAGGAAAAAATTACCAAAAAAATATGAGGAGACAGGAGCAGAGAGACACAGAGACCTCAGAGACACAGAGACAGGGATAGAGGCCAGAGGGGCTCCCTACCACACTAGCTTTGCTTGCTGGAGGCTGAATTATGAGTAGAAAATCTTCATTTCGCCTGTGCCCTGAAATATCTAGTTCCCAGTATCCATGTGGAATCTTCTCAGAGGCTCAACTCTCCTGCCTGGGAGAAAGGAGCAGAAGGGCTTATTAACAATACAAAAGATGGAGCTGAGAGCCAGAGAGAAATTCTACCTTTAAAAAAATCGTAAAAAGGCAAAATTACCAAAAAAAAAATGAGGAGACAGGAGCAGAGAGACACAGAGACCTCAGAGACACAGAGACAGGGATAGAGGCCAGAGGGGCTCCCTACCACACTAGCTTTGCTTGCTGGAGGCTGAATTATGAGTAGAAAATCTTCATTTCGCCTGTGCCCTGAAATATCTAGTTCCCAGTATCCATGTGGAATCTTCTCGGAGGCTCAACTCTCCTGCCTGGGAGAAAGGAGCAGAAGGGCTTATTAACAATACAAAAGATGGAGCTGAGAGCCAGAGAGAAATTCTACCTTTAAAAAAATCGTAAAAAGGAAAAATTACCAAAAAAAAATGAGGAGACAGGAGCAGAGAGACACAGAGACCTCAGAGACACAGAGACAGGGATAGAGGCCAGAGGGGCTCCCTACCACACTAGCTTTGCTTGCTGGAGGCTGAATTATGAGTAGAAAATCTTCATTTCGCCTGTGCCCTGAAATATCTAGTTCCCAGTATCCATGTGGAATCTTCTCAGAGGCTCAACTCTCCTGCCTGGGAGAAAGGAGCAGAAGGGCTTATTAACAATACAAAAGATGGAGCTGAGAGCCAGCGAGAAATTCTACCTTTAAAAAAATCGTAAAAAGGAAAAATTACCAAAAAAAAATGAGGAGACAGGAGCAGAGAGACACAGAGACCTCAGAGACACAGAGACAGGGATAGAGGCCAGAGGGGCTCCCTACCACACTAGCTTTGCTTGCTGGAGGCTGAATTATGAGTAGAAAATCTTCATTTCGCCTGTGCCCTGAAATATCTAGTTCCCAGTATCCATGTGGAATCTTCTCAGAGGCTCAACTCTCCTGCCTGGGAGAAAGGAGCAGAAGGGCTTATTAACAATACAAAAGATGGAGCTGAGAGCCAGAGAGAAATTCTACCTTTAAAAAAATCGTAAAAAGGAAAAATTACCAAAAAAAAATGAGGAGACAGGAGCAGAGAGACACAGAGACCTCAGAGACACAGAGACAGGGATAGAGGCCAGAGGGGCTCCCTACCACACTAGCTTTGCTTGCTGGAGGCTGAATTATGAGTAGAAAATCTTCATTTCGCCTGTGCCCTGAAATATCTAGTTCCCAGTATCCATGTGGAATCTTCTCAGAGGCTCAACTCTCCTGCCTGGGAGAAAGGAGCAGAAGGGCTTATTAACAATACAAAAGAGGGAGCTGAGAGCCAGAGAGAAATTCTACCTTTAAAAAAATCGTAAAAAGGAAAAATTACCAAAAAAAAAATGAGGAGACAGGAGCAGAGAGACACAGAGACCTCAGAGACACAGAGACAGGGATAGAGGCCAGAGGGGCTCCCTACCACACTAGCTTTGCTTGCTGGAGGCTGAATTATGAGTAGAAAATCTTCATTTCGCCTGTGCCCTGAAATATCTAGTTCCCAGTATCCATGTGGAATCTTCTCAGAGGCTCAACTCTCCTGCCTGGGAGAAAGGAGCAGAAGGGCTTATTAACAATACAAAAGATGGAGCTGAGAGCCAGCGAGAAATTCTACCATTAAAAAAATCGTAAAAAGGAAAAATTACCAAAAAAAAATGAGGAGACAGGAGCAGAGAGACACAGAGACCTCAGAGGACACAGAGACAGGGATAGAGGCCAGAGGGGCTCCCTACCACACTAGCTTTGCTTGCTGGAGGCTGAATTATGAGTAGAAAATCTTCATTTCGCCTGTGCCCTGAAATATCTAGTTCCCAGTATCCATGTGGAATCTTCTCAGAGGCTCAACTCTCCTGCCTGGGAGAAAGGAGCAGAAGGGCTTATTAACAATACAAAAGATGGAGCTGAGAGCCAGCGAGAAATTCTACCTTTAAAAAAATCGTAAAAAGGAAAAATTACCAAAAAAAAATGAGGAGACAGGAGCAGAGAGACACAGAGACCTCAGAGACACAGAGACAGGGATAGAGGCCAGAGGGGCTCCCTACCACACTAGCTTTGCTTGCTGGAGGCTGAATTATGAGTAGAAAATCTTCATTTCGCCTGTGCCCTGAAATATCTAGTTCCCAGTATCCATGTGGAATCTTCTCAGAGGCTCAACTCTCCTGCCTGGGAGAAAGGAGCAGAAGGGCTTATTAACAATACAAAAGATGGAGCTGAGAGCCAGAGAGAAATTCTACCTTTAAAAAAATCGTAAAAAGGAAAAATTACCAAAAAAAAATGAGGAGACAGGAGCAGAGAGACACAGAGACCTCAGAGACACAGAGACAGGGATAGAGGCCAGAGGGGCTCCCTACCACACTAGCTTTGCTTGCTGGAGGCTGAATTATGAGTAGAAAATCTTCATTTCGCCTGTGCCCTGAAATATCTAGTTCCCAGTATCCATGTGGAATCTTCTCAGAGGCTCAACTCTCCTGCCTGGGAGAAAGGAGCAGAAGGGCTTATTAACAATACAAAAGATGGAGCTGAGAGCCAGAGAGAAATTCTACCTTTAAAAAAATCGTAAAAAGGAAAAATTACCAAAAAAAAAATGAGGAGACAGGAGCAGAGAGACACAGAGACCTCAGAGACACAGAGACAGGGATAGAGGCCAGAGGGGCTCCCTACCACACTAGCTTTGCTTGCTGGAGGCTGAATTATGAGTAGAAAATCTTCATTTCGCCTGTGCCCTGAAATATCTAGTTCCCAGTATCCATGTGGAATCTTCTCAGAGGCTCAACTCTCCTGCCTGGGAGAAAGGAGCAGAAGGGCTTATTAACAATACAAAAGATGGAGCTGAGAGCCAGAGAGAAATTCTACCTTTAAAAAAATCGTAAAAAGGAAAAATTACCAAAAAAAAATGAGGAGACAGGAGCAGAGAGACACAGAGACCTCAGAGACACAGAGACAGGGATAGAGGCCAGAGGGGCTCCCTACCACACTAGCTTTGCTTGCTGGAGGCTGAATTATGAGTAGAAAATCTTCATTTCGCCTGTGCCCTGAAATATCTAGTTCCCAGTATCCATGTGGAATCTTCTCAGAGGCTCAACTCTCCTGCCACACTAGCTTTGCTTGCTGGAGGCTGAATTATGAGTAGAAAATCTTCATTTCGCCTGTGCCCTGAAATATCTAGTTCCCAGTATCCATGTGGAATCTTCTCCGTATACATTTCTTTTTCCAACACAAAAACCGTGCATGTCAGTCAAGACAAGGTTATTACTACATACATTATAATCAGCAAATAGCTTCTCATTTTTGTCTATTAAGCATACTTTTACCCGTTTTTTTCTTCCCTTTTCTCCTCCCTCCCTTCCATAGTAAACTTTATTTTTTTCATATATTATTGATTCACAAAAGATCTCAAAGTATGGACAAAGCTATAACCTAGTAACAAGTGCAAGTTAATTTTTTTCTGAAACAGAATTTTTTTCTCTCTCACTGTTGCCCCTTTTACTAAAGAGAGGTATAAACTAACTTATTTGCAAAAAAAAAATAAATTAAGTTAATCTCAATTTGTTCTGTTATTTGCAAAAAAGCCTCATAAAAATTTAATTTCTTTTTTTTTTGGAGAGGTTTTCGCTATAGAGCGCGTGCGCTCGCCAGACAGACAGAGAGAGACATAGAGACAGAAAGCGAGAAATCACCCCCCAGAGGGGATGGTCACACCACAATTCCTTCTCCTCCATTCTCCTCTCGGGATCTTGGGCACGCACGCACACACACGCGCACCCGGCATGAGTTTTAAGCCACTGGGTCCAGGACGCGAACCGCGGTTGACTACATGGGAGTCCAGTGACATAGCCATTACGCTAACTGTTGGTTCCCTAAAAATTCAATTTCTGATGCAAGGTAACAGATACTATTTTATTGAAATTATGCAAATAACCATTCTGCCACAAAATAAAAACACTTACAAATATTTTCGAATTGCAAAGATGCCAGGAAGGGAAAAAATTATGTTTCAATTTAAAGAATTGTTTAACAAATTGCTGAACCCAATAACTCAAAAGAGAACAAAAATCCTTAAATCTGGAAGACAAAGCATAGAAGAAAATTAGTAACGTTTTAGAAAAACAGTCATAGAATTTTATTTCACCAGTTCAGTCTGGTGTAATCTCTTTTGTTGAATTTGCAGTGTTACTGTGGTCTGACCTTTCTATTAACATTCAACATTATCATCGATATTTCAGAACTTGTCCCTACCATTAAGTGGGTCTTTCTCTTGGTCATTTTTTTGTTTTCTTATTTGTCTACCTTAGTTTTTCCTGGTATAGTACTCCTTCAGAACTTCTGGAGGAGCTGGTCTGGTGTTGGTAAATTCTTTCAGGTTTTGTTTATCTGATAATGCTTTTTTTTTATCTTTTCTTCCCACATGAAGGATAATCTTGCCAAATACAGTATTTTTGGTTAAAATTGGTTTTCACTTTACGCTTTGAGTATATTTTCCCATTCTTTCCTTGCTCGCATGGTTTCTCATGAGAGGTCCAATGTTAGCCTGATGGGATATCCTTTGAAAGTAATTTGACATTTTTATCTTGCCAAGTTTAGTATCTTATCTCTGTCTGTGGTTTTCATCAATCTGGCTATGATGTGTCTTGGAGAAGATTGAGTTGATTCTATGTGGGATCCTTTATATAACTTGGGCCTGAACAATTAAATGCCTTTCTAGGTTTAGAAAGTTTTCTTCCAGGTTTCATGGAATAGATTATCAATGTCCTGATTAGTTTCTTCATCTTCTGGGATACAGATGATCTGGATGTTTGGGCATTAAATGGTATCTAGTATTACTTGTATGCGATTCTCATTTTGGGGGTTATTTTCTCAGTCTTTTTGGTGAATTTTTCTAGGTCAGAGGTTCTGTCTTTTACTTCTGAGATTCGATCTTCTGCATGATCTAATCTGCTTTTAATACTTTCAAGGGAGGTTTTGATTTCGTGAATTATGACCTTCATCTCTAACTTTTGTTTGCTTCTTTTTTATGGTGTGTATTTTCTCTTTCAGATCATGGAAGAACTTTCTCACCTTCTGGAACTCATTGTCTCTTTTCTCCTGCATCTTCTGGAGTTACTTGTCTCTTTTCTCTTGTATCTCCGTTAGCTTCGTCACTGTTTATATCCTAGAATCTTTATCTGACATTTCCAGGAGTTTCATTGTACTGTCTGTGAGTGATAAAGGGCTATTCTTTCCCCTTGGGGAAGATATATGTTATT
>JAKSZU010000009.1:108299891-108323065 GCA_026018925.1 Tupaia tana | reverse complement strand
TTTATTTCAATAATAATAATGAACCAAAAACAACAAAAATAAGAAATTTCAAATACATGCTTTAGAAAGTCAAGGTAATTTTTATCTTTTATTGAGGATAGTACTGACTGACAGAAGACTTGAGGGATATTTGAGATTATGGTAGTGTTCTGTTTCAAATGGGTAATGGTTTAATAGGTGTGCTCACTTTCCAAACATTCATGGAGCTATATTCTTGATATTTATGCATTGTAATGTATACTATGTTTCAATAAAATTTATACAGATACTAGATTTTACTAATTAAAAAAATGTTTTATACAGTTAGTTATAATTCAAAAGATGGTAGCTTAAAAAGCAAATCAAGGAATGATTAAGATATATAATACAGCTTCAAAACAAAATTTGAATACTCACAGAACTGAATAATCCTCCAATCATGAAAAGAAATACAAAATTATAAAAATCAATTAATAACTCTAATGGCATAATGATATTTGGAGTGAAAACAGTTATAAGTTCCAACTACTGAGATTATCATGTAGCAGAGCTCCAGTTCCATCTCCAGGCCCCTGGCCAGCAAGGGACAGTGAGGCAGGGGCACCACTGACCCCCACCACAACTGTAGCTCTCCCAAGCCCAGGACACTCCCACCTAGAAAGACTGTCCTCTGCTCTGCAGTAGAGCTCCAGTTTCATCTCCAAGCCCTTGGCTAGCAAGGGACATTGAGGCAGGGGCTCCACCCCCCCCGCCCCCCCCCCCCCCCCCGCACCATCTTCAACTCTCCCAAGCCCAGGACGCTCCCTGCTAGAAAGAGGGACTAGACGGATCCAGAATCACACTTTTGAAATTCCCTAGTATTGTAAGGTTCCCTGGGATCCTCTCTTTTACTGAACCACCTGTGAAAAGGAGGTACTGCTCTTCAGACATCTGAATAGAGTACAACACTTGAGACCACACTGCTAAAAACAACAGAAGAGACACTTCAGCATACATCAATCCAGAGCAACAGGAAAACACACAGAAGAGCCTAAGGTCTGAGTAAATCAGGAAATATGTCTCCATCAAAAGAACAGAGTAACTCCCCTCCATCTTTGGTAAAAATGGAGGACGTTACCAAAATTTCAGAGAAAGAATTTATAAAACACTCATGGTGACCAAATTCCATGAATTGCAACAGAAAAGAGACAACAAACTACAGGAGATTAGAAAGTCCTCCCATGATATAAAAGAAGAAATGGGCACTCTGAGAAAGAATCAGATAGAACTAGTAGAGATTAAATCTGTAATACAAAAAATCAAAAACTCTCCTGAACGTATTTAAAGTCAATTAGACCATGCTGAATATTGAATTTCCGATGTAGAGGATAAAACTTCTGACCTAGGGGAAAAACACCAAAAAGATATAGAAAATAACAACAACAAAAACAAAAACACGAGGATAATATACGAAAAATACTAGATTACATTAGAATCCCAAACATCCAAATAATTGGCATCCACAAAGGTGAAGAAACTAAAAAGGGCATGGAAAATCTATTCCATGAAATCCTGGAAAAAAATTTCCCAAGTCTAGAGAGGCACTCAAGCATCCAGACCCAAGAAATACAAAGGATCTCCAATAGAACCAAGATCTTCTCCAAGGCACACCTTAGCCAGACTGGCAAAGACTACAGATAAAGACAAGATACTAAAATTGGCAAGAGAGAAAATGACAAGTGACTTACAAAGGTCATCCCATCAGGCTAACACCAGACCTATCAACGGAAACAATGCAAGCAAAGAAAGAGTGAAAAGATGCATTGAAAGTGTTAAGAGAGAAACAATTTCAACCAAGATTATTGTATCCTGAAAGATTAGCCTTCATATGGAAAAAAAGATTAAAATCTTCTCAGACAAACAAAGCCTGAAAGAATTTGCCAACACCAGATCAGTTCTTCATGAAACCCTGAAGAGAGTACTGTTCCAGGAAAACTAAAGAATGAATAGCCAGAAAAAAAGGCAACCAAGACAATGGCCAACTTAAACGTCAGAACAAGTCGGGAAATATTGATAATAAAATTGAATAGTAATGGATTAAATTCTCCAATCAAGAGACACAGACTGGCTGAATGGGGAAAAAAAAAAAAAAAAAAAAAACAGAAACTCTATCTGTTGCCTACAGGAAACCCATCTCATGGATAAAGACATACATGGACTAAAAGTGAAGGGTTGGAAAAAGGTTTTCCATGTAAATGGGAACCAAAAAAGAGCTGGAATCAGCTGGAATCACTATTCAAATTTCTGACAAAATAGGCCTTAAAACAAAAACTGGTCAAAGAGACAAAGAAGGGCACTGCATTGTAGTAAAAGGGTCAAACAATCAAGAAGATATAACGCTTATAAATATCTATGCACCTAATACAGGAGCACCCAAATATGTGAAAGAAAGACTATTAGATCTTAAAGGAGAGATAGACTGTAAAACACTAATTGTTGGAGACCTAAACACTCCACTTTCCCCTCTAGACAGATAATCTAGACAAAAAATAGGTAGAGATAGAGGATCTAAATGATACCATACATCAAATGGATTTAACAAATGTCTATAGAACTTTCCATCCAAAACCCACAAGATACAATTTTTCTCACCCCCACATGGAACTTTTTAGAAGATTGACCACATGACAGGGTACAAGGCAAACCTCTACACTTTCAAAGGCATAGAAACTATATCCAGCATCTTCTGCAACCCTGATGGAATTAGACTTGATTTTAATTTCAAAAGAAACCCTCAAAAGTACACAAATACAGGGAACCAGCAGTTGACGTAATGGCTATGTCGCTGGACTCCCACGTAGTCGACCGCATTTCGTGTCCCGAACCCAATGGCTTAAAACTCACGCTGGCGCGTGTGCATGCCGTGCCCAAGATCCCGGGAGGAGAATGGAGGAGAAGGGATTGCAGTGTGACCATCCCCCCTGGGGGGTGATTTCTCGCTTTCTGTCTCTATGTGTCTCTCTGTCTGGCAAGCGCAGTGCCCTATAGTGAAAACCTCTCAAAAAAAAAAAAAAAAAAAAGATGAAAAAAAAAAGTACACAAATATACGAAAAATAAGTAACCTACTCCTGAGTAACTACACAACTTCTGAATAAATAAAGGCTGAGATCAAAAGATTCATGTGGGCAAATGACAATGAAGACATGAGTTTCAGTATTCTTCAGAATACTGCTACAGCAGTAGTAAGAGTAAAGTTTATGGCAATTAGTGCATATAAGAAGAAAACAGAAAGAAGACAAATGGATCACCAAATATCATGTCTCAGAGATTGCAAAAAATCTCCAGAAGAAACGAAATAGTAAAGATACGAGTAGAAATAAATGAAATAGAAAATAAACTAACTATGCAGAAAATAAATGAAAGTAAAAGCAGAGTCTTTGAAAAGATAAACAAAATCAATACACCTCTAGTGACACTTATTAAGAAGGAGACAGAAAGGAACCAGGTAAATAAAATCTGCAATGAAGCAGGCAATATAACAACAGACAAAGTAAAAATATAAAACACCATTAGAGGATACTATGAACAACTATATGCCAAGAAACAAGAGAAACTGGATGACATGGACAAATTCCTGGACACATATATAATCTACCAAGATTGAGCGAGGAGGATGTAGAATGTATGAATAGGCCCATAACAAGCCAGGAGATTGAATCAGTAATAAATAACCTTCCAACAAAGCAAAGCCCTGACCCTGATGGCCTCACCTCTCAATTCTACAAAGCTTTCAAAGAAGAATTACCTCCCATACTGCTCAAGTTATTTCTAAAGATCCAAAAGGGTGAATCTCTCCCTAATTCATTCTATGACGCCTCTATCACCCTTATCCTTAAAACAGATAAGGACAGGACAGGAAGGGGAACTATAGACTAATATCTCTGATTAATATAGATGCAAAGATTCTTGACAAGATACTAGCAAATCGTATCCAACCACTTATAAAAAGATTATACATCACAATCAGGTAGGCTTTATTCCAGGAATGCAAGGTTCGTTCAACATATGCAAAACCATAAATGTAATACATCACATTAACAGGAAGAAAGATAAAACCATATAGTCATATCGATTGGTGCAGAAAAAGCATCTGATAATATACAACATCCCTTCATGATCAAGACCCTCAGGAATATCAGCATAGAAGAGTAATTTCTCAACACAGTAAAAGTTATCTGTGAAAAACTCTCAGCGAACATCATCGTAAATGGAGAAAACCTGAAAGCTTTTCCACTAAAAATGGGTACAAGACAAGGATGCCCACTTTTTCCACTCTTTTTCAATATAGTACTGGAATTTCTCTCCAATGCAATCAAAAAAGAGAATAAAATAAAAGGCATTCAAATAGGAAAAGAAGAGGTGAACTCTCTCTATTTTCAGATGATGTGACTGTATACACAGAAGACCAAATTGTATCCAAAAAAAAATCCTGGAAGTAATACATTAATACAGTAAAGTTTCAGGATACAAAATCAACATACAGCAATCTATAGCATTTCTATATACGAACAACAAGCAGACTGAATTAGAACTGAAAAAAGTAGTTCCATTTACCATAGCCACAAAAAGTATAAGATACTTAGGGGTAAATCTAACCAAAGAAGTTAAAGACCTGCACAAGGAAAACTATGAGAGGCTAAAAAGAGAAATTGAAAATGACACAAAAAAGTGGAAGGACATCCCATGTTCCTGGATTGGAAACATTAATATAATCAAAATGGCAATTCTACCCAAATTAATCTATATATTTAATGCAATGCTAATCAAAGTATCAGACACATTCTTCACAGATCTAGAAAAGACAATCATAAAATTTGTCTGGAATTATAAAAGACCTCATATTGCCAAACAAATCCTGTACCAGAAGAGTGGAGTGGGCAGCATCTCACTCCCTGACCCAAAAATATACTACAAAGCTGTGATAATCATAACAGCAGGGTACTGGCACAGAAACAGAGGGACCAATGGAACTGAATAAAATCCCCAGAAATAAATTCCCAAACATACATACAGTCAACTGATTTTTGACAAGGAGTATCAGTCAATCCAGTAGGAAAAGGAAAACCTCTTCAGCAAAAGGTGCTGGAAAAACTGGATTTCCACCTGCAGAAAAATGAATCTTAACCCTACTTCTTACCATTGACAAAAATCAACTCAAGATGGTTCAAAAATATAAACCTAAGACCTCAAAGTATAAAACTGCTCCTACAAAACACTGGAAACCTCTGGGAGACATTGGGGTAGGCAAAGACTTCCTAAATAAGACACCCAAAGCACAGTCAATAATCCCCAAAATAGACAAGTGGGATTACATCCGACTAAGAAGTTTCTGCATGGCAAAAGACACATTAATAAGGGTGAATTGATAGCCTTCAGAATGGAAAAAGGTTTTTGTAAACTATGTGTCAGGTAAGGGGCTGAAAACCAAAATACAGAAGGAACTCAAGTAGCTGTCCTGAATAAAGATGATCAACCCTATTAAAAGATGGGAGATTGAGTTGAAAAAACCACTCTCTAAGGATGACATATGAAAAGCCAAAAGGCACATGAAAAAAATGCTCAATACCTTTCATTGTAAGGGAAATGCAGATCGATACAACAATGAGATACCACCTAACCCCAGTCAGAATATCTAAGAATAAAACAAACAAACAAACAAACAAAAACAAACGATAAGTGCTGGTGGGGGTGTGATGAAAGGGGAACTCTCTTACACTGCTGGTGGGAATGTAAATTGGTCAAGCCACTGTGGAGAACAATTTGGAGATTCCTCAAAAATTGCTCGCACATCGATATTTATTGCGGCACTATTCACAATTGCTAAGACATGGAACCAACCCAAATGCCCACGAACTGATGAATGGATTGAAAAACTGTGGCATATATACTTTATGGAATACTATTCAGCCATAAAGAAACAACAAGACCATAACTTTTGACAGAAAGTGGAATACCAGATATAGGGTGGGAAGCAGGTGGGTGAAGGAATAGAGTGTGAGGAAGGACATTAAGGAGAAAAATAGAGAGGCATAGCATTAATGGTACAAATAAATGGGGTATTAAGTGTTGAAGGTAACTGTATAGTATTATCAACTGGACTGGGGAAAAATGCACACATGTTGGAATACTCACTTTGCAAGCTAAATAATGTGACTGAATTTATAAAAGAACTTGAAATTAAAAAATAGATGATCATGTAAAAAAATCAAGAGCATCAGATGGAATAACCACATATTGGCATTTAATAGGCCTAAATCTGTAAGCTTTTCACTTAACTTTTAACTGTCTTCATGAAATTTCCAAAAGCCAGATGATATTAAAGAGACAAGCGAATAATGTTGCCATAACATCGATCTGATGTTTTATTCATTGCTAACTATAACTAGAAAATACTGGGCATGTTTCAAAATTGCCACTGTGTTTCATCTGTATTTTCTATCACACACACTTAGGCAAGAACAAATATTTGTCTATATAGCAAACATAATCTTTTGTTTGTTTTAATTTTATTTTCTCATTTCCAGTTTTGGTAAGAATCTTCAATAGTTTTTTTTGTTTGTTTCTGTTTGTTTGTTTTGTCCCCAAAGAATCTATCGAATAGGACAACCAGAATCACATTGCAAACAAGATTCTTAAAATATTCAGTGGATTTGGTACATAGATTTTGCAGTGAAAAGGACTATCCGATGCCTA
The DNA here is from genome assembly GCA_026018925.1 of Tupaia tana. NCBI lineage: Eukaryota > Metazoa > Chordata > Mammalia > Scandentia > Tupaiidae > Tupaia > Tupaia tana. Next base: position 108,316,354 of record JAKSZU010000009.1, on the reverse strand, counting down.
CCAATATATTAAATATAATACAAGTCAGTCAAATTTTAAGGTCTCACCTAAAGACTCAATAGACTTCTAAAATGAACTATTACATGGTGAGTAATATACAAGATTGGTTTTATCAATGATGTGATAAATATAAAACCTTATTTAATATCAGAAATGAGTTTTTTTTTTTTTTTATCTTCCCAATGAATAAACTTGTCCTTCATTCCTTTCCATAAGCCCCATCTGTTAGCTAGGAACATAGTAAAGATGAAGTATTCCTCATCCAAAATGTTTCAGATTTCAGAATTTGTGGGGCGAATTTGAAATATATGCATATATTGCATAATGAATTATTTTAAGGATGGAACTCAATTCAAAACATGAAATTCCTTTATGTTTCATATATACCTTATACATGTAGCCTGAAGGTATTTTTTTCATAGTTGTTTCAAAGGTTTTTTTTAAATTTTAAAATGCATATATTGGTATTGTTCACAGAAAATAAATGTAAAGTTGAATCAATCATTTATCTTTTTTAATTAATTAATTAATTTTTATATAGATTCAATCACATTGTTTAGCTTACAATGTGAGCATTTCAATATGTGAACATTTCTCCCCAGTCCCGTTGATCAAAATATCTTCAACCAATAACACCACACCCTTATTCAAACTGTCATTTGAGACAATATCACATCTCTTCTCACTGCTACAAGGCAATATGTTTAGGCACATTTAAATAGAAACCTAGTTTAATTATCCTTTAAAAACTGACCCTGAAACAGTTATAAGAAAGATAATCATCATCTTCTGGCATATTTTTATGGTAATCTATCTTTAATATTTTTGTATTGTAGCACTTTTCATTGTAACTCATCATATAAGGTCAAGTATGAAATTTTCCCCTTTGGCTTCATGTCAGTGCTCAAAAACGTTTAGATTTTGGAGTGTTTCTGATTTTTGATTTGGGGATTAAGGATGCTCAACCTGTATAGTTAGCCAGCCTAGATTTCTCTACTTTGAAAGTAGCCAAATCTTTAAAGTTATAACTAAATACACTTAAATGCACTTAATTTATAATTAGTAACATTTATTTTAACAATGTTCTCATGTCCTAATTGCTTTCGAAGTACATACATGACTGTGATTTACCCACAGGAAAGTGACTCCTCACATAAAAAAGAGAAAAAGAAGTTTTACTTCATCAACATTTAGAAAAGATGAAAATAACAAATATTAAGTTATTCCTTTTTCTTTTTTTAAGAATTATTTTATTTAACTTTATTTTTTTATTTTTTTTACTTAAATTTATTTACATTCATTCACTATACATCATTACAGCATACAAAATGAGATTTTCCATCCAGAATACACTGTATATTGGCTCAAGCACATCAACATACGTGTTATCGTCAACAAATAATTTTCTATTTCTTGTTTCCTGTGTATTTTGCTTTTTTTTTTTAACCCATCCTTGATTCCTTATCTCTCACCCTCCACCGTGTCCCACCCTCCTACCACACTGTGTGGTATCCATGGTTGGTTTTTATGCCTTTTACCCCCATTTCATTGATTTGCTAAAGAACTTAATTAATGTAAATATTTTCAGTAGCAAGCGCAGCTGATAGATATATATCCATGAACATAAGTCTGACTTTAGGCATAAATCTCAGTGAGTAGAATGAACACACTATAAAGTAGTACCTAGCTGGGGCTATATAGCTTACTGCAGTCATCAAATAGGTATTTTGAATGATTTTTTTTAATTTAAAGAAAAACAGTTTTCGTGGGATTTTTTTCTCTTGAAACTTTTTTTTTTTAATTACTTAATTTACATTCATCCCCTAAGCATCGTCACAGCATACAAAATGTGGTTTCCCATCCAGAATATACTGCATAGTGGCTTAATCATGCATGTTATTGTCAATAATTTTCCATTTCATTCCGGGGCCGGGCCTGCAGGGGCTCTGCGCCCCGCGTGCCCCTGCACGGTGGGCCGGGCCGGCGCGGCAGGCCGTGGCTCTGTGCCCCGCGTGCCCCTGCGCAGCGGGCCGGGCTCTGCGGGCCGGGGCTCTGCGCCCCACGTGCCCCTGCGTAGCGGCAGGCCGGGCCGGCGTGGTGGGCCATGGCTCTGCGCCCCGAGTGCCCCTGTGCAGCAGGCCGGGGCTCTGCGCCCCGCGTGCCCCTGCATGGCGGGCCGGGCCTGCGTGGCGGGCCGGGGCTCTGCGCCCCGTGTGCCCCTGCGCAGCGGCGGGCCGGGCTGATGTGGCGGGCCGGGGCTCTGCGCCCTGCGTGCCCTTGCAGGGCGGGACGGGGCTCTGCGCCCTGCGTGCCCCTGCGCGGCGGGCCTGCACATGGGCCCTGGGCCCACGCTCGTGCCCCCCCCCCCCCACGCCTGCGCGTGGCCGCCGGGCCTGCATGTGGCCCCCGGGCCACCGGTCACAGGCAGCAAAATGAAGCCAAAAACTAGGATTAAGAACTTGCAACTACAAGCAACAGAAAGAAACTTTACCTGTCTTAAACCAATTGAGAAATATATTGTATAGGAGGATTTTCCGTGCCTATGGACAGTGAGAAGATGATGGTTACCAGCCCTGCATTACCTCAGGGAAAAACAAGAACTACTCTACCATTCTTAAGGAAGTCAGATACACGAAGATGACTCACGCTGCAGATCCCCACAACACCATTCCTGGTAATCACATAATGGATGATGTGCCACATCAACTGATAATCACCTCTGCTTTCCAGAATTGCTTTCCTGAAACTGTATCCCATGGAGACACACCTACAATTGTGGAATTGCACGAGACCCACCCTTAATCCAACCCTGAATAGAACCTATGCTCCCTATTGTTAAAAACTATATGAGCTGATAATTTAAAAAAAAAAAAGAAACTGAAAGAACTGGAATATACAATAGCAGGGATGGCTACTGCAGATACTAGAGACAGTATGGGAGAGGTAATGGGAATGAGTAATTGAGGGCGGAAGGGAGGGATTCAGGGAACAAACAACACACTTAATAGACATAAAAATGAAAAGTTGTCTGTTGATGATAATGTATATGGTATAATCATTGTCTTGACTAATGTGCACTGTATTCATGCTGGGAAAAACCATGTTGTACACTGTAAAGAGGTGCAATGATTAAATGTAAAAAAAAAAAAAAAAGAAAAAGAAAAGAAAAAAATATATATTAAAACATAAAAAAAACGATTTATATAAATATGCAAAGAAAACCACAAGTAAATACCTCCTAATAAGTATTCAGAGATACTCAGAGGCAGCGGGATTAAGGGTGATTTCCATTTTCGTCTTTTTGAGTGTTGAGGTTTTTGAAAATTTCTCCAGTGACTATGGTTTACTTCTGTAATGAGAATAATATTTTAAAGAAGAAAAACAGTATAAAACAAAACAGAAAAAGTAAAAATAAATAAATAAATAAATAAATAAAAATAATTTTCCATTTCTAGTTTCATATATATTATTCCTTTTTCTTTTAGAATGTTAATAATATCTGCTGCAATTCCTATTAATATTATTACTGTTAACTGACAATAAAATAATGATTAGCTCCAGAAAACACAACATAAGGTGACTTTAAAGGGAAAATTGTTACATCTCCTTAGAAACTCTAAGTGCTAAGTTTAGCATTAACTACTGTCAACAGAGATTGGTAGAGGAAAAGTACTTACTCCATCTGGCAGCATATATTCTAAAATTGGACCTATCCTGGAATGAACTGCTGCTATATTCACTGAGTCATTGCCTGTGGAATTTCCATTTAAGTTCTATTTAGGCTGATTTCCCCACAAAGAGACGTGTCACAGGTGTTCTCCTTTCATATGCAGCAAAATGTAGTTTCACACTGTTGTTATATCCTTCCATTGTTTGTGTAAATAGGAACAGGAAATAGCTTCTGATAAATAGTCATTTCTTGGCTTTATTCCAAAGAAAGAATACCTGAGTTGAAATTATTTTTATTTTTATGATCATTTGTGATTGTTTTGAATATTGGAAATTTAGTTCTGTTTATGACTAAATAAAGTATTATTTTTAAACTGGGTATTTATATATTCCTATTTCCAAATATGTTATTTATATTTTATTCTAGATATGAAATGCTTGATTACCCCATCTCTCACCACATGACTGATAAAATCTCAGGATTCTCTATGCTAAACTCTAGTTCTCAGTTCTATCACATAAAATGTATATATCTTTCTCTTTAGCTAATGTACCTATATGAAATCATTACTCTCTTTTAAAATTTTTCTTTATTTTTTTGTCTCAGAAAATTAAAATTTGCTTTTGTCTATTATATAAGAAAAATTATTCAGAAAAATACAGGCTTAATACTATTTGTTTACTTATTTATTTTCTATGGTTTTCTTATTTGAAAATAACATATTGTCTTGTATGATTTCCAAAAGAACATTTTCAAGTATAATATTTAATGTATTCAGGATTCTAATTTACAATAAATTAAAATAAAGCATAATTTATTTCCCAAAATATTTGCTGTAATTAAAGATACTGTTCAAGACAGACTGTCCTTTGCTCTGCAGCAGGCTCCAATTTCAACTTCAGGCCTCTGGCCTAAGGGACATTGAGACAGGGGCATCACTGCTCCTCTTCGCACTTCCAGGCTCCCCAGCCGAAGACCCAGCCCCCAAGACAGGTAGGCAGTTTTTTTCTTTTCTTTTTCTTTGCTCTTCTCCATTCTTTTGTTGATGACCTCCTCTTCCTTTCCCCACAGACTGTCCTTTGCTCTGCAGCAGGCTCCAATTCCATCTTCAGGCCTCTGAAGAAATCATGGTGTGGGACTTTTTCTTTATTCCCCTCTGTACTTCTTTCCTCTTATATTATCCTCTCCTCTTAATCTTCCACTCTTCCAGAAAGACCAGACAGGTCTAGAATCAAAGATCTGAAATTCCCTAGTATTATAAGGTTCACTGGGATCCTCCCATGTACTGAACCACCTGTAAAAATGGAGATACTGCTCTTTAGACACCTGAATAGAGTACCCCTCTTGCGACCACATTGCTAAAAACAACAGAAGAGAGACTTTGACACACATCAATTCTCAGAAAAAGGGAAATACACTTACTCCTAGTTGGAGAAACATTCTCGTAAGAGGTATTCAAAAGTGAATATATCTTCCAATGGCTAGAAATAGAAGAAGAGCCTCAGGTCTGGAAAAAAAAAAAAAAAAAAAAAAAACAGGAAATATGTCTCCATCAAAGGAACAGAATAACTCCCCTCCATCTTTTGGAAAAAAGGAGGACGTTATCAAAATGTCAGAGAAAGAATTTAGAACATTCATGGAGACCAAATTCCATGAGTTGGAACAGAAAAGAGACAACCAACTACAGGAGATTAGGAAGTCCTTCCACGATATGAAAGAAGAAATGGACACTCTGAGAAAGAATCAGATGGAACTAGTAGAGATAAAGTCTGTAATACAGGAAATCAAAAACTCTCTTGAAGGTATTAAAAGTTGATTAGACCATGCAGAAGATGGAATCTGTGACGTAGAAGATAAAACTTCTAACCTAGCAAAAACAACCAAAAAGATAGAGAAAACAACAACAACAACAAAAGCAAGGATAATATATGAGAAATACTAGATTCCATTAGATGCCAAAACATCCAAATAATTGGCATCCAGAAAGGTGAAGAAACTAAAAATGGCATGGAAAATCTATTCTGTGACATCCTGGAAGAAAATTTTGCAAGTCTAGAGAGGCACTAAAATATTCAGACCCAAGAAATACAAAGGACACCAAGTAGAATCAACCCAAGAAGATCTTGCCGAGGCACAACTTAGTCAGACTGTCCAAGACCACAGATAAAGATATGATACTAAAACTGGCAAGACAGAAATGAGAAGTGACTTACAAAGGTCATCCCATCAGGCTAACACCGGACCTCTCAACAAAAATAATACTAGCAAGGAAAGAATGGGAAGACGTATTGAAAGTGTTATGAGAGAAACGATTTCAACCAAGATTATTATATCCTGCAAGGTTATCCTTCATATGGGGAAAAAGATTAAAATCTCAGACAAATAAAACCTGAAAGAATTTGCCAACACCAGACCAGCTCTACAAGAAACCCTGAAAAAAGTTCTGTTCTAGGGAAACTAAAGAATTTACAGCAAGAAACAAAGGAATAAAATGCAATTAAGACAACGGCCAACTTAAAGGTCGGACAGATCTGGTAACATCGATAATAACATTGGATGTTAAAGAATTAAATTCTCCAATCAAGAGACACAGACTGCCTGAATGGATAAAAAAAAAAAAAAAAGAAAAGAAAAGAAAGAAAGAAAAGAAAAAGAAACCCTCTATCTTTTGCTTATAAGAAACCCACTTCATGGATAAAGACATACATAGACTGAAAGTGAAGGGTTGGAAAAAGATTTTCCATGCAAATGGGAACCAAAAAAGAGCTGGAGTTGCAATATTAACTCCTGACAAAATAAGCTTTAAAACAAAAACTGTTTGAAGAGACAAAAGGCACTACATAGTAGTAAAAGGGTCAATAGATCAAGAAGATATTATACTTATAAATATCTATACACCTGGGACCAACAGTTATCATAATGGCTATGTGGCTGGACTCCCACGTAGTCGACCGCGGTTCGCGTCCCGGACCCGGTGGCTTAACCTCATGCCGGGCGCGTGTGCGTGCGTGCCCAAGATCTCGAGAGGAGAATGGAGGAGAAGGGATTGTGGCATGGCCATCCCCCCTGGGGGGTGATTTCTCGCTTTCTGTCTCTCTGTCTCTGTCTGTCTGGCGAGCGCACGCGCCCTGTAGCAAAAAACCTCTCAAAAAAAAAAAATCTATGCACCTAATACAGGAGCACCCAAATATGTGAAGGAAAGACTGTTAGATCTAAAAGGGGAGATAGACTGCAAAGCACTAAATGTTGGAGACCTCAAAACTGCACTATCCCCTCTGGATGGATTATGTAGACAAAAAATAGTTAAAGAAATAAAGGATCTAAATGATACCATACATCTAATGGACTTAACAGACATCTATAGAACTTTTCTTCCAAAAATCATGAGATACATTATTTTCTCACACCCACATGGAATCTTCTTGAAGATTGACTACATCATACAGCACAAAGGAAATTTCTACAGATTCAAAGGCATAGAAACTATATCAAGCACCTTCTCTGACCATGATGGAATTAAACTTGAGTTTAATTTCAAGAGAAATCCTCAAAAATACTCAAAAACATGGAACCTAAATAACCTATTCCTAAATGAATCCACAACTACTAAAGAAATAAAGACTGAAATCAAAAGATTCATGGAAGCCAATGACAATGAGGACACCAGTTTCCATAATCTTTGGGACACTGCTAATGCAGTCATTAGAGGGAAGTTCATAGCAATCAGTACACATAAGAGGAAAATGGAAAGAAGGAAAATGGATTACCCAACATCATGCCTCAGAGAATTGGAAAAGCAACAGCACAAAAATAAAAAAAAAAAAACTCCAGGAGAAAGGAAATAATAAAGATACGAGCAGAAATAAATGAAATAGAAAATAAACGAACTATACAGAAAATAAATGAAAGTAAAAGCTGGTTCTTTGAAAGGATAAATAAAATCGATACACCACCAGCAAGACTTATTAAGAAGAAGAGAGAAAGGAATCAGGTGAATCAAATCTGCAATGAAGCAGGCAATATAACAACAGACATAGTAGAAATACAAACATCATTAGAGGAGACTATGAACAACTATATGTCAAGAAACAAGACAATCTTGATGAGATGGACAAATTCCTTGACACATATAATCTATCAAGAATGAGCCAGGAAAATATAGAAAGTCTAAATAGGCCCATAACAAGCCAGGAGATTGAATCAGTAATAAATAACCTCCAAACAAAAAAAAAGCCCTGGCCCTGATGGATTCACCTCTGAATTCTACAAAACTTTCAAAGAAGAGTTAATCCCCACTGTGCTCAAGTTATTTCTAAAGATCCAAAAGGGTGAATCTCTCCCTAATTCATTCTATGAAGCCTCTATCACCCTTATCCTTAAAACAATAATAGGAAGGAAAACTATAGACCAATATCTCTAATGAATACAGATGCAAAGATTTTCAACAAAATACTAGCAAATCGTATCCAACATCTTATAAAAAAGATTATACAGCATGATCAGGAAGGCTTTATTCCAGGAATGCAAAGTTGGTTCACCATATGAAAAACCATAAATGTAATACACCATATTAACAAGAAGAAAGATAAATACCATATTGTCATATCAATTGGTGCATATAAAGCATTTCACAAGATACAATATGCCTTCATGATCAAGACTCTCAGCAAAATCGGCATAGAAATGTCATTTTCCCAACACAAGAAAAGCTATCTATGAAAAACCCATGGCGAACATCATCCTGAATGGAGAAAATCTGAAAGCTTTTCCACTGAAAACAGGTACAAGACAAGGATACCCGCTTTCTCCACTCCTTTTCAATATAGTACTGAAGTCCTCGCCTAAGCAGTCAGAAAAGAGGAAAAAAATAAAAGGCATTCAAATAGGAAAAGAAGAGGTGAAACTATCTTTATTCGCTGATGACATGATTATATACATAGAAGACCCAATATTTTCCATAGAAATATTTCTGAAAGTAATACATGAATACAATAAAGTTGCAGGATACAAAATCAATGTACAGAAATCTATAGCCTTTCTATATACAAACAACAGGCAGACTGAGATAGACTGAAAAAAGTTATTCCATTTACCATAGCCACCAAAAGTATAAGATACTTAGGAATAAATGTAACCAAGGAAGTTAAAGACCTCTACAAGGAAAAATATGAGAAGCTAAAAAAAGAAATTGAAAATTACACATAAAAGTGGAAGGACATTCCATGTTCCTGGATTGGAAGAATTAATATAATCAAAGTGACAATTCTACCCAAATTAATCTACATATTTAATGCAATGCCAATCAAAGTCCCAGACAGATTCTTCACAGATCTAGAAAAGGCAATCATAAAATCTGTCTGGAATCATAAAAGACCCTGTATTGCCAAAGCAATCCCGCATAAGAAGAGTGGAGTTGGTGGTATTTCACTCCCTGACCCAAAAATTTAGTAGAAAGCTGTGGTTATCAAAACAGCCTGGTACTGGCACAGAAACAGACATGTGTTCTACTGGAACGGAATAGAGTCACTAGAAATAAATTCCCAAACAAATAGTCAACTGATTTTTGACAAGGGGTACCAGTCAATCCAGTGGGAAAAGGAAAACCTCTTCAGCAAATGGTGCTGGAAAAACTGGATTTCTACTTGTATAAAGATGAATCTGAACCCCTACCTTTCACCGTTGACAAACATCAAGTCAAGGTGGATCAAAGATCTAAATCTAAGACCTCAAAATGTAACAGTGCTCATGGAAAATGCTGGGGAAACTCTGGGAAATAATAGGGTAGGCAAAGACTTCTTAAATAAGACCCCCAAATCACAGTCGATAATCCCTAAAATAGACAATTGGGATTACATCAGACTAAGCAGTTTCTGCATGGGAAAAGACACAGTAATTAGTGTGAATCCACAGCCCTCAGAATGGAAAAATATTTCTATAAATTATTCATCACATAAGGGACTGATAACCAGAATACACAAGGAACTCAAGCAGCTGTTCGGAAAAAAGATGATCAACTCTATTAAAAGATGGGAGGAGTTGAAAACAACTCTCTCTAAAGATGACATATGAATAGCAAAACGCATATGAAAAAATGCTCAACATCCCCCATTGTAAGGGAAATTCAGAGCAAAACAACAATGAGATACCATCTACCCCCAGTCTGAATGTCTAAGATTAATAAAACAAAAAATGGTAAGTGCTGGCTGGAGTGTGGTGAAGAGGGAACTCTCTTACACTGCTGGTGGGAATGTAAATTGGTCCACCCTCTGTGGAGAACAATTTGGAAATTCCCCAAAAATCTACAAATAGAACTACCATATGATCCAGCAATCCCACTCCTTGGTATCTACCCAAATGACAGAAGAATTCTTCATTGGAAAAGTGCTTGCACATGGATGTTTATTGTGTCACTATTCACAATTGCTAAGACATGGAAGCAACCCAGATGCCCACAAACAAATGAATGGATTGAAAAACTGTGGCACATATACTCTATGGAATACTATTCAGCCATTAAAAAAAAACCAACAACAAAAGTCTAGCTTTCGTCAGAAAGTGGAAGAATATGGAAGATTTACTGCTGAGTGAAGCAAGGCAGGCTATGAAGGAGCGACATCGTTATGTCCCCAGTTAATATATACCAAGTGTCCGCACTCTATGACTGAAACAGATTGACTAAAGAATATAAAAACACAGTAAATGGGTGTTTCTCCTGGACTAGGGAGATATTTTCACTTGTAGAAAAATTCACTTTGTAAGCTAAATAATGTGATTGCATGTATAAAAGAAAATGAAACAAAAAATATAATAAATAATGAAATAAAGGGAAAAAAATACTGTTCAAGATTTTGCTTAAATTTTTATTTAGGTCATTTAATCCTAATTGTCATATCCCAGTTTAAATTTCAGATTCTTAGAAATTCACAAAATTGCTTTTGATAATCTATGCATTGAATTTTTTCTCATTACAATTTTTATTCCATACTGTGAGAATGACAACTGCTATTCTATTATAATTTTTATTATTTTAATATACAACAATTTAGAACTTGATTATGTATTACTTTTCTTGCTTACATTTTGTTTCTGTCTACATCACAACATGTGAATGTAAAGAGCAGAATTTGTCAAATATGGGATCAAAAATGTTTGAATGAATTAATGAAATATACTTTTGTATTATATCTGAGTGCCTCAAATAGAGTAGGCAGTAATAACTACCAACTGCTTAATAAGCTGATAATGATAAGAGATTTTCCTACAGTAATCAAACTGTACTGATACTATAAAAAAATCCTTATCAATGGTACTTTAAGATACTGAGTTAAAATATTTTCTATAGAAAGAGTGACAGTTAATGTGTCTTGTATGTCCATAAGTGTCAGAAGAAAACTAGTATGAGATGAATAGTTCTGTTGACAATGGAGGAAAGTAAATTCACCAGCAAACAAAATGTAATTGCTAGATAGTTATTTGTGCTACTTATTCTATCACTCCCCCCATCTTGGCATATCATTCCCTTTGCATTATCACTATTAGTGGTCAAGGTAACTATATAATGAAGAGTAAGTATGTTACAACATATAGAGAACAGAATGTGTGATTCCTGGAACTTGGTTCTGTAATGTTAACTAGTGACTGAAAGGATTGACTTAGAAGTTCCAAGGGTCACATCAAATTTGGCTTTTGTACAATCCTAGTCTTGTCTCTTCTAATCTGAGAAAAATGCATGTAAAACTCACTCTAACACAGTTTATCATGAAGAACTTCTAAAACTAATGACTAAGCAGCTTCCTCCAAATTACAGATAACTGATTTGTTATATTACTAAGTACCACATAATATATCTATTGAATATCTGTAGAAAGGAAGAGAGTAGTAGTAAGAAAGAAATGGCAGCCATATGTGACAGTTCATTTTGATGCAGAATAGTCTGGTATGTATTGTATGAGGTTGAAGAGACCTAAAAATACTCATAAGGAAATAAGAGTACATACATTAAATATAAATCTGAGAATATATGAGGGAGCCAAGCAAGATGAAGTGGGCACCCCACTGTCTAATGGTTTGGATAATCTACAATATAGCTAGTTTATTTAGGGATAGTTATCATTTATCACTTTTCAATGAGTTAAATATGCCCTAAACTTACCGTATTTCCATAAATGTTCTTGAAAAGATGTCATTATACAATCTTCTTGTTCATATTAATGAAATGTAATTTTGAAATAATTATTTAATTTTATTTATTCAGTCATTTATTTTAATTTGACCAGAGAGAGACACAGAGAGAGAAAGGAAGAGAGAGAGGGAATGTGAGAAAGCAAGTCACCAGGTCCAGGACTCGAACCATGGCCAGCCATGTGGGAGTGTCCAGCTCTTTAACTACCATGTCACCTGCTGATTCACATGAAATGTAATTTTTTATGGTCTCTGAAACTCCTTAGTCATTTATTATGTTAGTTTCTCTTTCTGATGGATGTCCTTTAAGTAACCAAATTATATTTGTCTCCTCAAATTGGAAACATTGCCTATTTTTTTTGTCCCTTCTTACCACTACTTCCATCCAAGCTCTCATCACAGCACCCCAAACTTACAACAGACTCCTAAATGACTTTCCAATCTCCCTTAATCAAATCCAACTTGTATACACCCACTATATTAATCTTTCTATACACTTATATTCACTGGCTCTTAAACATATCTAAAATAAAGTCCTATCTATGCTGGCTGATTTTCATAGTCCTCCATACTGGTTATCTCCATACTGGTAATCAAACCCTAACACCTAGCAGTTAACAAACAGAAGCCCTGCATTTGAGCAAAGTTGTCTTTCCCAGTATTGTGTGGTAAATTCCATTCCAAATGCTTTTCTTGTCTTCTTATCCCTTGCTGGAACTCACCAGTCCTCTTCTCTACATAAATAAATCTAACCATCCATAAAACCCCAGTTCCTACTCTTCTTCTATCTCCAAGCTGTTTAGTGTCTTGTGTAGTTGTGAAATGTTTAATATGTGAACTTCTATGTCTTCTCCAAAATTAAGATTTGGATCATCTTATCTATATCTATAGATATATACCTGGTATTACATCTTGCATTCCATAAGTGGTCACTAAATTACCTTGAAATACACAATAGAGTTCCTAACTTTAAAACTGTTACCAAAAGCCCTATCAATAAGATTTGGCAAATACATAAAACTAATTTTTAATGAGTGTTGTGTTTTTTGTATATACTTTTGTGCTTAGACGATCTGTTCTTTAAACTCTGAATACAAGTTTTGCTTTAAAAAAATACTCAGCAAATCTAGTTTACAAAAACAATATATACCTTCATTTCATTTTAGCTTTATATTTAAACTATCACATATTTTTAGTTAACTGACTGTAATTTTAAACTAGCCTTTTTATTATCAAACTATCAATTGGATTTGTTTGATATCAAGAATTACTAAGGAATTATGAATATTCTCAAGCAGGGGAATCATTGTTTTATCTGGATTCAAAGAATATAGTTATAAATACCCTGCTATACTAAAACCATATCTTATTTTTCCTGAATTGGAATATGAAGTATTTAATCCCAGAGAAAGATGACTGTTACAGTCTATCAACTTTCACTTCTACTACTCAAAGTTTTCAATTATACAACATTATAATGAAATACTGGTAAAAATGTAAAGATTAACATTATAACTCATGATAACTATGTTCAGTCTTACTGAAAGGCATTTTTATTTTCAAGAGAAAAAGGAAAGTTCATTGAGAGAAAGAGTGCCTAGAGTCTGAAGCTGGAGGTGCTTCAGCCCATCCCACGGAGGAGACATAATGCATTTATATAGGAGGGATGGAGGTAAAGGGTCATGAAAATGGCAGGTACTTTGATTAGGTTACTTGCCACTGTGAGCTTATCAGCCCTTCTATGGGTGACAGCTGCCAGTAAGGGAGGGTTCGGGCCAGAGAATTCGGGTCAGAGGTCACTGCAACCATCTCCTTATTTTTTGATGGGACATTGTATTTTCAGCTGGCAATTTTATTTTTTTTATTTATTTATTTTTTTAGAGAGCTTTTGCTACAGGGCATATGCACTCCAACAGGAAGGCAGAGAGACAGAAAGTGAGAAATCACCCCCGGGGGGATGCCCACCCCGCAACCCCTTCTCTTCCATTCTCCTCTCGAGATCTTGGGCACACACACACATGTGCCTGGCATGAGTTTAAGTCATCAGGTCCAGGACTCGAACTGCGGTCGACTACATGGGAGTCCAGTAAAATAGTCATTATGCCAACTGCTGGTCCCTTCAGCTGGCAAATTTTTAATAAATCAAGGACAGAAGGGGCACAAAAAGCAAATTAGTTCAAACTAAACCATGTCTTGATATTTTATTGGGTTGTCAGAAAAATAATGATATCTTTTTTCTGTTTTTCTATGCAATAATGCATCATGACTTTCCCAATTGAATAAAAAGCTGCAAACTTAGGCCAACACCAAAAGAGCTGTAATCTTTATGTTTGTAGTCTTACTTCTGACTGTGATTACATGACATTTCTACCATTATGCTTGGAAAACGGTACTTAAAGAGGATTATTCTAAAAAAAAAAAATGAATGAAAGAAATCACGTGAGTTCGCAGACAAGATTTCTAGCTTTAAGAAAAGTAGAATTTGTCCTTTGAAAAATCCCAGAAACTATAACAAAAGTATAGTTTATGATAGTTTTTAATGAGAAGAAATAGGTCTGAAGGATTACAGAAACAAGATGAAAGTTTTAAAATATGTTCATTGTACTATATTCTAATGGATGCCTTTGTGTTCAACTCAGACCTCTACATTCCTAACGAAAAAATCTATTTAATAGGGTCTAATTAATGACAACACATTTCTATTAAACTCTTTCCAGTGAGAGAGAACTGTCAAATAGTTAGACATACTAGAATTCTATTTTAATGATTTACAAATGAATGTCTATTTCTTGCTTTTTTTTACTGAATAATTACACCCAATTTAAATATTTTTAAATGATAAAGTTAAAAAAAAAAACTTTGCTGCATTTTTCAGTATTTTGGATTTCCCAACATTTATGTTTTAGTTAGTAATACATTCTTTATGGGAACATAATGCAAAATATTAACTAATAAACAATCAAACATAGTGAAAAAATATAAAGACAATACAAATGCATTTCAAAGTGGCAAATTATAAAGTGCACTGTCAAGGTGCTATGATAATCATTATCCTCAAATATTCACATGCAAACAGTACTGGATTAGAATGTTACAAAGCAACTAGTAGCATTTGATAGCAGAAGTACATGAAAAAAATGAAAAAGTGTGAGTATTTCTCACTAAAATCTTATACATTCTATTATCATCAGATTCATATGTAAATACATTGTCACCATAATACAGAGAATTATTTCTTAGTGCATATACAGACCTGCAATAAATATTGAGACTGAAAAATGAAGAGATTTGTTGAGAGATGGTGACCGTGAAAGAGACCTGTCTTACTAAAAAATGAGTAAATAAAAGAGATACATGGCAAGAACTGGTATGCACATGCAAGGGAATAGTGTGGAGAAGCAGCAGAGCAGATAGAAGGTAACACACATCAATTAAAGTAGAACACAGCAACTGGTTTTAAATGAAATGACCATAAAATGCAGAAAAGTAGAATGAAGGGCAGTAATATTTTTTTCCTTGTTTTGAGCTATGTAGAGAGTTAATAGTTATTAAGAAAAACTGGTATTATGAGCTGGGTAAATTTTACTGAGTTGTAGTTCAAACTTTGTCACAACTACCTCACAGGATTGGAATGATAACCATAATTATGAAAGTGCCACAAAAACTATGAAATGCTATACCCATGTAAGACAGACTGTATCTACTGAAAATACAGACAAAATCTCTCATTCAAATTCTCAGACAGGGCCAGTAATGAGATTTACAGAGCACAGAAGGGAGAAAATCTGTCCCTGACTTGGAACAGCAGGCTCTACATAGTCTGGCTTTGAACATAGAACAAAATCTCTAGCAAATTAACCTAATGGACTTGTGGGAACTGTCCCACAAGAATCATGTAGTGGAAAAAATTTTTTTTCATCTGTGAAATAAAAATACCCTTCCCTGTTTCTTAAAGCTCATAAACCTCTACTGTCTGCACCAGCAATAATGGGTTATCCTACTTTCTTTGCTTCCAGGAGGTAACAAGGGGAGCAGAAAGGTAATAAAAACTGAGCAAAACATGCTGAAATATGGAATACTTTCCCTTCAATATCAACTACTAGGATAGTAAAAGAAGTCTAAGATATACCTGATATGTATACATTGCCATGACCATTTATAGCTAGGAAAATGAAGCTTAGAGAAACAAAATTTATTTAAGGCCACTTACTCAAGAGCACAAAACAATACTTCATTCTGGGTCTGTTTCATACCAAAACACTGGCATGATCCACAACAACAAAGCCTCCCATCATAAAAAAAACAAACAAACAAACAAGCAAACAAAAAACAAAAAACAAACAAAAAAACCCCACGCTAGAACAATAAACAGGTAAGAAAAATAAACAACTGATATGTTTACATTTTTTCCAGCACTACTGATAGATTTCAGAAATATTTTGGTACTGTTTAAAATTTCATTTAAACTTTAAGTTAAATTAGTTCTTCAATCTCTGAAGACTGAATGCTCAAAGAGCTAAAAGCAATTTTTCTTATGTTAGAAGCATACGGGATGATCGAAGTTTGTAAAATATACTAAATTTCTCAAGAAGGAGCACAAAAGCACAGAGGT